>OX376372.1:89618867-89623668 GCA_947369275.1 Nemotelus nigrinus | reverse complement strand
CGATTTCATTGGAACAAAGAGTGTGATCATGTTTTCAATATTCTAAAAAAAGAGATCACAAGCACAAAGACTCTGATTCCCTACGATCCAGAGCTTCCACTAGTGCTAGCTACAGATGCTTCTCCTGCAGGACTGGGAGCTACAATTTCTCATATCATGCCAAATGGCGAGGAAAGACCGATAGCGTTTGCATCAAGATCTCTTACAAAAGCGGAAAAAAATTACTCTCAAATTGATAAGGAAGCAACAGCTATAAACTATGGCCTTCGCAAATTTTTCCAGTACTGTTACGGCCGCAAAATCTTGTTAATTACGGACCGCAAACCATTAACGAGAATATTACACCCTGAGAAAAGTTTACCTGGAACATCAGCGCTACGATTGTTACACTATGCGAACTACCTGTCGGGTTTTAACTACGAAATCATATACAGAAATACAAAGGATCACGGAAATGCTGATTATTTATCAAGGTTTCCAGTAGAAAAGCCAGATTCCGAAGAGAAAGATACGACTTCAATATATCAAATAAATCAACTTCAAAACTTGCCCGTGACACACGCAGAGATCAAGAAGGAAACATTAAAAGATGAAGATTGTAAAAATTACTTCAACGCTATATTGATCGGAGCGCGCTTACCAAATGGTGAGTCCCCGGAACAATTCTCACTGGAAGACGGATGCGTTTTAAATGGAACTCGTGTAATGATACCAAAAAAATTACAGAAACGGGCATTGGACGAGCTACACATTGCACATACAGGCATTTCAAAAATGAAAGCTCTCGCCGGAAGTTACGTTTGGTGGAGAGGAATTGACAAATCAATCGAAGATATTGGTGGAAATTGCCAAAATTGCTTAAAAATTAAGAATAATCCAAAAAAATTGCCGCCTCATCCTTGGATATATCCAAATCATCCATGGGAAAGACTGCACATCGACTATGCTGGTCCTTTTATGAACACATACATACGTATAATTGTTGATGCCTATAGTAAATGGATTGAAGCAGTTCCGACCCAAACAATAAGCTCTACAAAAACAATTCAAATACTGAAGGATATCTTTGCGAGATTCGGTCTGCCATGTACAATAGTAACGGATAATGGTAGTAATTTTAAATCGCTGGAATTCGAGAACTTCTTAAAATCGAATGGCATTTACCATAAATACTCAGCACTATATCATCCAGCTACAAACGGACAAGCTGAACGCTACGCACAGACAATAAAGCAAGGTCTTAACGCAATGGCAGGTGCTCCGAGAGATTTTCGTACGAAACTATGTCGAGTATTAATGCAGTACAGAAAAACCCCAAACATAACTACAGGAAGCAGTCCAGCAGAACTCATGCTCAGAAGAAATATTAGGACTCGCCTCGACTTAGTGAAAAGAGATATATTAAGTGAAATTTCAAATAAAAGGAAGGAACAAAATACAGCTATCAGAACTTTCGATGTCGGAGAGAAAATTCAAGCGCGATTTTATGACAATAAATGTTGCAAATGGAAGTTTGGAATAATTGGACAGAAAAAGGGAGAAAGACATTATGAAGTTCTTATTGACGGGCAGAAACACCTTCGACACGCTGATCAACTTTTGCCAACTAAAATGCATGTTAAAAATACAATAAACTACGAAAATATAATTAATAATAAGGAAATAAATAAAGACCATACAAACCCTGAGACAAGACTAGACATGACTACACCAGACGTACCACCGACTGACACGCCATCGACCTCTAAGGCCCAAACCATCCAAAGTCAAACAACGAGCCCAAGCAGGAAGGACGATATCGCAGAGCATACGCCGGAAATATCACCACAACTACGACCACAGCGTAAAGAGTTAGTTCCTAACCAGCGTGCGGACTCCGTATATGTATGTTATACGGTCCAAAACTTCCAATGAACTGGCCTGAGATTGTATTGTTGATCAGCCTGGAATATTGGAAGAAATCGCATGGAACAGAAAGAGGTGCAAGATAAGATTCGACAACTACATACTCAGGCTAGATTTTTCGTTGCTCACATACGAACTACATACTCAGGCTAGATTTTTCGTTGCTCACATACGACTCACTCTCGCAAAAAATACCACCGCACTCTCAGGTTGCTGGTACTTTTTGCCATTCTTCGAGAATCGCAATTTTTAAGGCAGTTCGGTTTTTGGGTTGCCTTTTAGCGACTTATTGTTTTAAGTAAGCCCATAAATTCTCGATAGGATTTAAGTCCGGACTCTTGGCTGGCGTATCCATCACTTTTCCGCAGTTGTATAAGGGCCACATTCGCACCATGTTCGCCTTATGTTTGGGATCGTTGTCCTGGTAAAGCTTAAAATTTGTTTTGCTGTTATGCATAAACCCGAATTTCTGCGCACTGCTTGCCAAATATGTTTTAAGGATATGCAAATATGGTTGGGCGTCCATGGTTGACTCGATGAATGCCAAGTCTCCTACTCCTCTGCTTGAGAAGCACCCCAAATCATAACGGACAACTTACCAAATTTTACAGCCGGAATGATATTTCGATTTTCCAACGATGTTAAAGGCTTGCGCCACACTCTAGCCGGTCCATCATTATAGTACAACATCATTTTCGTCTCATCGCAGAATATGACGTCGTCCCAGAAGTCAACGGGATGAAAAAGGTGCATCATAGCGAAAGAAAAACGCTTTTCGATGTTTAGTGCAGAAAACAGTGGTTTCTTTCGTGCAGCTCTTGATGAGAACTTATTTCGTAGGATGGCCTGTCGTACTGTTTCATGGGAAACAGCAGCATCACACTCTTCCTTGAGTTCCCTAGCAAGTGTTCTGGTCGAAATCCAGGGGTTTTATCAAGCTTCCTTATCATAAGGCGCTCTATACGTTTAGATATTTTTGGTTTTGAGCCACCTCCACACTTTGGCTCCAATCTATTCTCATTTTCAGCACGATTTATAACGTTATAGACTGCCATTCGTGCTACACAATACATTTCCGACAGTTCCTGTGCGCTTTTACCTAATTGGTGATTATAGTATATCATCTGAACTAACTCAAAGGATAATCTTTTGCCTGGCATTTTAAAACACAATATCTCACTTATTTATGCGTATTAGCCAAAAATTAATCACACACTAATGATCAAATTTATAGAGCTTTACAATACAGACCAAAAGTTATGGTTAATTTACCGTATCGTTGCAGTAATGCAAAAAATAAACTTTTGTGTAAAGAGTTTCTTGACACTCCAAGAATTGTAATAATTGTTTTCGTTGTTCTTTTTGTTCTTTTTTTGCATTGAAGTTGTACTTTTTTTGTATATATCGGTTGGAAATAATGCAAATAACGATAATTAAGAAAAAAAAAATTATTTACATAAACAAAAAGTAGTATTTTATAATTAGAAAGATGAAAAATTGAATTTTTTCCCTATGTGTAAACTCATTCTTGACAGACTGTATATATATATATATATACATATATATACATATATATATATATATATATATATATATATATATATATATATATATATATATATATATATATATATATATATATATATATATATATATATATATATATATATATATATATATATATATATATATATATATATATATATATATATATATATATATATATATATATATATATATATATATATATATCAGCAAAATGATTTTCCGAGATAATCTCTGGAGTGGCCAATCCGATTGAGCTGAAATTTTCGGAGGACGTAGATGTACACAGTAGGTAGGTCCATGACTTGCTAAAATTTAGATATCCGAAACCTTTTGGCGGCGGCGAGCGTTTTAGTGGATTTTGAGGTACTCTTATATTTCCAAGCGGTGTAAATTTATGTCAAAAAACTCTAGCGCACCTGAACCGCTAGAAACACTAATGTTCGAAGAATAGTAGAAGAATCGTGCAGGTTTTGAGTGCATATTCCACCACATGTGCTGCTTATTACGGCCAAACTGTTTCAAATGCCACGTTTTACTTTGGTCTCAAGAATGCATTATAGCTCATATGGTGGAAGGTTTCAGATATTACCACTGGCATGAATTTCAACGTTTATGAGAGCAAAACACGGGTTAATTATATTCGTTATCAGTTGCTTATTTCACATAATTTTGAAAGCAGCATCTCATATAACATCAATGAAGAAAATCCTCAGTGCCTGCAGCACTGTAACTGAAGTTGATGTTTGGGGCTGCGATCCGAAAAATTTGCAGAACTTTGAGAATTGAAACATTGGTTATTTATTTTCATTGTAAATGTTTCCGGTATTAATACTAACTGTAAGCATTTATTGATACAAAAGTAGCACAACTGACTCGTGCTGGCAACCTTCTGCCAGTATCAAAGCCAAGAATATATCACATCTGCTTCACGTTGTTATATTACATTCGAAGTTATAGGAGTATAAAGAAATTAAGGGTTACTTGCAGCGAGTTTTTTCAAATAATCGAAAACTTAATATTTGCCACTTATTGTCACTACAATATCATTACCATTTGAAAATTCTACGATAAAACCGCTTAATAAAGATATTGCAATTAAACACAAAACCAACAATAGCTGGCAGCCCTATCATGCCTTTTCAACCAAATTTGGCCTGAATAATTTTTATAATAGGTTTCATTAATTGTATGAAATTCGTATTGATTTCATGACTGCACTGGAAGTTATAGGGCAAAACGTTTTATTTTCCTGAGTGAATTTTCAAAACCAAAGACACAAAAATTACCATAGCTGGCAGCACCAATCCAATTTTTCAACCAAATTTCCACCAAACAGAGGTTAGAGTAA
>OX376372.1:89563867-89616367 GCA_947369275.1 Nemotelus nigrinus | reverse complement strand
TTACAATCGGAGTCCATGGAGGGGATCCAACGTAAACAGGATTTGGTCAATGCATTCACAAGCTAGATATTATTATATTCATTCGCTTACTGATCGTCGAATAAACAAGATCAATCACAGCAAGCATTGTATTATTTCATTACCATTGCACAGTTACATCATTGGCGACGAGGATCGGATGAAGCAAATCAGCCACTTTTTTGTTCATTTGAATTTCATTTCATTTATTTTCATTTGAATTACATTTATTACCATCGGAGAAATACTTTTTGCATTTGGAGGGCTAGAGGTAAGCACATGAAATATACTTTACAAACATACAACATTACAAACATACAACATTACAAACATACAACAGTACAAAAATACGACATTACAAATGTACATGCGAATGGGTGTATAAAGTGTACAGTTCTAAGTGCTTAAATACAAATAAAATTACAGTTGAAGTGATTAAAAAACTGCAAGAAGAGAAAAAAACAATGGAAGATGCATTGCAGGCATTAACAGAAGTGTTGCGGAACTTGCAAACCGGTCTAAATGTTACAAATAGTAGCGGGACAAGTGAGCCGGTCGGTGATACGCGCGGAATGCAGTTGTTGCCATACGACGAAAGTAATGAAACTTTTGTCTCATACATACATCGAGTTAATAATTATTTAATGCTTCGCAATTTGAGCGATTCAACTTCAACGGGTGATAAGAAGTGCGTACAAATTTTGATAAATTGCTTAGGGCCGAAATTTCATCATATTTTAACCTGTCTAACCGCGCCAGATTTGCCGAATACAAAATCGTATAAAGAACTCTTAGGGCTTTTAAAAACTCATATTTGTCCTACACCTAGTGAAGTGTCGGAACAACATAAGTTCACATTAAGAATGCAACACGAAGGAGAGTCTGTGGCGAATTTTCAAGCCGACTTAAAGAAACTATCAACTAATTGCAATTTCGTGTGTATTCATTGCAAGAAAACTACGAACGACACTCATTTGCGGTCCCAATTTATTCGCGGTATTAGAGACACTGACATTCGAGAGAGGCTGTTATGCCCGATTTATACATTGGAACGAGCGTCTCGGGTACAAGAGTAAACAAGACTCAACAAGACATTGGACGAGACTCAACAAGACATAGGGTGTATTGTTTACTTAGGATATTGCACCGTACAACACGGACCATACACCATGCACCTTTCATAGGGTGAATTGTTTACTTAGGATATTGCACTTTGCATCTTTCGATAGTTGTGAGCTGTTTTGTTCAGTTCAGTGAACGATGACTGAGGTACGGGCTGTGGCTATTGCAACTGCCTGGTGTGCGTTGAGTTATTTCAATCTGGGACACGCAAACACATGTTTGAAGTCCCGGCGAAAAATTCGAAAATTTAAATGAGCACATGCTACCCTCTCGAATCCCTTTGACTTGATGCATAAAACCGACTTCGCTTCCAGCGGCTTCGAACTCGGACGAGACGGTCATAAACACTCAGGCACAGCAGTAAAAGGATCATTATCCCTTCGTAAAACAAACAAGAGCCGACGAGCAAACCATTTACACACGCGTGCTTGCCATGAAAAACACAGCCGAGACTAGACAAGGAGACCGTTTACACACTCACCTTGTCTTCATTTGGCATTACTCGGCGAGCATGTAATTCCGGCTTTACAGCAAAAATCGGATAGTACTTTCGAAGATACCGTGAAACTTGCTTTATCTATCGAAAGTGCGAAGCTAGAAAGTCGAGAAATTCGAGGACAGTTAGCAGTGCATGCATTCAATAAAAACAATTCGCAACGAAAACGAGTGCAGGACAGCAAAGTTCGTGAAAATAATGAAATTTCGAGACAGCCACGGGGAGATAATCGATCAAACCGGCTTGAACAAATGCGAGGAAAATGTTACAAGTGTGGAAGCACAAATCACAGAGCAAACGAATGTCGTAGAAAAAATTTACAATGTTCGAGATGCGGTAAAAAAGGGCACCTGCAAATTGTTTGCATTACGGGTCACCAAAATAAAACGGTAAATGCAATCGATACCGAAGAATATGTGATAAACTCGATTACAACGAATTTGACAGAAAACAAAAAACTATTAGCGGAAATCTTGATTGATAATGTGAAATGCGTAATGGAATTGGATACAGGAGCAGCTCTTTCAACTATGTCGAAGAAAAAATTTCAACAGCTTTGGCCAGGGAGGCAGTTGGATCCAGCAGCTATTTCATTAAAAACTTATACGAAGGAAACGGTACAGCCTGAGGGAGTTTGCACTGTCAATTTTTCATATCAAGGTACTGAAGCAATCGGGGAGCTATACATCTTATCGGAGGATGTCGATACCATTTTAGGCAGATCATGGATAAAAAAAATTAGGATTTTCCTTGAACTGCAAACCAATACAGACAATAACAGCATATAAACCTAATGAAGAAGAATACCACAGTGCTATAGACGCAATGTTACAAGAATTCGCCGATATATTTACAGAAAAAGTTGGAAAAATACCAAACTTCAAATGTGCATTAAAGCTACGAGATCAAAATACAACACCAAAATTCATCAAACCTCGACCTGTACCATACGCACTACGCGAAAAAATCGAATCAGAAATCGATCGACTTGAAAACAATGGCATAATCGAAAAAATTGTCTACTCGCCTTGGGGAACACCTGTTGTACCAGTAGTTAAAAAGGACGGAAACTTACGATTATGCGCTGATTACAAAGCAACAATAAATAAGTACCTTCAAGATGATAATTATCCTATTCCTAGGGTAGAAGATATTTTTGCCAAAATGAATGGAAGTAAATATTTTTGTACTCTGGATCTACATCAAGCGTATCTACATATGGAAATGGATGAAGATAGCGCGATTTTACAAACTATCAGTACGCACAAGGGAAATTATAAAGTGAAACGGTTTATGTTTGGTGTTAAAACGGCGCCAAATGCCTGGCAAAGATTCATGGATACAATCTTACACGATTTATGCGGAGTTGCATGTTTTTTTGACGACATAATCGTTGGTGGAAAGTCGTTTAAGGAGCTCGTGCTAAATCTCCGAAATCTTTTTCTTCGATTACGTCAACATGATCTTCATTTACGTAAGTCCAAATGCCAATTTTTACAAAAATATATCACATATTTAGGACATGTTTTCGACAATACAGGAATACATCCGATGCCTGACAAAATCAAAGCTATCAAAGATAGTAAACGACCAGCAAATATATCTGAGCTACGAACTTTTCTAGGATTGGTAAATTATTATCACAAGTTTTTACCAATCTGGCTAACAAACTCGCACCACTGAATAAGTTACTACAGAAAGACGTTCGATTTCATTGGAACAAAGAGTGTGATCATGTTTTCAATATTCTAAAAAAAGAGATCACAAGCACAAAGACTCTGATTCCCTACGATCCAGAGCTTCCACTAGTGCTAGCTACAGATGCTTCTCCTGCAGGACTGGGAGCTACAATTTCTCATATCATGCCAAATGGCGAGGAAAGACCGATAGCGTTTGCATCAAGATCTCTTACAAAAGCGGAAAAAAATTACTCTCAAATTGATAAGGAAGCAACAGCTATAAACTATGGCCTTCGCAAATTTTTCCAGTACTGTTACGGCCGCAAAATCTTGTTAATTACGGACCGCAAACCATTAACGAGAATATTACACCCTGAGAAAAGTTTACCTGGAACATCAGCGCTACGATTGTTACACTATGCGAACTACCTGTCGGGTTTTAACTACGAAATCATATACAGAAATACAAAGGATCACGGAAATGCTGATTATTTATCAAGGTTTCCAGTAGAAAAGCCAGATTCCGAAGAGAAAGATACGACTTCAATATATCAAATAAATCAACTTCAAAACTTGCCCGTGACACACGCAGAGATCAAGAAGGAAACATTAAAAGATGAAGATTGTAAAAATTACTTCAACGCTATATTGATCGGAGCGCGCTTACCAAATGGTGAGTCCCCGGAACAATTCTCACTGGAAGACGGATGCGTTTTAAATGGAACTCGTGTAATGATACCAAAAAAATTACAGAAACGGGCATTGGACGAGCTACACATTGCACATACAGGCATTTCAAAAATGAAAGCTCTCGCCGGAAGTTACGTTTGGTGGAGAGGAATTGACAAATCAATCGAAGATATTGGTGGAAATTGCCAAAATTGCTTAAAAATTAAGAATAATCCAAAAAAATTGCCGCCTCATCCTTGGATATATCCAAATCATCCATGGGAAAGACTGCACATCGACTATGCTGGTCCTTTTATGAACGCATACATACGTATAATTGTTGATGCCTATAGTAAATGGATTGAAGCAGTTCCGACCCAAACAATAAGCTCTACAAAAACAATTCAAATACTGAAGGATATCTTTGCGAGATTCGGTCTGCCATGTACAATAGTAACGGATAATGGTAGTAATTTTAAATCGCTGGAATTCGAGAACTTCTTAAAATCGAATGGCATTTACCATAAATACTCAGCACCATATCATCCAGCTACAAACGGACAAGCTGAACGCTACGCACAGACAATAAAGCAAGGTCTTAACGCAATGGCAGGTGCTCCGAGAGATTTTCGTACGAAACTATGTCGAGTATTAATGCAGTACAGAAAAACCCCAAACATAACTACAGGAAGCAGTCCAGCAGAACTCATGCTCAGAAGAAATATTAGGACTCGCCTCGACTTAGTGAAAAGAGATATATTAAGTGAAATTTCAAATAAAAGGAAGGAACAAAATACAGCTATCAGAACTTTCGATGTCGGAGAGAAAATTCAAGCGCGATTTTATGACAATAAATGTTGCAAATGGAAGTTTGGAATAATTGGACAGAAAAAGGGAGAAAGACATTATGAAGTTCTTATTGACGGGCAGAAACACCTTCGACACGCTGATCAACTTTTGCCAACTAAAATGCATGTTAAAAATACAATAAACTACGAAAATATAATTAATAATAAGGAAATAAATAAAGACCATACAAACCCTGAGACAAGACTAGACATGACTACACCAGACGTACCACCGACTGACACGCCATCGACCTCTAAGGCCCAAACCATCCAAAGTCAAAGAACGAGCCCAAGCAGGAAGGACGATATCGCAGAGCATACGTCGGAAATATCACCACAACTACGACCACAGCGTAAAGAGTTAGTTCCTAACCAGCGTGCGGACTCCGTATATGTATACGGTCCAAAACTTCCAATGAACTGGCCTGAGATTGTATTGTTGATCAGCCTGGAATATTGGAAGAAATCGCATGGAACAGAAAGAGGTGCAAGATAAGATTCGACAACTACATACTCAGGCTAGAATTTTCGTTGCTCACATACGACTCACTCTCGCAAAAAATACCACCGCACTCTCAGGTTGCTGGTACTTTTTGCCATTCTTCGAGAATCGCAATTTTTAAGGCAGTTCGGTTTTTGGGTTGCCTTTTAGCGACTTATTGTTTTAAGTAAGCCCATAAATTCTCGATAGGATTTAAGTCCGGACTCTTGGCTGGCGTATCCATCACTTTTCCGCAGTTGTATAAGGGCCACATTCGCACCATGTTCGCCTTATGTTTGGGATCGTTGTCCTGGTAAAGCTTAAAATTTGTTTTGCTGTTATGCATAAACCCGAATTTCTGCGCACTGCTTGCCAAATATGTTTTAAGGATATGCAAATATGGTTGGGCGTCCATGGTTGACTCGATGAATGCCAAGTCTCCTACTCCTCTGCTTGAGAAGCACCCCAAATCATAACGGACAACTTACCAAATTTTACAGCCGGAATGATATTTCGATTTTCCAACGATGTTAAAGGCTTGCGCCACACTCTAGCCGGTCCATCATTATAGTACAACATCATTTTCGTCTCATCGCAGAATATGACGTCGTCCCAGAAGTCAACGGGATGAAAAAGGTGCATCATAGCGAAAGAAAAACGCTTTTCGATGTTTAGTGCAGAAAACAGTGGTTTCTTTCGTGCAGCTCTTGATGAGAACTTATTTCGTAGGATGGCCTGTCGTACTGTTTCATGGGAAACAGCAGCATCACACTCTTCCTTGAGTTCCCTAGCAAGTGTTCTGGTCGAAATCCAGGGGTTTTTATCAAGCTTCCTTATCATAAGGCGCTCTATACGTTTAGATATTTTTGGTTTTGAGCCACCTACACACTTTGGCTCCATTCTCATTTTCAGCACGATTTATAACGTTATAGACTGCCATTCGTGCTACACAATACATTTCTGACAGTTCCTGTGCGCTTTTACCTAATTGGTGATTATAGTATATCATCTGAACTAACTCAAAGGATAATCTTTTGCCTGGCATTTTAAAACACAATATCTCACTTATTTATGCGTATTAGCCAAAAATTAATCACACACTAATGATCAAATTTATAGAGCTTTACAATACAGACCAAAAGTTATGGTTAATTTACCGTATCGTTGCAGTAATGCAAAAAATAAACTTTTGTGTAAAGAGTTTCTTGACACTCCAAGAATTGTAATAATTGTTTTCGTTGTTCTTTTTGTTCTTTTTTTGCATTGAAGTTGTACTTTTTTTGTATATATCGGTTGGAAATAATGCAAATAACGATAATTAAGAAAAAAAAAATTATTTACATAAACAAAAAGTAGTATTTTATAATTAGAAAGATGAAAAATTGAATTTTTTCCCTATGTGTAAACTCATTCTTGACAGACTGTATATATATATATATATATATATATATATATATATATATATATATATATATATATATACATATATATATATATATATATATATATATATATATATATATATATATAAATATATATATATATATATATATATATATATATATATATATATATATATATATATATATATATATATATATATATATATATATATATATATATATATATATATATATATATATATCAGCAAAATGATTTTCCGAGATAATCTCTGGAGTGGCCAATCCGATTGAGCTGAAATTTTCGGAGGACGTAGATGTACACAGTAGGTAGGTCCATGACTTGCTAAAATTTAGATATCCGAAACCTTTTGGCGGCGGCGAGCGTTTTAGTGGATTTTGAGGTACTCTTATATTTCCAAGCGGTGTAAATTTATGTCAAAAAAAGTATAAGAAATAAAAGCTTGTTATGTTCTAAGCTTGTCTATGGTAAAGAATTGGAAATTTTGAGCCGTGTGTAGGTGCAGCATGCCTAAAAGTAGACAAGGATTTTTTTTCAAATTTTGATTTGTCGTTACTTCGGACAAAAAACATTGGATCATCGTGAAAATTGCAAAACGTACTGATGTTGACTAGGACTTAGCATATATGGGTTTTCAAGGTTGTGCGGGTAACCCTGTAGCTACGGCAGGCTCCTGAAAAAAAAATCCTTCAAATCATTGACCCGCCTCAACAATTTTTGATTTTTAACAAAAATTTCAAATCGTTGATATATTTTGACCTTTGTCCATCATGTCAAATTGAAATTTTAAAAATTCCGATTTGCACAAGAACGGCAGCCCATCACCAAATTACCTCTATTTTCAGCACTCGAAAGTTCTGTTCACAAGAACTGACGACCGGATTATCCGATCATAGTGAAATTTACAGGACATGTTAGTATAAGCTAGGACCAGGTCTGATAGAAGTGATTTTGAAATGCGGGCAGCCCGAAGGCAGTGGTACCATCTTGAAAAATCAATAAGAAAAAAAAACAGCTTTTTGGCCTATAACTTCCGATTCAGCCATCAGATTTTAACAAAATTCAAACAGTACTTGAATCTTACTCTTTGTAACATTCCATGAAAATTTGGCTAAAAAATTAGAATAGGGCTGCCAGATATGGTTATTTTTGTCTTATAAATCTTGCAAATTTGCTCAGCAAAATAAAGCTTTTTTCTAACGCTTCCGGTCCAGAGCAGAAATCAAAACGAAGTTCATGCAGTAAATGGACCTTAATGTGAACCAAATGTCGTAGGAATTTCGTAAGAAAATCATGAAAGGACTGCCAGCTATGACCATTTTTGTAATTTTTTGGAATTTCTTTACTGAGAGATTTGTCATTAGATTTACAAATGGGAATGATCCTGCAATGAAAATTAACAACAAATATTAACGATTTAAAAATTTGAAAAGTTTTGAGGGTGGTTACTGTTATATCCATTTACAATCGGAGTCCATGGAGGGGATCCAACGTAAACAGGATTTGGTCAATGCATTCACAAGCTAGATATTATTATATTCATTCGCTTACTGATCGTCGAATAAACAAGATCAATCACAGCAAGCATTGTATTATTTCATTACCATTGCACAGTTACATCATTGGCGACGAGGATCGGATGAAGCAAATCAGCCACTTTTTTGTTCATTTGAATTTCATTTCATTTATTTTCATTTGAATTACATTTATTACCATCGGAGAAATACTTTTTGCATTTGGAGGGCTAGAGGTAAGCACATGAAATATACTTTACAAACATACAACATTACAAACATACAACATTACAAACATACAACAGTACAAAAATACGACATTACAAATGAACATGCGAATGGGTGTATAAAGTGTACAGTGCTAAGTGCTTAAATACAAATAAAATTACAGTTGAAGTGATTAAAAAACTGCAAAAAGAGAAAAAAACAATGGAAGATGCATTGCAGGCATTAACAGAAGTGTTGCGGAACTTGCAAACCGGTCTAAATGTTACAAATAGTAGCAGAACAAGTGAGCCGGTCGGTGATACGCACGGAATACAGTTGTTGCCATACGACGAAAGTAATGAAACTTTTGACTCATACATACATCGAGTTAATAATTATTTAATGCTTCGCAATTTGAGCGATTCAACTTCAACGGGTGATAAGAAGTGCGTACAAATTTTGATAAATTGCTTAGGGCCGAAATTTCATCATATTTTAACCTGTCTAACCGCGCCAGATTTGCCGAATACAAAATCGTATAAAGAACTCTTAGGGCTTTTAAAAACTCATATTTGTCCTACACCTAGTGAAGTGTCGGAACAACATAAGTTCACATTAACAATGCAACACGAAGGAGAGTCTGTGGCGAATTTTCAAGCCGGCTTAAAGAAACTATCAACTAATTGCAATTTCGTGTGTATTCATTGCAAGAAAACTACGAACGACACTCATTTGCGGTCCCAATTTATTCGCGGTATTAGAGACACTGACATTCGAGAGAGGCTGTTACAGCAAAAATCGGATAGTACTTTCGAAGATACCGTGAAACTTGCTTTATCTATCGAAAGTGCGAAGCTAGAAAGTCGAGAAATTCGAGGACAGTTAGCAGTGCATGCATTCAATAAAAGCAATTCGCAACGAAAACGAGTGCAGGACAGCAAAGTTCGTGAAAATAATGAAATTTCGAGACAGCCACGGGGAGATAATCGATCAAACCGGCTTGAACAAATGCGAGGAAAATGTTACAAGTGTGGAAGCACAAATCACAGAGCAAACGAATGTCGTAGAAAAAATTTACAATGTTCGAGATGCGGTAAAAAAGGGCACCTGCAAATTGTTTGCATTACGGGTCACCAAAATAAAACGGTAAATGCAATCGATACCGAAGAATATGTGATAAACTCGATTACAATGAATTTGACAGAAAACAAAAAACTATTAGCGGAAATCTTGATTGATAATGTGAAATGCGTAATGGAATTGGATACAGGAGCAGCTCTTTCAACTATGTCGAAGAAAAAATTTCAACAGCTTTGGCCAGGGAGGCAGTTGGATCCAGCAGCTATTTCATTAAAAACTTATACGAAGGAAACGGTACAGCCTGAGGGAGTTTGCACTGTCAATTTTTCATATCAAGGTACTGAAGCAATCGGGGAGCTATACATCTTATCGGAGGATGTCGATACCATTTTAGGCAGATCATGGATAAAAAAAATTAGGATTTTCCTTGAACTGCAAACCAATACAGACAATAACAGCATATAAACCTAATGAAGAAGAATACCACAGTGCTATAGACGCAATGTTACAAGAATTCGCCGATATATTTACAGAAAAAGTTGGAAAAATACCAAACTTCAAATGTGCATTAAAGCTACGAGATCAAAATACAACACCAAAATTCATCAAACCTCGACCTGTACCATACGCACTACGCGAAAAAATCGAATCAGAAATCGATCGACTTGAAAACAATGGCATAATCGAAAAAATTGTCTACTCGCCTTGGGGAACACCTGTTGTACCAGTAGTTAAAAAGGACGGAAACTTACGATTATGCGCTGATTACAAAGCAACAATAAATAAGTACCTTCAAGATGATAATTATCCTATTCCTAGGGTAGAAGATATTTTTGCCAAAATGAATGGAAGTAAATATTTTTGTACTCTGGATCTACATCAAGCGTATCTACATATGGAAATGGATGAAGATAGCGCGATTTTACAAACTATCAGTACACACAAGGGAAATTATAAAGTGAAACGGTTTATGTTTGGTGTTAAAACGGCGCCAAATGCCTGGCAAAGATTCATGGATACAATCTTACACGATTTATGCGGAGTTGCATGTTTTTTTGACGACATAATCGTTGGTGGAAAGTCGTTTAAGGAGCTCGTGCTAAATCTCCGAAATCTTTTTCTTCGATTACGTCAACATGATCTTCATTTACGTAAGTCCAAATGCCAATTTTTACAAAAATATATCACATATTTAGGACATGTTTTCGACAATACAGGAATACATCCGATGCCTGACAAAATCAAAGCTATCAAAGATAGTAAACGACCAGCAAATATATCTGAGCTACGAACTTTTCTAGGATTGGTAAATTATTATCACAAGTTTTTACCAATCTGGCTAACAAACTCGCACCACTGAATAAGTTACTACAGAAAGACGTTCGATTTCATTGGAACAAAGAGTGTGATCATGTTTTCAATATTCTAAAAAAAGAGATCACAAGCACAAAGACTCTGATTCCCTACGATCCAGAGCTTCCACTAGTGCTAGCTACAGATGCTTCTCCTGCAGGACTGGGAGCTACAATTTCTCATATCATGCCAAATGGCGAGGAAAGACCGATAGCGTTTGCATCAAGATCTCTTACAAAAGCGGAAAAAAATTACTCTCAAATTGATAAGGAAGCAACAGCTATAAACTATGGCCTTCGCAAATTTTTCCAGTACTGTTACGGCCGCAAAATCTTGTTAATTACGGACCGCAAACCATTAACGAGAATATTACACCCTGAGAAAAGTTTACCTGGAACATCAGCGCTACGATTGTTACACTATGCGAACTACCTGTCGGGTTTTAACTACGAAATCATATACAGAAATACAAAGGATCACGGAAATGCTGATTATTTATCAAGGTTTCCAGTAGAAAAGCCAGATTCCGAAGAGAAAGATACGACTTCAATATATCAAATAAATCAACTTCAAAACTTGCCCGTGACACACGCAGAGATCAAGAAGGAAACATTAAAAGATGAAGATTGTAAAAATTACTTCAATGCTATATTGATCGGAGCGCGCTTACCAAATGGTGAGTCTCCGGAACAATTCTCACTGGAAGACGGATGCGTTTTAAATGGAACTCGTGTAATGATACCAAAAAAATTACAGAAACGGGCATTGGACGAGCTACACATTGCACATACAGGCATTTCAAAAATGAAAGCTCTCGCCGGAAGTTACGTTTGGTGGAGAGGAATTGGCAAATCAATCGAAGATATTGGTGGAAATTGCCAAAATTGCTTAAAAATTAAGAATAATCCAAAAAAATTGCCGCCTCATCCTTGGATATATCCAAATCATCCATGGGAAAGACTGCACATCGACTATGCTGGTACTTTTATGAACGCATACATACGTATAATTGTTGATGCCTATAGTAAATGGATTGAAGCAGTTCCGACCCAAACAATAAGCTCTACAAAAACAATTCAAATACTGAAGGATATCTTTGCGAGATTCGGTCTGCCATGTACAATAGTAACGGATAATGGTAGTAATTTTAAATCGCTGGAATTCGAGAACTTCTTAAAATCGAATGGCATTTACCATAAATACTCAGCACCATATCATCCAGCTACAAACGGACAAGCTGAACGCTACGCACAGACAATAAAGCAAGGTCTTAACGCAATGGCAGGTGCTCCGAGAGATTTTCGTACGAAACTATGTCGAGTATTAATGCAGTACAGAAAAACCCCAAACATAACTACAGGAAGCAGTCCAGCAGAACTCATGCTCAGAAGAAATATTAGGACTCGCCTCGACTTAGTGAAAAGAGATATATTAAGTGAAATTTCAAATAAAAGGAAGGAACAAAATACAGCTATCAGAACTTTCGATGTCGGAGAGAAAATTCAAGCGCGATTTTATGACAATAAATGTTGCAAATGGAAGTTTGGAATAATTGGACAGAAAAAGGGAGAGAGACATTATGAAGTTCTTATTGACGGGCAGAAACACCTTCGACACGCTGATCAACTTTTGCCAACTAAAATGCATGTTAAAAATACAATAAACTACGAAAATATAATTAATAATAAGGAAATAAATAAAGACCATACAAACCCTGAGACAAGACTAGACATGACTACACCAGACGTACCACCGACTGACACGCCATCGACCTCTAAGGCCCAAACCATCCAAAGTCAAACAACGAGCCCAAGCAGGAAGGACGATATCGCAGAGCATACGCCGGAAATATCACCACAACTACGACCACCTCCGTATATGTATACGGTCCAAAACTTCCAATGAACTGGCCTGAGATTGTATTGTTGATCAGCCTGGAATATTGGAAGAAATCGCATGGAACAGAGAGGTGCAAGATAAGATTCGACAACTACATACTCAGGCTAGATTTTTCGTTGCTCACATACGACTCACTCTCGCAAAAAATACCACCGCACTCCCAGGTTGCTTTGACAGATAATGCATTGCGTAAATGGAGGCGCAATTTCAAGGTCGAATTGTTTTTTCTGGAAGATGGAAGGAGTTCACCCACTTATCATTCTATACACTTTGCTACGACGTTCGACAAGGCTGAGAAAAGCTACCGAATTTTATCGAGCTTCGTAGATCATGCATTGAGGGGAAAGGTGTTATATCCATATATGATCGGAGTCCATGGAGGGGATCCAACGTAAACAGGATTTGGTCAATGCATTCACAAGCTAGATATTATTATATTCATTCGCTTACTGATCGTCGAATAAACAAGATCAATCACAGCAAGCATTGTATTATTTCATTACCATTGCACAGTTACATCAGTTACCCTAAAATTCATTTCATCCGTACAACTTTCAGCGCAGTGATTCAATCGAAACGAAATTTACTGGTTGAGTTTAACTTAACGTGGAGCAGATTTGGTACGTATTTTGCTTTGCTGCTGACACAGAGTAACCAGCATTGGCCATTTTCGTAAATATTGCACCAACAGATGCTTCAAATTACGTGCTCATATGCAAAGTATTTGCATTAAAAATAAAAAACCAATTTTTAAATTTTCCGTGTTTTGAACATTTTTCGGATGGCAGTTTCAAACAACGTTTAACTGCTGAAACTTTCGATGAAATCCTCCGATGAGAACGAAATTCAAAGGATAAGTTGATTTAAGTATGAGCTTGTCGTGGTAAACTTATTGCTGCTTCGTTGAGAAAGTGTTGCCAGCACTGAACATTTTCATCATGTGTGTTATAGTTGAGTTTAGTTGCTTTGGATAAGATATGGCTGATATGATTCTACAAAAAAGTGTATTACGTCTTTCCACATATTTTTTGTCACTCAAAGACAATTTCTTCGAAAATTAGTTTTCTAGCGGTTCTGAAGCGCTAGTCTTTTTTTCTTGCTGCCGCTTCCAAATTCCATAGATTTCCGTCGGCGGTTAAATGTTCCCCAATCCACGTCCAAATATGCGAAAGCCAGAACAAAAGGGGGAAAAACGGTATCAATTTAATGTTAGCACCTACAGCCTAAGACCTCCATCCACTCATCGAGTTTCCACCAGAAAGGAACCTTTTTCGTCGATCCTGCTCACAGGAAAATTATCCTGGCGGCAGCGGGATTTTCAAATTCCGTTTTACGCACTCACCCAAGGGGGGCCCGGTTGCTCTGCTCGCTAAGGCGTCAGGCCGAAAAGCGACGTGCTACGGGGCCTGCGGGTTCGAATCCCACCAGTGTCATGGCTGGTCAGTATGAGGGTGGCAAATGGGCCCAAACTGGTGGGCTAATGCCCGAATTCGATTTTACTCATCTGAGTGTTAGGTTTCTAATTCACCTCACGATCCAATTTGGGACACACTGATTTGGGACATCTCATCTGACATTTTTCCCTCCTGACATTTCCGAATGTCAACATTCGGTTGTTCATTAATTTCGCTATCGTGCACATTAAATTTGGATGGTGCTCCAGGACTTTCGGCTTCAAATTCCAGGTAGGTGGCTATGTGGTATTCAAATTTAATCGTTCAGTGAGGAAACATGTTCGCGATCCTCACGATGACCTTTTATTTGATCGGTATCAGATAATATTAGCTTACGACAGAGAATTCACTCCGCCATGTTTTCGTGCGAGGATTGGTTTGGGTCGAAGTTTTCAGGTGTGAATGTTTCCTGACGCGTACGCTGGTGTCCTCCGGATTTCGGTTTTCTTCCGCGTATTTCGATTATCCTTCGCATCTCGGGTCAATTCTATTAATATCTCATCATTTACTTTAGTCGGCTTTCGATCCGTGGCTTTGAGTTCGGGAATCCGCAATGTGGGCATGCACTCGGTATCAATCGTATGTAGGTCAATTAATGGCCTTGGTCTGGTGTCGTCGACATTGACGGCTCGGCCCATACGTTGCTCTGCCTTGTCGGTTGATTTGTGTCAGAACAATTCGATTCACGAAATCTCATAGATATCGCTGTGTTTTGCCAATATCGCGATCGGGATCTTTTTGTTGATGGTTATGGTGTTGTTTGTGCGTAGAATTTGTTTGTAGTCACTTGGTGTTGATTGTTTTCATGTTTGTCTGACGAAGATGCATACCATAGGTGCTCATTTGAGTTCGTACCGTTCAGTGTTTACTCTATCGTGATGACTCGTGTTGTCTTGCAGTCGATTTTTAGGTAAAACTAACAGCTAACTTAACCATCTAAAACTAACATCTAACTCAATCTTAATTAACTCGTAAATTGTGATTGGTGTCCAATCTCCATCGTTCTCTCTTTTAGAGGACGATGGAGATTTTTTTTCTATATTATATTTAAGATTTGATGCTTTAGTTTAATGAAATTTCCACGAACCGTGACAGTGTACAATCGTTTTGTTTATAAGCAAATTAATGAGGAAGAATATGATAACGTGTGCTTGAGTTTGTGAAGGTAAGTATATTATGACATTGAACTTGAATGAAAATAAGTATTTAATGATGACAATGAGCTTAAATGAATAATGACTTCTTAACATTCTACCCACCAAGAACCACTTGTTCTTCTGAAGCATATCTATTTTTAAGTGAAGGTAGTCGATGCCTCGTACCATCGTGCGGTTGCTTCCGGGGCTGTAGAGGACGTACTGTTGATGAATTTGGTTTATTTCGTCCAGGCAAGATTGGCCATGAATGTTAAAATTGGAACAAACACACATCCTACGCTGGAGCTCAGAATTATGGTATTTTTTTTTAGCTTGATGCCAAATGAGTGATATGATGACTCTCTGTAGTTCGGCTTCTTTGAGTTGTGCTTCATGGATGAATGATTCGTCCGGTCTTAAGATTGTTTTGGCGTTAATATGCACATACTGTGGTGTTTGGACTGATCTGTTGTCAGGAGGGTTGACAATCTTAATGAAAGTTGCTCGAATTTGCAGGTTTTAATCGTTCTAGGTGCTGGCTTGGATTGTCGTAGTTCCGGTTTCGATTCTGCAATTTGGAGCAATTTCCAATATTCCTACGCTCTTGATGCGGAGATCTTTTCGATGACCACTGCAAATAATTAATACTGGTCTGGTCATAGAAGTAATGAACATCCAGTTGTTTGCTCTATATAGTTGCTTCTATAGTATTGTTTGTAGCGTGAAGGTTACTTGGGCACAGTTAGTTTTGTTGATCCAATCAAAGATTTGTTCAAGTATGCAATTTGGTTGGTTGTTGATATTGTATAGTATATTAATAGTGCAATAATGTATATACGGAGAGATTATTCGGCATTCTCTGAGTTTTTCGTGATCTATTTCAAAGTATGTCAACTCATCATGATTTATTCCCAGGAACATTGATGGTATATTTATTGCGGTAAACGTCATATTACCTAGATGATGAGGATTGCTAGACCCTCGAATCAATTCAAAGCGTTTTTGCATAATTGAGAATAGTCCAGAAATTCTGATTTTCGTCCGAGTACTGATATACCAGGTTGATCCTATCTGTTTCAGGTCAATTCTGAAGGATTCGCCAAGCTTGTGCTATGTTGTTGTGTCTTCTGGCTAATCCAAGAAACTATCTAGATTTAGATTTGTGTGTTATTTCTATTGTTGATATACTTATTTTTGCTTGATACCTTCGTCTGTCAATACGTAGCCAATAAAAGTTTGTTTCTTTCGTTAAAAAGTTATATTGCTCGATATTCAAATTGTATTGCAGATGTCGGCTTTATATTTTGAATATTGAGTAAATGTGCTTTTCTATTGACGTGGAAAATGTAAGGATGAGGTTCATATGCACAGAACCAATATTATTTTTAAATTCTTTGAACACTATTTTATTAATCATTTGTTGTTTTTCGGCTGAAGCATTCTTCAAAGCAAATGGCGCTTGAAGATATTCTAAGTGTTCATTAGGAGGAGAACATTTTGTTTTTGCTCTCTTGGATCTATAATAAAAACTTTTTGAAAATCCAATTTTGTACAGTAAGTTAAACTTCCGAGTTTATTACAAAAGTCCTCAAATATTGGATAAGTAAAACTTCTCGCCAATTGTAATTTAGTTTAATTTTGGAAACAATACACCATTTTTCTTTTCCAGAACTATACATTTTTTTAGGCTGATGGGCTACAAAATAAACATTAGCTCATCGCTTTCTTTGAAATACAAGATTTTTTTATTCTTCCATAATGCCGTGTACGAGTGGATAAAGACTAGACAAAGGGATATGTAAAAATTTCTGTCAAAAGCTTTGAGTTCTTACTCCCCATCAATTACTTCTCTTTAATGTAGTTATGATATTGTAAGTTAGTTACCAATAAGCTATCGCCTAGTGCGAATCGTTAAATTACTTAGAACAATAAATCATTTTTGCAGTAACCGGGTGTTTTACGGAAAATAAGCAATATTTTCAAAATTATGGTGCCGAAACCCGGGAACGAAAACGTGGTAACTCAATTGTGAAACGACATCGCTTGTTTTTTTTCGAAAAATGGAATAAGCAAGTCGTGCGGTCTACCGAGGTCAAGTGACAAAGGTGGTTAACACGACAAATGACCTTTTCAACGATATTAAAAGTACAACGCAGGATGAAATTTTCCAAGACTGAGGGAGCATTTTGGAGGAGTTAATGGTTTTGAAGCAACGACTAACGGCTGCTCATGGAAGCCTTTGTAAGGCTAATATTGAGGTACGCTCCTTTTTAAAACCAGATAAACTTTTAGAATGAAGTGAAGCATTTGTGGATTATGAGTGTTGCAGCAACTTCTCAAAATAAAACAAAACAATTTTTCAACACAGTTGCAATTAGTATTATATACATGTCACTGAAATATAGTCTTAATTAAAAGTAAAATTATGTATTAAAAAATAAACTAAATATCGTATGTTTTTTTTTTAAACTGAAATTGGCGCCTCAAAATCATACATAAAAACATATGGGAAATGAAATACATGAGAATCCGCCAACTTTATAGTAAAGCGAAAGTGGATACCAGGCCACCATTTATTGTGTGAATAAAATTATGGAACCATGAAATTTTATTCAAATTCAATTAAAATTATTCAAATATTATGTTATTCAGTTGATAATCAAGGAAAATTAAATTCACGAATTTCTGAGATAACAATATCAGAGGTTCAAATAATAATAACGTCAAGTTTAATGATTATCATAAATGTGGAGAATTTCCCCACTCAAGTTGGAGAGCAGAAAAACGCAATAAAAGGCAGAGCCAACTCGACAATCGTTCTATTTGCGATTAGACTCATCGAGGCAACATATTCTTCAAGGTATTGTGCTTTAAAATGCTAATTGCTTCTTTCTCTCTTCTTACTCACCGTTTCATAAGGAATTTCGAATAGGTGTAAACACATGCCGATAAGGCTATCTTTACACAACATTCAAATTCCATCGAACTCACTTATAAAGTTGATAAAACATAAGAAGTGTAGTAAATAAGACAATAACACGTGTAGTAAAGGTTGTGTAATACTAATGTACGGCACACCCAGAAAGTACCGTTTTGTATGGTATGTTGATATGCTACAGAGCTCATAGAACATACAATATACAAACGGTAACTTTAATCCCGTACCATTTTGATATTTGTGATTGAGTGAATTTTATTGAAATTGTAAATTAAGTTATTGTTGTAATTTTTTGGTTATATGGAATTGAATTTGCTTGCAATAAAGTTTGTATGGATAAGGAACTAAGTGATATTTTCATACCGCTACACACCTCAATTGTCCTGTATTCACGGATACAAAATTTGTTCATTGGTGCATAGGTTGTGGAACATTTTTTAGTGGTTCCATCTAGAACAATTTGGTGCATTGGTGCATAAATTTGTGAACCACACATTTTTTGGTGGTTCCATCCAGGAATCGCTTAGCTTATTCAGTCTGACATTGCAAATAGATTCAAGTTTCATAAAATTAAATCATTCAATTGTTCAATATGGTAGAATTAAAGTCATTGTTGCTCAAAGAACAATTGATTGAAAGTGGAAACAACAATTCACGGGAGCAGTGCACACAGGGCTTCTACGAAGCAAAATCAGAGGAAATCAAGAAACTTTGGGCAGAATATAAACTGTTAGATGAAGAAATAAACGAGACTTTAAGTCAAGACACGTCAAACACATCTCACACCTACAGTTCAGATGATAACTACACCAAGCTAGAAACAAAGTATTGTCTGTACCTGGGAACAATATTGGACGAATTGCGACCACATGCTGCACTTACTGATTCAACACACCTGTTTCCACACCATACAATGATCGAGCATGAAGAAAATGTGCTACCGAAAATGCCACTACCTAAATACGATGGTAATTATGATCAATGGAAATCGTTTCGTGATGTATTCGTAGCAATGGTGCATACGAACCCGAAGTTAAAGTTAGTACAAAAATTGTACTACTTAAAAGCATCACTGACGGGCGAAGCAGAAAGATGGCTACGTCATGTTCCACTTACTAACGAAGATTACCTATCTGCATGGGAAAAACTGACAGAAAGATTCGAGAACAAGAGAATGTTAACCAATCATCAACTTAAAATATTAACCACTCAACCCAAATTAGCATCAGAAACGGCTAATGGTTTAAAATCGCTCATCAACACAACCGAAGAGTGTTTGCAGCAATTACGAAGTTTGCAAGTGGATACGTCCACGTGGGATATCATGTTAATACACATGCTAGCACAAAAATTACCATTCACAACACTCAAATTATGGGAAGAAGAATTAGGCGCATCCAAGGAGCTACCAAGATACCTTCAATTCAGGACATTCCTGGATACAAGGCTAAGAGTCCTAGAAGCAATAGCAGATACAATAGTCCCCAATACAAGTCAAACGCGGGATTCTCATAAACAGACGACCAAGTCACATTACGCAATCCAAGCCACAAAATGTTCGGCTTGTGATCAGGTACATAACCTACAAATGTGTAGAAAGTACCAAGAAATGGATATAACTAAAAGACGAAGGCTAGTTATATCATCAGGGCGATGTTTTAACTGTTTGTCAAACAAACATACAGTCAAGGATTGTCCAAGTAAGTTCAAGTGTGTCAAATGCAAACAAAGGCATCACACAACGTTACATGACAACTCAAAAGACAATCATTCTTTACACTCTAAGAAGGAAAGTCAAGTCAAACCAAGTTCAAAACAGCACTCAATGTCAAGAGATAGTAACCATACTTCAAGCAATTCAAATTCTGGGCCTAGTGAAAGTGAAACACAAGTCACTCACAATCAGTTCACATGGGAAACTTCTCATGCGTTACTATCCACAGCATTAGTCATCGCTCAAACAGAGCACGGGAAACAAGTTACCTTACGATGTTTCATTGACACAGGGTCAGAAGCATCATTCATAACACAAGCAGCGTGTAAAAAACTGCAAGCAATGTGCAAACCAGTTTCAGTAAAAGTCTTAGGATTAAACATGAGCAACACGGGTCAATCCAACAAACAAGTCAAATTAGCCCTACGCTCATGTGGAAAAAATCAATCTAGGTTAGGTTAGGTTAACGTGGCTGCCGATCTTCAGAGGCCTGACGACCAGCACACATAGGCACAGGAGAGGCCCGTTGTGATACCACAATATTTTAGTGACTCTCTTCTACTCACTAAAGTCAGGAAACCATTTGCTTCCTTTGAGAAACCGGACTATCCCCTTTAGCTCTACCAGGGGCAGTTCCGTCGGGTTTGAGAGAAAGGGTGCACCAAGTGCCACCAGTCTTCTCCTTGCCAAAGCCGGACACTGTCACATGAGGTGAAGGACGGTTTCCTCCTCATCCTCAGAGCCACAGCTCCGACAGAAGTCATTAAACTCTACGCCCAAACGTTGTGCATGCCGTTCTATGAGGCAGTGGCCCGTTAGAACGCCCACAGTGCAACGAAAGGCGCTTCGAGTTAAGCCTAAAAGCTGCCTGGTGCGATGCGCATCCATGGATACCCAGGACTGCCTTGTTATCACACAGGAAGATTCATCTGCCCAGGACTTCTTAGCGTCCTCAAGATATTTTTGCCTTATGGCCAGTTTGACCGATGTCATCGGTATACCTATTGAAAAGGAGCAAGAGACCTCAGGTAGCAAAGTTCCAAGCCTTGCTAGCTCATCGGCCTCACAGTTGCCCTGAAAACCCCTATGTCCAGGTACCCAAATCAATTGAACAACCGAATGTCTCGACATCTCCCTAAGAGATGCACGGCATTCAGCAACAATCTTGGACATTGTACAAGGACCAGCAAGGGACTTAATAGCCGCTTGGCTATCTGTGAAAATACCAATATTGACCCCGAATATTCGATTACACAGAAGCCAGTCGACTGCCTGATAAATAGCCACCACCTCCGCCTGAAAGACACTACAAAGGTCTGGTAGACGGAGGGACAGCTTGAGATTCAGCTCATCTGAGTATACACCACTCCCAACTCTATTGTTTAGCTTTGAGCCGTCAGTGTACAGATGGATAAGCCCATTATCAAGGGTGATACCGTCACACTATTCCTCCCTGCATGGGATGCGAGTTGTAAACTCCAAATCCAGTATGCATTGAGGGGCGTTGTAGTCAACAACCGCTGGTGCGGGTACTCCCTCGGCCAAGATCCTCGCATGACCGAACTCTGTCCTATTCCATGCTGAGATACAATTTAGTCTCACAGCAGCAAGATTAGCTTGCTGTGAGATCAGTAGGTTGGTTGGCAGCCACTGTAGCAGCACAAACAGTGCCTTAGTAGGAGTGGAGCGGAGCGCTCCAGTTACCTGTAGTGCAGCCATTCTTCGCACTTTTTCAAGCTGCCTTTTGCAGGTAGCCTTAAGAGCCTGCCACCAGAACGCCACCCCAAACAACAGAATTGGTTCAACCACAGCAGTGTAAAGCTAAGCAACAGTACGAGGCTGCAATCCCCAACTCGCCCCTATGGCCCTTTTGCAACAGTAAAGTGCGTTGAAAGCCTTCCGAGCTCTTTCTGCCACATTGTACGTCCATAGTAACTTCGAGTCAAGGATCAGCCCTAAGTATTTGACCTTCTGGCTCAAGTTAATGGAGACCCCATTCAATTTGGGTAACTCAAAATCAGGAACTTTGTACCTCCTTGTAAACAGCACTAGCTCCGTTTTATTAGGATTCACATTCAAGCCGCACTCACGACTCCAACGCGAAATTATGTCAAGAGAGTGATTTAACCTCTCCGATAGCGTAGATAAATACTTTCCCGACACTGAAACAGCTATGTCGTCTGCGTAAGCAATCACTTTGCAGCCGGCGCGGTCCAGCTTCCTTAGAAGAGTATTCACCGTGATGTTCCACAGCAGGGGAGAGAGAACTCCACCCTGAGGTGTGCCCGTGCTGACTCCTCGTCTTACGCTGGCATTACCCAGCGTAGAGTTTACAACTCTACTTTTGAGAAGCTGCACAATAAAAGCAACCAACCGTTCATCCACATGCAGCACCGAGAGAGCCTCAACAATTGCGTTAGAATTAACGTTGTTGAAGGCCCCCTCGATGTCCAGGAAGACAGCAAGCGTGTGTTCCTTTAGAGCAAGAGATTTCTCTACTTGCTCAATAAGGACGTGAAGAGCGGTCTCAACAGACTTACCTTTGGTATAAGCATGCTGCGACTGCGAGATCAGCATAGGATCGATTGATCTTTTAATATGGTAATCAATTATCCTTTCCAAAATCTTTAGCAGGACGGAGTTAAGACTTATTGGACGATAGTCCTTCGGCTTAACATGCGTAACTTTTCCTGCTTTAGGAATAAACACCACTCTGGATTCCCGCCAGCTGGTGGGAACATACGATAAGCGTAGACAAGCGTTATAAATCTCCCTGAGCCAAGGTAGCGATACTTCCATGGACTGCTGAATGTCAGCCGCAAGGACGCCATCAGGGCCCGGGGACTTAAACGGCTCAAATGAGTTAATGGCCCACCTCAGTTGAGAATTTGATATTCTGAACGGCGGGATTGAACTGTAATTTTGCTCCGTCTGACACGCCACTTCTAGAGGGCAATGATTGCCCGGAAAGTGTGCGTCTATCAGTACTTTGAGAGTATCTGCGCTCGAACTAGTCCAAATGCCCTCAGGATTCATGATGCACCCCATAGCTTTTGGTGTCGCGCTTAAGACCTTACGAAGGCGATTTGCCTCGCTGAGACTCTCCACGTTACCACAGAAAGATCTCCATGAGGACCTTTTTGCCTTACGTACGGCATACTTAAAAGCCTTAAGCTTCGTTTTATACATCGACCAGTCATTAGATCTTTTTGAGCAATTGAACTCCCTCCTACATTCTCTTCGCAAGGTACTGATCTCCTTATTCCACCAGAGGGGCTTGGGATTTCCCCTGCCCGTGGGTGACTTACAAGCTTCCCTAGACGCGAAGTTGAGAGAACTAGTAAGGGTGTCAACTGCCTTATCCAGTTCATGATAGCAGTCAATGCTCTTAGGAACAATTTCCAGTGAGGATCGAATTAGAGAATTAAATAGCTTCCAGTCCGTCCTCTTTCTGTTAATAAAGGCTACCTGCTCGGCAGAGCTGCGGCCAGCCACGTTGTACGATATGTACCTGTGATCAGAGTAAGAACACTCTTGTAGAACCCTCCAGTCACGGAGAAGTTGCGAGTGCCGCCCACTAATCAAGGTAACGTCAAGCACCTCCCTTCGGTTTGAGGTAATGAAGGTCGGTTCGCTGCCAGTGTTGGCGATGAGGAGGTCGTGGGCAAGGATGAAATCAAGAAGTTCCTCGCCTCGACCATTTGTATTGGAGCTACCCCATACTTCGTTATGAGCGTTAGCGTCAGCTCCCGCACAGCGGCACACTTGTTTTCCTGGCTTCAGCCACGATCCCCCTGACAATGTCGCAGGGAGGGCTAGTGCCATGATCATGTGCCATATAGCAAGAAGCAAACCAGCATGGTCTTTGGTCGCATTCCACTGCAACAGCCATGTTATCCTTGTCACAGAAGTGATGTAATACAAGGACATTTATGGTTTTCCTGACAAGAATACAGGCACGTGGCTTACAAGAGCCGTCAGGTGTTATCAGTCTGTATTCATTGGTGCGTAACCCGCAAACCCTGTTGTTAACAACCCATGGTTCTTGGATGAGAATTAGCTCCTCCTCCTCTCCTAGACAAGCGGAGTAGCAGGACAGCTGATGCTGCTATGGAATGGTGAAGATTCACTTGGAGTACCTTCACCATTAATGAGCTAGTTAATTAGGGTTAGATCCAGGTCCTCCCCCTCGGATATAGAAGCCGTCCCAGCCTCTTGCTCTGCGCCCAGAGTCATGAGGTCCAGGCAGCCACCCAACTCGGAGGCAGTTCCGATACTAACCCCATCGGCAAGGAGGGATTTCAAATCCGATTCCTCATCAAATTTCTCCCTCAGAGAGATATCAGACCCTTTTTCAGGTGGCTCCACTGTCGTTTGGGTCACCATCTTTGGGTCGGGCTTGGCAGGTATCGGATCTCCCGAAGCAGAGCTCTTTGGCCTGTCGCTTCGATAGATACGTAGAGCCAGTTTTTCGACCCCGTACCTGATGATACCCTTTCGAGCATCCAATGCCAGCAGCGCCTTATCGTTGATGACGAAAAGGGCTTCCCGCCGATTGTCCACCGGCTCACCAATTTTCACAACCCTCCAATCCTCCGTAGGAAGATCAGGGTTGAAGAGCCGAATAATGTCCAGGACCTCCACTGGATCCGAATGGAAAGCAGGAATCCATGTCCTGCATCTTGGCCGACTGGAGATCTCATCCTTGGACACCACTTTAATCTTGGCGCCTGGCCAGAGTTCCCCCAGCTCGGAGATAGCCTGCTTGTAGAAATCGGCCGATCGTTGGTCTCCACACGCCACCAGCCTGATTCCCTTGTGCCAGCCCGCGTCATTCACCGTAGGTGGAGGACCCGAGTTAGCCTTCTGCAGCTTACAGCAGACTACGAAAAGAGCCTGCCTTATCTTGAGCCAGTTTTCGGAGGAGATGATTCCATCTCCCTTGCTGGCATCAATTACAGCCCAGACAAGGCACTCTTTGGCCATTTCATTAAACGGCCGAGTTATCCCTGAAGGGCTAGTTGTTGTCTTCTGCTTTTTGCAGTCCTGCCTGCCCTGGTACTTCTGCTCAGCTGACCTCTGTCGTTTCTGAGTTGTACCTGCAGGATTTAGAGGGAGCGAGTGCTCCCCAGTGTAAGATTTTGCCCATTCAAGGGACTTTTTGTCCTTGTCGGACATTGTGTCAGGGGAGACGTTTTCAAATTTCCTCAGAACTTTGAAGGCTGCCCTTCTAGTTCCGTAAGCCCGAGATGATTTGGCGGAGGAGCGTTGCGTGCCTGAGGAGGAGGTGGCACCGGAGGTAGCACTTGTTGACGGACGGGTTGGCTCATTCGCCGCTACCTTCCCGTCACACTGGCCACAAATGGGCTTCGTGGCTTTCACAAGGCCAGGCTTGGTGACCAGAGCCCCGGAAACGCTGGAAACAGGGGTTGAGGAAGAGCTGCTCGGCCGTGGAGCTGGCTCATTCGTCATGTCTCCACAGCCTTCTGCAAGCTTAGTCGCTGTGCCGGTAGCCATTGGAGCTGACTCATTCGTCATGTCTCCACGAACTACAGCAGCCTTAGTCTCAGTCTGCAGAGCTGGCTCATTCGCCATATCTCTACTTCCTGCGACTTTAGCTGCAATCGCTGACACAGCCATTTTTGTCCCCCCCCCTTCACATAAGGGGTTGGATTAATTTTGCTGTCAGGCTTTTGCCTGACGAGTTTTGGTTTATTATTATTATTTTTTCTATTCATTCTTTAAGGGTCCCCACTCAAAGCCGCTATCTCAAGTCCGATTGTGTAGTCACCTTTAATGATCCCATGGTAATCTAATGCAAGCAGGGAGGCCATGCGAAGGTTGCCACCAGCCCTTATGGGGACAAGTGGTCAGAGCCGGATCGGTGCTAATCAGGAGTCCAACTCAACTGAACCTACACCACCAACTTAATGGCGACGAGACGAGAGAACGTACTAAGAGGCCTGCCAGGGTTTTAACGGGACGGAGATGATCGTATTAACCCGGAGCCGTTCACGAAGCGGATTTCACTCCGTCGCTACCGCGCCTGAGGACGACTAGGTCCGGAATGCTACGACCACCAGCCCAAGTGCAACAACGAGTCGTTAGACAAAGAGAAGTCCGAGGACGAAAGCGGTCGTGATCATGAAGAGAGTCTAGATCATTTAGTGTTACCCAGGATGCACCGCGAGGAGGCGATCTAGTTTACATCCCAAAAAAAATCAATCTACTATCGAAGAAAATTTCTTCGTTATACGAAAAATCACTGGTGATCTACCAAGTAGAATCATCAATACAAAAGATTGCCAACATCTCAACAAATTGGAGCTAGCAGATCCAACATTTTGGAAACCAGATAGACTTGACGCCTTACTAGGGGCTAAGGTGTATGCTAGAATAATACAAGAAGGTATTATTCCAGGCTCAGATGCTGTACCGACAGCAATAAAAACTATATTCGGTTGGACTTTGCTCGGAAAGGCTGAAAATATTTCTAAACATACCACAAATTCATTTATGATCACAACAGAAACGTTGGACAAACAAATTAAAAAATTCTGGAAAATTGAAGAAGTTCAAGCTAAGCCAGTTCTAGCACCAGAAGAAGCTCTATGTGAAGAAATATTTCAGAACACACACAAAAGGCTACCATCCGGCAGGTATCAAATCAAATTACCGTTTCAACATGATACGCTACCAAACTCAGTATTCGCAAATGAATATGGCAAATGCCTGGATGAATACATACATTTAAATCATATGGAAGAAGTAAATCCCCCAGATGATAGTGAACTGCATTACTACATTCCTCACCATGCAGTTTTCAAGGACAGCACTACTACTAAACTACGCGTAGTATTTGACGCATCAGCAAGAACAACAAATGGCAAATCATTAAACCAAATGTTGTTAAAGGGTCCAACCATACAGCCAACATTATATATCACACTGTTGAATTGGAGAAAGTACAAATATGCTTTAAATGCGGACATTGAAAAGATGTATCGGATGATTGAGATACACCCTGAGCATCATACATTTCAGCGCATAGTATGGCAACATCCCAAGACTGGAAGAGTTCAAGACTATCAATTAAAATCCGTAACATTTGGCACGACATCAGCACCGTATCTGGCTACACGAACGATGCAACAGTTGGCTGAAGATGAAAAAACAAAATGGCCTTTAGCATCAAAGGCAGTTTTTGAAAACTTCTATGTCGTCGATGTTTTGACTGGCGCTGACACAATAGCACAAGCTATGGAGTTGCAACAATTCAAATGTTGAAATCAGCGGGGTTCAACTTGCGAAAATGGGCAAGTAACGATAATAAATTGCTACATCACTTACCACCAGAACATGTAGAACTTCAAAACGGCTTGACCTTCACAGACGCAGAAGCCATTAAAACGTTAGGAATCAAATGGTATTCTAAGAGCGATAATTTTGCGTTTTCATTCAAACCATTGCCGCAAGTCCAAGTCACGACAAAAAGAAGTATCTTGTCAGGAATTGCTTCATTATACGATCCTCTAGGGTGGTTGGCACCTATCATTATTGAGGCAAAACTTCTCATGCAAATGTTATGGATTACTGGAACAGACTGGGATAATATAGTATCCAAATCAGTACAAAAACACTGGGAAAATTTCATAGACAGTCTGAAACTGTTAGAAAATCTGTCAATTCCAAGATCGGTATCATATTCATCAGGTGCGCAGATTCAAATACATGGTTTTTGTGATGCATCATCAAGAACATACGCAGCAGCCATATATATTCTTGTAGAACAAGAAAATGATGTTACTACAACACACTTACTGACCTCCAAAACGCGGGTTCCACCAATCAAGCCGACAACAATTCCAAGACTGGAATTAAATGGCGCATTATTATTGGTACGATTAATGAAAACAGTAGTCCAAGGGATGCAACTTCAAGACACCCCAATCTATGACTGGACTGACTCGACGATCGTACTGCATTGGATAAAGCAGCATCCATCAAGATGGAAAACTTATGTGGCCAATAGAGTAATCGAAATTCAGGACAACATAAGATTTGACAAGTGGCGCCATGTGTCGTCAAAGGACAACCTAGCAGATTTGGCTTCACGAGGTATCTCAACAAGCAACCTCCTCCAAAACAACTTATGGTGGTATGGACCTCAATGGCTCACCAAACCGAAAATAAATTGGCCAGAAAAAACCCAAGACATTGGTAGCACGACATTAGAAGAAAGAGAGCCAGCATTAATGACTTTGGTGACCAACATAGAAAACAACATTTTACTTCGATATTCATCGTTTTCGCGCTTGGTTCTAGTTGTCGCTTTAATTCAACGCTTTTTATACAACTGCAAAAATGCACACACTAAAAGATATCAAGCAATATCAACAAGGGAATATAAGCAAGCACAAACCACTATAGTCAAATTGGTACAGATGGCATCATTTCCAGAAGAATACCACAAGTTACTACAAAATCAGCCCATATCAAATAAAAGTAAACTCTTAAGGCTAAATCCAATAGCTGATAAAAATGGAGTAGTCCGGGTAGGAGGAAGATTAAAACATGCTCTATTACCTTATGATAGAAAGCATCCAATAATCTTGCCTAGAGACCATCATGTGACGTTGCTTCTAATTGACAAAACCCACATAGAAACAATGCATGGAGGTACGTCGCTGGTTTTGAATACTATCAGAAATTCACTCTGGATATTAGATGGCAGACGGACTATAACTACAAGATTACATCAATGTATCAGGTGCACTTGACATAGGCAAGCAGTCTCCAATCAATTAATGGGGAACTTACCGTCAGCCAGGGTTAATGTAAAAAAACCATTTACAAAGGTCGGAATAGATTACGCTGGACCAGTGATGATAAAATCATCAACTATTCGCAATGCCAAGATTGAAAAGGCATCTTTCTGCATTTTTGTGTCCATGGCAACAAAAGCTGTACACATCGAATTGGTGTCTAGTCTTTCAGCAGAAGCTTTTGTAGCGGCACTCAAACGCTTTACGCCTAGAAGAGGATTGTGCGCAGACCTCTACTCAGACTGCGGCACTAACTTCATTGGAGGAAAAGCACTACTAGAAAAGGACCTACAGCAAGCCATCAAAGAAGCCCAACCATTAGCAGCTAGATACCTAACAACCAAATTCATAACCTGGCACATGAATCCTCCTGCATCACCCCATTTCGGCGTACTCTGGGAGGCTGGAGTAAAATCCATAAAATACCATTTACGCCGAACCGTTGGCAATTCAACGCTTACATTCGAAGAATATGCCACTATTCTCGCTCAAATAGAGGCATGTTTGAACTCAAGACCATTGTGTCAAGTCAAGAACGATCCAAATGACAATTTCGTCTTGACACCCGGACATTTTCTGGTTGGACAACCGCTCAACGCAGTACCCGAACCGATACATACTACAACCAGCATGTCAACTAGCATGAAGAAGTATATCCAGGTGCAGATGGATTCGTTCGTGTAGTACGAATACGAACAGAACCAAATACTTTCACCAGACCTATCAACAAGATTTGTCAATTACCAATCAGCAACTCTTAATACTAAACCATTACGTTGCTCTCGAAGTTAACATTTAATTTGGCATGTTAACGTACTAAAACCTGTGTCGTCCTAAGCAATAAGTTCAGTATTACTCAAATTCAACTCCGATATTTCAGATGTCAACATACGAGTCAGAAGAATTCCTACAACTTTGGGAAGATGTCCAATTGACCCCAAGTGTTTCAGCAAAACGGCTCCCGGATATCAAGCCCAAAAACCCTCCTTCAGTAGAAGCTACTGAGCCAGGTCCGTCCACTGCACCAACAAACAGCTCTAGGGTTCAGGTACTAGAAGATATCAGCTGGAAACCCGCAGAATTCAGGAAAAAGACACAAATGCAGATCACTCCACACACGCATCCAGTGTTCACTGATCCCATTAATATAAATGGAAAAATCATAAAAGACGTACAAAAGCTGCGACCGACGACAACCGTCCAGGAATTTCAAGTGCGATTGGACAACTCAGTCCAAAGGTTCGTGACCAGGGAAGGCGTCGACATCTTCTTGCCCAGCAGACTATTGAAAAAAATCAACTTGCAAGAAATTCAAAAGCGACGCAATAAGGAGAAAACTATAAATTTACCTGACCGATACCAGGCGATACTAAAGGTAAGAGCGGATGATACGCTAACGTTTCACCACTACCATAAGCGCGGCATACAGCGGTCGGTTGAATGCAATCGTTCAACAGGCGATACTAAAGGTAAGAGCGGATGATACGCTAACGTTTCACCACTACCATAAGCGCGGCATACAGAAAATTCGAAATCGGTTGAATGCAAGCATTCAACAGGGGGGCTATGTTGCAGAAACTTCTCAAAATAAAACAAAACAATTTTTCAACACAATTGCAATTAGTATTATATACATATCACTGAAATATAGTCTTAATTAAAAGTAAAATTATGTATTAAAAAATAAACTAAATATCGTTTACTCATAAAGGTTATTGATTTTTGATCACGGTTCCCTCTTGTCTATAATCGCATAGACAACGTTTATCGTCTCTTAAGCTTATCAAAGCAGAGAATAATTGATACGGGAAATAAAATAAAAATTTGTCAAATAAAAATTTTCAAGATAAATAAAAATTTTTCAATTTTAATCATCCCGCAAAATACAATTCCAATTTAAATATCGTTTGATTTTTTTTCAAACTGAAATTGGCGCCTCAAAATCATACATAAAAACATATGGGAAATGAAATACATGAGAATCCGCCAACTTTATAGTAAAGCGAAAGTGGAGACCAGGCCGCCATTAATTGTGTGAATAAAATTATGGAACCATGAAATTTTATTCAAATTCAATTAAAATTATTCAAATATTATGTTATTCAGTTGATAATCAAGGAAAATTAAATTCACGAATTTCTGAGATAACAATATCAGAGGTTCAAATAATAATAACGTCAAGTTTAATGATTATCATATATGTGGAGAATTTCCCCACTCAAGTTGGAGAACAGAAAAACGCAATAAAAGGCAGAGCCAACTCGACAATCGTTCTATTTGCGATTATAGCCCGTTCACACTAGACTCTAAATCAGGCGATTTCGATCAGCTGATCGCTTTAGAGCTAAATCAACTTAAATCTACCTGATTACCCATACATTTTTTTCGGCTTCCGACCGAGTTAATCAAGTAGATTTAGAGTTAATCAAGTACAAATCAGGTACTATTGTGAATTTTGTCCCTGGTGAATTTTTCTCAGAGCGTGGTGGATTCCATCCGTGAGAACGAGAGTAGATTTGAATGAAATGTCATTCGAATTTCGTCCTAAAATAGCAAAAATTGAACAAAAAAGGAAAATGTGAGTTGTACTGTGGTTATTCCACCAGAGATGGAAATTACAACCACCAGAACTACTAACAAACAACTTTTATTAAGTACTTTATCACACATGAAAATATAATCCAAGAAATATACACTTTTAATAATAACTCAATGCTGCGGAGACGTCTGTTCTTCACGATGGATGATAAGCGAGAGAGCATACATTTTGTCTCTTATTTGACTCCAGTCGAGACTGTATAATGCTGCTTCCCACTTCCGGTACTCGATGCTTTTAACTCTTTCGTGCTGCCACAGAACTCCCCCTCGAGTGACAACGAAAATAATGACACGACTGAATGGCGTTGATTGTCAGCACGTCAACTGTTGACGCATCTTGGCTGGTCCATATGTTTTAACAATGCGCGGCGGGCGTTGAATGAACGGCTCAGACACTGCTTTGGACGACATCGCTGATGTAGCGCTTGGCGCCAGTGGTTGCTGTGATGTCAGTGGCTGACGACGCAGAAGTTTCCTTAACCTGAGTGGAGTTTGATCCTTCGGTGGTTGCGCCTGTCGCTGCGTTATTACATGAGGCAATCGTAACATTTCTTGATCTGGTATCAATTCAGCATCCCAAGTAACGCGGGTCTTCCTAGGCAAGACGGCGTCGGAATGCGTTGAATCAAACAGTGGTGTGTTGTCATCTGTAGGCGAGGATGATTGTGGCTTATGCAGGGATGAAGGTGCACTCTCGAAGTCAGTGTCCATCATCACATAAGCGGGTTTGAGACGATCAATCGACACAGTAGATTGATGTCCTTTAATTTCAATGACAAACGTTTTGTCTCCTCGGCTGATGACCTTGAATGGTCCGTCGTAAGGCTGCTGCAGTGGCTGCTTCTGGCTATCACGCCTCACGAAAACTTGCTCCGATGATGCGAGGTCTTTAAACACGAATATGCTCTTCTCACCGTGTCGGGACCCCTCAGTTGGTTTAACGTCGCGAAAAAACTCACGAAGCTCTTGAACAAAGGCTGCTGAACCTTCGCGCTCCACATTTGGCTCCTGAACACCAAAAAACTCTCCGGGCAGTCGGAGTGGTTGTCCGTACACCATCTCTGCTACCGTAGCTTGCAAATCCTCCTTCCAAGCCGAGCGAATACCAAGCAGGACCGCGGGAAGCATCTGTGTCCATTTGTCATGCTGTTGTGCCATGATTGCTGCTTTTAGCTGGCGGTGAAACCGCTCTACCATACCATTCGCGGAAGGGTGGTAGGCCGTTGTTCTTATATGTTGGGCACCCAACAGGCAACTCAAATTCTGGAACAGGTACGATTCAAACTGCCTACCCTGGTCTGAGGTGATCCTCAGTGGTGTGCCGAACCGGGCAATCCAGTTGTCGCACAGCGCACGGGCAACCGTTGAGGCTTCTTGATCGAAGATCGGAACGACTTCCGGCCAACGCGAAAAACGATCCACAATCGTCAGGCAATACCTATATCCTTCAGACATTGGCATGACTATAATGTCGATGTGGATGTGCTCGAACCTTGAATACGGCAATTCGAAGACTCCAACTGGCGAATTTACGTGCCGTGACACCTTCGACCGTTGACACTGGAGACAATTACGGGCCCACGTCCTACAATCCGTTCGGATTGATGGCCAGACAAACCGTTGTGTCATCAGTTTAACTGTAGCGTTAGCTCCTGGATGAGAAAGGCCGTGAACACTTTCAAATGCGACTTTCCGCAAACCTATGGTGACAAATGGTCGCACAGTTCTCGTAGAAACATCGCAGTAAACCAATGCTTGGCATCCAGGCACCTGAACTTGCTTAAGCTGAAGGGAAGATTCACGCAAATGCTGCTGAAGCTCAGGATCGTCCATCTGCGCCGCTGCTAACGCCGAGTAGTCCATGGCCAGCGCCACCTCCTCTACTCGTGACAACGCATCAGCCACAACGTTTTGATGACCAGAAACATGGCGTATGTCTGATGTGAACTGACCTATGAAGTCTAAGTGGCGAAACTGACGAGGCGAACACTGTTGATTTTTCTTCTTAAACGCGAAGACCAGAGGCTTGTGGTCGGTGTAAATGGCAAAACACCTCCCCTCTACTGCATGTCTAAAATGTTTGACTGCTAGATAGGCAGCGAGCAACTCACGGTCGTATGCTGAATACTTAGTTTCAGCAAGACTAAGCTTTTTGGAAAAAAATTCCAGAGGCTGCCAGTTTCCTCTTATCCATTGCTGAAGCGATGCCCCCACAGCGAAGTTAGAAGCGTCTGTGAAAATTGCCAACGGTGCGTTCGCCTGTGGGTGAGCAAGCAACGTTGCTTGAGCGAGACTCTGCTTACACGTTTCGAATGCATTCATAGCGTCTGACGACCACTCGACAACCGCAGAAGGTTTGGCACTGCCCTGCAGTAGATCGTTTAAAACCGCTTGCTCTTGCGCAGCCTTGGGCAGAAATCGCCGAAAAAAATTAATCATGCCCAAGAACTGTCTCAGTTGTTTAACTGTGTTGGGGCGAGGATATGCCTGAATAGCTTGTACCTTGTCAGGCAGTGGGCGAGTGCCCTGCTCAGACACTAAATACCCAAGGAACTTAACTTCCGGTTGGCCAAATACACACTTCGCTGCGTTGACAACTATCCCAAACTTTTCGAGGCGTTGAAATAAAATGTTGAGATGTGCTCTATGCTCATCGACTGATGCTGAAGCGACTAGAATGTCGTCGATATATGTGAAACAAAATTCCAGACCCTGCAAGACCTCATCCATAAACCTCTGAAAGGTCTGGGCCGCGTTTCGAAGTCCGAATGTCATAAACGGAAATTCGAAAAGGCCGAACGGCGTCGTTATTGCAGTTTTGGGAACGTCTTCCTCTGCTACAGGGATCTGGTTGAACGCTCTTACTAAATCGACAGTAGAAAATATAGTCTTTCCTCGAAGAAGTTGGGCATAATCCTGGATGTGCCTCACTGGGTAGCGGTCGGGGCATGTCCTCGAATTAAGCTCGCGGTAATCTCCACACGGTCTCCATGCATCTCCCTTCTTGGGGACCATGTGGAGTGGTGACGCCCAAGGGCTTTGAGAGGGGCGAGCAATCCCCAGTTGGAGCATAGTTTCAAACTCGCTTTTGGCAACTGTCAACTTGTCGACTGCAAGCCTGCGAGGCTTCTGAGCCACCGGTGGTCCCGGGGTGGTAACTATATGATGCCTTGTAGTATGAATACTGCAATTTCGCAACGACCCATTTGGACGTGTTATCCCTGGGTAGCGGGACAATATATCGTGAAACGACGATGATCCGCAGATAGCTTTGACGACTGGAACTTCAGAAAATGCCGTCTCTCCGCGAGCAGAAAGTGACGTTGTAGCGTCTATCAGACGTTTGTTTTTAATATCTACTATCAAACCGAAAAACGCCAAAAAATCCGCACCAATAATGGCCTTTGATACGTTGGCGACGACAAAACGCCAAGCAAAATTGCGCCTCAGCCCTAGATTCAATACTAGATCGAGCGTTCCAAACGTCTCGATGACCGTGCCATTTGCAGCTGACAACATATACTCTGATTTATTTCGCGGATGCGGAAGGTCGACAAAAGGATAAACACAAAGGTCGGCGCCAGTATCTACCAAAAAATTAACGTTAGACGCAACGTCGTATACAAATAGGCGGCTGGATGCGTTCGGGCAATCGTTGACGGCCGCTATTGACGACTGCCCAGGCCGTTTTCCGAGAATTTACACGGTTTGTGACACCTGGTCGCCTGGCTCCCGAAACGCGAGTGGTACCAGCACGCAACAAATTTCTTTTGCGCCCGATTTGGAGATCGCGAAGGTGTGCTTGCGCGCGAACGACGATGGAAACCAGTATTCTGATTCATCTCACTTTCCGCGATTTTAAGCGTCAGCGACTGCACCGCCCGTTCCAAATCCTCCACTCTACTGTAAAGGGATATTGACTCACCTGGCGTATTGTTTCGCTGAGTTTCATTAACGCACCCCACCTGACCGTACGCCTCCGTGACGGAATCTGCAATTTCTGCCATCCTTTCAAGAGGTAAATCCTTGTGCGCCGCCAGCAGCGCCTGCACATGTTTGGGCAATCGGCCCAGCCAAAGTGTTTGCAGCACTTCCTCCGGAAAGTCACTGCCTGCGAGGTTGCGAAGGTGACGAAGGTACTGCGTCGGCTTCCTGTCTCCGATTGGTTCACTTTCTAGCAAACGAAGCGTGTTCTGCTCCTTCGAGGTCCCCATACGTTTAAGGAGTTCATCCTTCAATATTTTGTAGGACCGATCGGGTCTCAAAAGTACGTCCCTAACCTCTATCGCATATTTCGCTTCGAGCGCACAGAGCGCGTGCGTAAGCTTCGTTGCATCGCGCGTGATGCCCGCGCCTTCGAAATTACTCTCCAGCAGTAGGAACTATAATTCCGGATCAGACGGGATGAATGGCGGCAAACGAATAGCCACATGGTCCACTGAATTTGAAGTGGATGGCTGATCATCGTTTGCACTTCCAGTCGCCATATTGGTCGGTGAACAAAGCAACTCGTCACGTAGTTCGACGAAAATAGGGGTCACCAATGTGGTTATTCTACCGGAGATGGAAATTACAACCACCAGAACTACTAACAAACAACTTTTATTAAGTACTTTATCACACATGAAAATATAATCCAAGAAATATACACTTTTAATAATAACTCAATGCTGCGGAGACGTCTGTTCTTCACGATGGATGATAAGCGAGAGAGCATACATTTTGTCTCTTATTTGACTCCAGTCGAGACTGTATAATGCTGCTTCCCACTTCCGGTACTCGATGCTTTTAACTCTTTCGTGCTGCCACAGTACAAAGTGAAAAGAAAATGTTCTTGCATGTTCCTGCACCATTTTCAACAACTTCCACGCAAAAAAATTGTACACATAAATTCGAATGACATTTCTCTCTCTCTAAATCTCCTCATTCTAAATCACTTCGGGTAGTGTGAACGCTTACCTGATTAACTTTGACAGCTTCTAAATCTACTTGATTTAGAGTGTAGTGTGAACGGATTATTAGACTCATCGAGGCAACATATTCTTCAAGGTATTGTGCTTTAAAATGCTAATTGCTTCTTTCTCTCTTCTTACTAACCGTTTCATAAGGAATTTCGAATAGGTGTAAACACATGCCGATAAGGTTATCTTTACACAACATTCAAATTCCATCGAACTCACTTATAAAGTTGATAAAACATAAGAAGTGTAGTAAATAAGACAATAACACGTGTAGTATAGGTTGTGTAATACCAATGTACGGTACACCCAGAAAGTACCGTTTTGTATGGTATGTTGATATGCTACAGAGCTCATAGAACATACAATATACAAACGGTAATTTTAATCCCGTACAATTTTGATATTTGTGATTGAGTGAATTGTATTGAAATTGTAAATTAAGTTATTGTTGTAATTTTTTGGTTAAATGGAATTGAATTTGTTTGCAATAAAGTTTGTATGGATAAGAAACTAAGTGATATTTTCATACCGCTACACACCTCAATTATCCTGTATTCACGGATACAATTTTTGTGCATTGGCGCTTAGGTTGTGGAACACTTTTTAGTGGTTTCATCTAGAACAATTTGGTGCATAAATTTGTGAACCACATTATATATATATATATATATATATATATATATATATATATATATATATATATATATATATATATATATATATATATATATATATATATATATATATATGTATATATATATATATATACATATATATATACATATATATATATATATATATATATATATATATATATATATATATATATATATATATATATATATATATATATATATATATATATATATATATATATATATATATATATATATATCAGCAAAATGATTTTCCGAGATAATCTCTGGAGTGACCGATTCGACTGAGCTGAAATTTTCGGAAGACGTAGATGTATATAGTAGGTAGGTCCATCACTTGCTAGAATTCAGATATCCTTAACCTTTTAGCGGCGGCGAGCGTTTTAGTGAATTTTCAGGTACTCCTATATTTCAAAGCAGTGTAAATTTTTGTTAAAATTAATGTTTGGGAATGAAAACTTATTATGTTTTAAGCTTGTTTAAGCATGCCTAAAAGTAGACAAGGATTTTTTTTCAAATTTTGATTTGTCATTTCTTCTAAGAAAAACAATGGATCAACGTGAAATTTGCAGAGCGTATTAATGTTGACTAAAATTTAGCACACGTGGATTTTCAAGATGGTGCGGGTAACCCTGTAGCTACGGCAGGCTCCTGAAAAAAAAAACCTTCAAATCATTGACCTTCCCGGAAAAATTTTTGATTTTTGACAGAAAAATCAAATCATTGATAAATTTTAACCTTTGTCCATCGTGTCAAATTAAAAATTTTCAAATTCCGGTTTGTACAAAACGGCAACCCATCACCAAATTACCTCTTTTTTCAGCACTTGAAAGTTCTGTTCACGAGAACTGACGACCAGATTATTCGATCACAATGAAATTTACAAGACATGTTGGTATTAACTAGGACCAGGTCTGATAGAAATGAATTTGAAATGCGGGCAACCCTGTGCCAGTGGTACCATCTTGAAAAATCACTGAGAAAATAACCGGTTTTTGGCCTATAGCTTCCGATTCAGCCATCAGATATTAACGAAATTTACGCAGTACTTGGATCTACTTTTGGTAACATTTGATGATAATTTGGCTGAAAAATTAGAATAGAGTTGCCAGCTATGGTGATTTTTGTCTCCTAAATCTTGCAAATTTCCTCAGCGAAATAAAGCTTCTTTCCCTATAACTTCCGGTCCAGTGTAGAAATCAAAACGAAGTTCACGCAGTACATGGACCATAATGTTAGCCTAATGTCGTAGAAATTTCGTACAAAAATCATGAAAGAACTGCCAGCTATGACCATTTTTGTAATTTTGTGGAATTTCTTTACTGAGCGATTTTGTCATTAGATTTGCAAATGGGAATGATACTGCAATGAAAATTAACAACAAATATTAACGATTTAAAAATTTGAAAAGTTTTGAGGGTGTTTAACTAAAAATTCTTTTCACCCGTTTAAGTTCCAGCGCAGTGTTTCAATCGAAACGAAATTTACTGGTTGGGTTTAACTTCACGTGAAGCAGATTTGGTATGTATTTTGCTTTGCTGCTGACACAGGCTAGCCAGCATTAGCCATTTCCGTAAATATTGCACCAACAGATGCTTCAAATTAAGTACTCATATGCAAAGCATTTGCGATAAAAATAAGAAACCAATTTTGAAATTTTCCGAGTTTTGAACATTTTTCGGATGGCACCCTCCAACAACGTTTAACCGCTGAAATTTTCGATGAAATCCTGCGATGATAACGAAGTTCAAAGGATAAGTTTGTTTGAGTATGAGCTTGTTATGGTATACTTATTGCTGCTTCGTTCGGAAAGTGCTGCCAGCACTGAACATTTTCATCATTTGTGTTATAGTTTAGTTTTGTTGCTTTGGATAAAGAATGGGTGATATAATTCTACAAAACAGTATATTACGTCTTTCCACAATTTTTTGTCACTCAAAGACAGTTTCTTCGAAAATTAATTTTTTAGCGGTTTTTTTTTTGTTTTTGCTTTTGAATTTTCTTTGATTTATGTATTCATTTGAATTCACAATTATATCGTGATAATTCGGAAAAGTCTATGTATGTTTTGTTTACAATTTCATTTTCATTTGGGTTTTGGTTCCGGCAACATGATAAGTTGTTAAGTTTCAGAAAAATAGGTTCAGTGGAGCCCACAAATATAACAGAAAATGGATACGAAATGGCTATCCGTGTACCCATATGTGAGTAAAGCTCCGTTCACACCATGAAAGGAACTGTCATGATACTATGTCACTGTCGGGGCAGTACTGTCGCAAAATCAAGCGAAACTTGATGCCACAGGACAGTACGATAGTATCTTAGTTCACACGATGACAAAAATCTCGATAATCGCTGTAATTATATATATATATATATACAGTCTGTCAAGAATGAGTTTACACATAGGAAAAAAATTCAATTTTTCATCTTTCTAATTATAAAATACTACTTTTTATTTATGTAAATGAATGTTTTTTTCTTAATTATAGTTATTTACATTATTTCCAACAGATATATACAAAAAAAAGTACAACTTTAATGCAAAACAAGAACGAAAAGACCAACGAAAACAATTATTGCAATTCTTGAAGTGTCAAGAAACTCTTTACACAAATTATTATTGTATTTAATATTTACATATTTACAGGATATTTAATATTATTTGGTATATTTAACATTTGGTATGGCCACCTTTGGCATCCACCACACATCGCAACCGATTTTTCATTGAATGAACCAACTTTTGCAGGTCATACGTGGTTGGTATTTTTTGCCATTCTTCGAGAATCGCAATTTTTAAGGCAGTTCGGTTTTTGGGTTGCCTTTTAGCGACTTGTTGTTTTAAGTAAGCCCATAAATTCTCGATGGGATTTAAGTCCGGACTCTTGGCTCGCGTATCCATCACTTTTCCGCAGTTGTATAAGGGCCACATTCGCACCATGTTCGCCTTATGTTTGGGATCGTTGTCCTGGTAAAGCTTAAAATTTGGTTTGCTGTTATGCATAAACCCGAATTTCTGCGCACTGCTTGCCAAATATGTTTTAAGGATATGCAAATATGGTTGGGCGTCCATGGTTGACTCGATGAATGCCAAGTCTCCTACTCCTCTGCTTGAGAAGCACCCCAAATCATAACGGACAACATACCAAATTTTACAGCCGGAATGATATTTCGATTTTCCAACGATGTTAAAGGCTTGCGCCACACTCTAGCCGGTCCATCATTATAGTACAACATCATTTTCGTCTCATCGCAGAATATGACGTCGTCCCAGAAGTCAACAGGTTGAAAAAGGTGCATCATAGCGAAAGAAAAACGCTTTTCGATGTTTAGTACAGAAAACAGTGGTTTCTTTCGTGCAGCTCTTGATCAGAACTTATTTCGTAGGATGGCCTGTCGTACTGTTTCATGGGAAACAGCAGCATCACACTCTTGCTTGAGTTCCCCAGCAAGTGTTCTGGTCGAAATCCAGGGGTTTTTATCAAGCTTCCTTATCATAAGGCGCTCTATACGTTTAGATATTTTTGGTTTTGAGCCACCTCCACACTTTGGCTCCAATCTATTCTCATTTTCAGCACGATTTGTAACGTTATAGACTGCCATTTGTGCTACACAAAACATTTCCGACAGTTCCTGTGCACTTTTACCTAATTGGTGATTATAGTATATCATCTGAACTAACTCAAAGGATAATCTTTTGCCTGGCATTTTAAAACACAATATCTCACTTATTTATGCGTATTAGCCAAAAATTAATCACACACTAATGATCAAATTTATAGAACTTTACAATACAGACCAAAAATTATGGTAAATTTACCGTATCGTTGCAGTAATGCAAAAAATAAACTTTTGTGTAAAGAGTTTCTTGACACTTCAAGAATTGTAATAATTGTTTTCGTTGTTCTCTTCGTTCTTTTTTTGCATTGAAGTTGTACTTTTTTTGTATATATCGGTTGGAAATAATGCAAATAACGATAATTAAGAAAAAAAAATTATTTACACGAACAAAAAGTAGTATTTTATAATTAGAAAGATGAAAAATTGAATTTTTTCCCTATGTGTAAACTCATTCTTGACAGACTGTATATATATATATATATATATATATATATATATATATATATATATATATATATATATATATATATATATATATATATATATATATATATATATATATATATATATATATATATATATATATATATAAATGATCACTTACTTTATTGAGCAAGAAGGGAAGCGGCATCGAAAAAATCCATCTTAAAATGGTAAATAAACTGAATGGTAGAGAGTTGTTCTCATACCATCGGATTGGCGGTTCAAAATCGGATTCACAGCACTAATAATTTAACTAAGAATATGACTAACGCGACACAAAATTCATAAATTAAAAATTACCGACGAAATAAGGATTCTTTTGCGGATACCGTAATGCGCGCGAGTTAAATGAACTAACACGATATAAATGTGGATTTTATAGAAATGCAAAAGTGCTGAAACAACGTTACAGTGTGAGATCGTTGTTTCTAGCTTTTTAGTGCAATAACAGGAAATGCATCGCTAAGGTGAATTAAATTATTGGTGAAAGGTGAATTAAATTGAAAGAAATTTGATTATGAGGAAAATGTTATATTTTATTGTGTATTCATGATTATTGTGATGCGGCAGGTGTTGCCGTAACTCGCGGGGCCAATGGCAAGCTTGTTTGACAACATGAGTTTTCTTAAATTTTTTTGAGTGGTGAGTGTCAACAGCGCATCAATTAGTTTGGTTGTTGGAAGTCACAAATATGTTTGAATGATTTTTTCCAAATTAAGGTGAAAACATGTTTGTGGGTGAAAATGAAAATATGTTACGAGAATAGAATTATGACTTATAATTTGAACGCAGAGTGTGGAACGAAGGAAGTGCATTAAAAAATGTATTATTATATGAAAAAAAAATCATAGAGTCTCTACTTGTATACCTTTGCGTCTCTATAACCCCGAACAAAACCATGGGTTTTCAAGTTAAAGCTTTAATTCAACCGAAGCCAGTCCCAAGCCCAGTTTTCAAGTAAGCTTTTTTAATAAAACACTTGCGAATTGCTCTCTTATGATACTTAAACAAAAATATTAAGAAACTTCAATAATTTCTTGTTTTTCTCAAATATTACGAATTTCATAAGAATAAAGTACGCAAGATTGCTTAAAGTACGAATTTGAAAAGAGTATAGCAACAATTAGCAAAATTCGTACGGCGAACATATTCCCATCCACGTTCAACGTGGTTAATCTACATCCGCTCTGCTTGTTGCATTTTTCGGCTGTTGACAATTCTCATGTTGTCGAAATGATACAAGCTATCTGCGTGAGTGCGTATTCCATTTCGATTTAGCGCTATTCGTAACAATTTTTACGAAGACAGTTTTAGACTTGAGCTTAGACACGGTATTATACATTTAAGAGCGCTATTAATAGTGTCTATAAGACAAATATGATAGATATTATGACAAAACAGATTTTTGCACCTGGTTTCTTTTTGTGGCAATATTTGGCTTGCAGCATTAGTACGAAAACGACTTGCTGCGAATTTTTTCAAACATATTATGATAGATTTAGGTACGCGAACAGACCTGTTATATGTCAAGTGAATTCATCATACAAATTAAGATTCAAGCTTGCGCGCCAATTGCCTGCCCCAAATAAATTACAAATTGCATGTCACCAACATCCTTTACTATGTATGTTTGTGTAAAAGAATGTCGCATACTAATATAAACTGGTGCCACACGGAAATCCACAGTTCCAGTCCACTTCTTCTATGTCTTTGGGCTCCAGTTTTCTCGGTCCATCCATAGAGATAAAATAGTAGAGTGGCCTTTGTGATACGACTGCTTTGCATCGACCCTAGCGAACCTAGCTCGGGTCCTCCACCTACGGTGAATGACGCGGGCTGGCACAAGGGAATCAGGCTGGTCGCGTGTGGAGACCAACGATCGGGCGATTTCTACAAGCAGGCTATCTCCGAGCTGGGGGAACTCTGGCCAGGCGCCAAGATTAAAGTGGTGTTCAAGGATGAGATCCCCAGTCGGCCAAGATGCAGGACATGGATTCCTGCTTTCCATTCGGATCCAGTGGAGGTCTTGGACATTATTCGGCTCTTCAACCCTGATCTTCCTACGGAGGATTGGAGGGTTGTGAAGATTGGTGAGCCGGTGGACAATCGGCGGGAAGCCCTCTTCGTCATCAACGATAAGGCGCTGCCGGCATTGGATGCTCGAAAGGGCATCATCAGGTACGGGGTCGAAAAACTGGCCCTACGTATCTATCGAAGCGACAGGCCAAAGAGCTCTGCTTCGGGAGATACGATACCTGCCAAGCCTGACCCAAAGACGGTGACCCAAACGACAATGGAGCCACCTGAAAAAGGGTCTGATATCTCTCTGAGGGAGAAATCTGATGAGGAATTGGATTTGGAATCCCTCCTTGCCGATGGGGCTAGTGTTGGAACTGCCTCCGAGTTGGGTGGCTGCCTGGACCTCATGACTCTGGGTGCAGAGCAAGAGGCTGGGACGGCTTCTATGTCCGAGGGGGAGGACCTTGATCTAACCCTAATTAACTAGCTCATTAATGGTGAAGGTACTCCAAGTAAATCTTCACCATTCCATAGCAGCATCAGCTGCCCTGCTACTCCGCCTGTCTAGGACAGAGGAGGAGCTAATTCTCATCCAAGAACCATGGGTTGTTAACAACCGGGTTTGCGGGTTACGCACCAATGAATACAGACTGATAACACCTGACGGCTCTTGTAAGCCACGTGCCTGTATTCTTGTCAGGAAAACCATAAATGTCCTTGTATTACATCACTTCTGTGACAAGGATAACATGGCTGTTGCAGTGGAATGCGACCAAAGACCATGCTGGTTTGCTTCTTGCTATATGGCACATGATCATGGCACTAGCCCTCCCTGCGACATTGTCAGGGGGATCGTGGCTGAAGCCAGGAAAACAAGTGTGCCGCTGTGCGGGAGCTGACGCTAACGCTCATAACGAAGTATGGGGTAGCTCCAATACAAATGGTCGAGGCGAGGAACTTCTTGATTTCATCCTTGCCCACGACCTCCTCATCGCCAACACTGGCAGCGAACCGACCTTCATTACCTCAAACCGAAGGGAGGTGCTTGACGTTACCTTGATTAGTGGGCGGCACTCGCAACTTCTCCGTGACTGGAGGGTTCTACAGGAGTGTTCTTACTCTGATCACAGGTACATATCGTACAACGTGGCTGGCCGCAGCTCTGCCGAGCAGGTAGCCTTTATTAACAGAAAGAGGACGGACTGGAAGCTATTTAATTCTCTAATTCGATCCTCACTGGAAATTGTTCCTAAGAGCATTGACTGCTATCATGAACTGGATAAGGCAGTTGACACCCTTACTAGTTCTCTCAACTTCGCGTCTAGGGAAGCTTGTAAGCCACCCACGGGCAGGGGAAATCCCAAGCCCCTTTGGTGGAATAAGGAGATCAGTACCTTGCGAAGAGAATGTAGGAGGGAGTTCAATTGCTCAAAAAGATCTAATGACTGGTCGATGTATAAAACGAAGCTTAAGGCTTTTAAGTATGCCGTACGTAAGGCAAAAAGGTCCTCATGGAGATCTTTCTGTGGTAACGTGGAGAGTCTCAGCGAGGCAAATCGCCTTCGTAAGGTCTTAAGCGCGACACCAAAAGCTATGGGGTGCATCATGAATCCTGAGGGCATTTGGACTAGTTCGAGCGCAGATACTCTCAAAGTACTGATAGACGCACACTTTCCGGGCAATCATTGCCCTCTAGAAGTGGCGTGTCAGACGGAGCAAAATTACAGTTCAATCCCGCCGTTCAGAATATCAAATTCTCAACTGAGGTGGGCCATTAACTCATTTGAGCCGTTTAAGTCCCCGGGCCCTGATGGCGTCCTTGCGGCTGACATTCAGCAGTCCATGGAAGTATCGCTACCTTGGCTCAGGGAGATTTATAACGCTTGTCTACGCTTCTCGTATGTTCCCACCAGCTGGCGGGAATCCAGAGTGGTGTTTATTCCTAAAGCAGGAAAAGTTACGCATGTTAAGCCGACGGACTATCGTCCAATAAGTCTTAACTCCGTCCTGCTAAAGATTTTGGAAAGGATAATTGATTACCATATTAAAAGATCAATCGATCCTATGCTGATCTCGCAGTCGCAGCATGCTTATACCAAAGGTAAGTCTGTTGAGACCGCTCTTCACGTCCTTATTGAGCAAGTAGAGAAATCTCTTGCTCTAAAGGAATACACGCTTGCTGTCTTCCTGGACATCGAGGGGGCCTTCAACAACGTTAATTCTAACGCAATTGTTGAGGCTCTCTCGGTGCTGCATGTGGATGAACGGTTGATTGCTTTTATTGTGCAGCTTCTCAAAAGTAGAGTTGTAATCTCTACGCTGGGTAATGCCAGCGTAAGACGAGGAGTCAGCACGGGCACACCTCAGGGTGGAGTTCTCTCTCCCCTGCTGTGGAACATCACGGTGAATACTCTTCTAAGGAAGCTGGACCGCGCCGGCTGCAAAGTGATTGCTTACGCAGACGACATAGCTGTTTCAGTGTCGGGAAAGTATTTATCTACGCTATCGGAGAGGTTAAATCACTCTCTTGACATAATTTTGCGTTGGAGTCGTGAGTGCGGCTTGAATGTGAATCCTAATAAAACGGAGCTAGTGCTGTTTACAAGGAGGTACAAAGTTCCTGATTTTGAGTTACCCAAATTGAATGGGGTCTCCATTAACTTGAGCCAGAAGGTCAAATACTTAGGGCTGATCCTTGACTCGAAGTTACTATGGACGTACAATGTGGCAGAAAGAGCTCGGAAGGCTTTCAACGCACTTTACTGTTGCAAAAGGGCCATAGGAGCGAGTTGGGGATTGCAGCCTCGTACTGTTGCTTGGCTTTACACTGCTGTGGTGGAACCAATTCTGTTGTTTGGGGTGGCGTTCTGGTGGCAGGGTGCTCTTAAGGCTACATGCAAAGGGCAGCTTGAAAAAGTGCGAAGAATGGCTGCACTACAGGTAACGGGAGCACTCCGCTCCACTCCTACTAAGGCACTGTTTGTGCTGCTACATTGGCTGCCAACCAACCTACTGATCTCACAGCAAGCTAATCTTGCTGCTGTGAGACTAAATTGTATCTCAGCATGGAATAGGACAGAGTTCGGTCATGCGAGGATCTTGGCCGAGGGAGTACCCGCACCAGCGGTTGTTGACTACATCGCCCCTCAATGCATACTGGATTTGGAGTTTGCAACTCGCATTCCATGCAGGGAGGAATGGTGTGATGGTATCACCCTTGATAATGGGCTTATCCATCTGTACACTGACGGCTCAAAGCTAAACAATAGAGTTGGGAGTGATGTATACTCAGATGAGCTGAATCTCAAGCTGTCCCTCCGTCTACCAGACCTTTGTAGTGTCTTTCAGGCGGAGGTGGTGGCTATTTATCAGACAGTCGACTGGCTTCTGTGTAATCGAATATTCGGGGTCAATATTGGTATTTTCACAGATAGCCAAGCGGCTATTAAATCACTTGCTGGTCCTTGTACAATGTCCAAAATTGTTGCTGAATGCCGTGCATCTCTTAGGGAGATGTCGAGACATTCGGTTGTTCAATTGATTTGGGTACCTGGACATAGGGGTTTTCAGGGCAACTGTGAGGCCGATGAGCTAGCAAGGCTTGGATCTTTGCTACCTGAGGTCTCTTGCTCCTTTTCAATAGGTATACCGATGACATCGGTCAAACTGGCCATAAGGCAAAAATATCTTGAGGACGCTAAGAAGTCCTGGGCAGATGAATCTTCCTGTGTGATAACAAGGCAGTCCTGGGTATCCATGGATGCGTATCGCACCAGGCAGCTTTTAGGCTTAACTCGAAGCGCCCTTCGTTTTACTGTGGGCGTTCTAACGGGCCACTGCCTCATAGGACGGCATGCACAACGTTTGGGCGTAGAGTTTAATGACTTCTGTCGGAGCTGTGGCTCTGAGGATGAGGAGGAAACCGTCCTTCACCTCATGTGCCAGTGTCCGGCTTTGGCAAGGAGAAGACTGGCGGCACTTGGTGCACCCTTTCTCTCAAACCTGACGGAACTGTCCCTGGTAGAGCTAAAGGGGATAGTCCGGTTTCTCAAAGGAAGCAAATGGTTTCCTGACTTTAGTGAGTAGAAGAGAGTCACTAAAATATTGTGGTATCACAACGGGCCTCTCCTGTGCCTATGTGTGCTGGTCGTCAGGCCTCTGAAGATCGGCAGCCACGTTAACCTATCCTAACCTAATATAAACTGGTGCCACACGGAAATCCACAGTTCCAGTCCACTTCTTCTATGTCTTTGGGCTCCAGTTTTCTCGGTCCATCCATAGAGATAAAATAGTAGAGTGGCCTTTGTGATACGACTGCTTTGCATCGACCCCTGCGACTTTCACCGAACGTCTCATCAATCAATTTGATAAGAAATTTTCCAGGTGGTGATCATATGACGTATGATTCCACATGAGAAAAACGTGGGAGGGGGAAACAAAGCCTAAGCAATGGGCAGACATAACATCGCATTCCCTTTACCTCATGGTTATGTCCCCCCAATACATTTCAAATGTGAAGGGCCACTCCATTGTCTACTACCTCCATTGGTCCATCCAGCCCCTGGACACGGACGGTATAACTATCCACCATTAGCCCCTTCAATCCTCTCGCGAACAAAACATGTTAAAGCTGCCTTTACGCCATTTCGCTTTCATTGCCGAATTGGAGGGGAACTACTTGAATTTGACCCGATTTGACAATGAGCAGATAATAAATTACTACCATCCCCTTCAATGTAAATCTTATGGGCATGTCCACTCCATTTCTACTACCTCACTGGGTCCATCTCACTGGGTAATAGAGGTATAAGACTTTAGAGTGGCGGTATCCGTGTAAACGCCTGTAGGTGTGTGTCTCGAGCATTCTTCTCCCCCTCGCCTTCACCTCTCAAGCTTTATGGGGTGCTGTCAAGTACCCAGGAGTCAATGTCAAATCGCACACACAAACAAACCAAACAATTTTCAAGTATGCTATTGATTTAGAGATGAAATTAGCTTGAACAAGCTGTGTTTTCAAACCAAATTTAGTGACGCGAGTGCTGAGAAGTGTAGAAAATCATTAGAAGTATAAAATACGGTTAAAAGTGGCAGTGATACCTTCAGTTTCTATCAAAACACCGGCAACGAAATGTGAAGTGAAGTGTTGTTCAAAAAATACGGGCTCCTGCCTGCCTGGGTGAACTTTCTACAGGTAAGTACTTACCATTTACCTTATGGTAAAGTCTGTAATCCAAATTAAGTAGATTTGAGTACTTGGCGTGGCTGAAAACCAGTAATTTTAGTGCAATTGTGTGATGCCGACTCAAGTGCTCGTCTGCTGGCCCACGTATCTGACACCTGGGTACCTGACAGTTTCTCTTGGATTCCAAAATGCCGGAAATGCCAATGAAGTAGGCTTAGAAGCTCATTCACAGGGGCAACTGGTTTTAGTTTAAAGAAATAAAAAAAAATGTCGGTCGACCTAAATAAAATTCGAACAGAAAAAAAATCTACGATTATTAGTAGCGTACATTTACAAGGAAAAAATTATAATTTTTGGAAAAATTTGTGCTGTTTACTATTATAACATATGCTAAAATATGAAACTTATTAAAATGGTATAGTTTCGACTATCATAAATTCAGGTTAATTTTAGAAGAATGAATTCATGTAAATAAAAAGAGCCTAAAAAAATCTGCGTTTTGCCTTAATTCCGCCGAAGCCGGTCCCAAGCCCGGTTAAAAAGGAAGAGGGAGGTAGTAGAAAATTTGGCACCTCATTTGCATACAAAAGTTCAGATTAATCATTGTAAGCAAACGTAATGAAATGATAATAAGTTTCTCAATAACCTGCGCACAGTGGTTAAATAGTGTTAATGCAATTAATGAAAATGTTGCAAGATAATAATATATAGTTCTTCAACAATTCAACAATAAGATTCGTTACGTTCTACTTTTTAGAAGCAAATATTTTAATTTAATGACTAATTTTTACTTGAGAAGCCATAGATTTCAATTTATTGAAAATATTAATACTGAAGAACAATGACTGGCCACAATGTAGAGTGCAGATTACCTTCAAATTTTAAATATACACATATTGTTCCTTAAATTTTAATATTTTCCAATTTTTCAAATATGCGCGCCAAGTTACTGCCCCCAAAACGAGCAACTGATCTACACCCCGAAAGATATTTCGTTGTATTTAAATAATTTGTGGATATGGGTGACCCTTTGAGTATAAAGATATTAAGAGTAGCAGAAACACTGTAAACGCCTGTAGGTGTGTGTCGCGAGTTTGTGCCTTCCCCCTTGCCTTTCACTCTATCACTACATGGGAGCGAAAAATCCGGTTGCTGTCAAATTTTGCTAGCCACGTAAAGCAAACGTAAACAAACTACCGACACCCAATAGAAATCGATAAGAAACAACTATTAAAAAGAGGCTTTTTATAAAACGAACTATTATACGTGACTAAGAAAAGTATGCAAAAGAATCACAGCATTAGAAATAGACGCGACATTGATTAAAGCTATTAAAAAAAGGCAAAGATAACTGAGCAGCAGGACATCGCTCAAAAAACTAGCATTTTCCCGCTTTTGAAAAGTTAATTCACAAAAAACTTTCCACCATAGCACTTGCTGTAAAGTTCTTAACGAGATCCGAGAAGTTTCAAGTATAACTAACACGCTTAGTAAAGAATTATTGCCGATTTACCGATTGAGTCAGCGATTTGGCGTCTTTGAACGCGACACTTTGACAGCTACCGGATTTTACTTTTTCAAGATGGCGCGAGGACTGTCGGAGGGTCAATGGCGTAAGTAAGAAGATGATGCATAGGGGCATATAATTTGGACATTAAATTTGTTTGAAAATTTCGGGAGGCAATTTAGATATGGGTAGAACACAAGTTAATAATATAATGAATTATAATAATATAAACAATTATTTGGTGTGCAGGTATTATTTGGACATGTTTTAACTGCACAATAAATATTGCACAAATATTCAAATATGCGATTCGAAAAGGCAATGCATAACGAGCAGCCTGATAAAAAAAAAATCGGACTACTGTCAAATTCATACTATACACATAAATATATATATATATATAAACATATATATATAATATATATATATATATATATATATATATATATATATATATATATATATAATATATATAATATATATATATATATATATATATATATATATATAATATTAATATATATATATATATACATAATATATATATATATACATATCTTATATATATATATATATATATATATATATATATATATATATATATATATAAATATATATATATATATACATATATATACATACATACATATAAATATATATATATATATATATATTATATATATATATATATATATATATATATATATATATATATATATATATATATATATATATATATATATATATTATATATAATATATATGTATATATATAGTTAATTAGTTAGTTCACGTTTCACTACGGTATATCAATTATTTAGTTTCGGCAAAAGAATATTAAAGCTTGAATATTCATATCAGATTTACGCACAACATTTATATATATTCAAATTTCCGCGCCAAACCCCTTCATCCAAAAAGAGCCATTCATCTACGCCCCGAACAATTTGTCCGAATGTTCGTAAATTTTCATAGTATGGGTAAAATCTTGGGAAAATGAAGACAGTCTGCTGGCTTTATTGCGACTCTTAATATCTTTATACTCAAAGGGGTGACCTCGAGACAGAATGCGTCTTTACCACCACTCTTAATGTCTTATACCTCTATGCACTGGGTTAGGTTCAGAGAGGTATTGGAAGTGGAGATGGCATCGACGGTATAACCAGTGAGATAGTAGAAACGGAGTGGATACGGACGGTATAACTTTCCACCATTAGCCCCTTCAATCCTCTCGCACACAGAGCATGTTAAAGCTACATTTCCGCCATTTCGTTCCGATTGTCAATTTAGAGGGGAACTTTTTGGGATTTGACCAGATTTGATGTTGAGTGGACGTAAAATTACTATCCCCTTCAATGTGAATCTAATGGGCATGTCCACTGCATTTCTACTACCTGACTGGGTATAACTTTCCACCAGTGGCGGCTCGTGGGAATCAATGTAAGTGGGGCTAGTCTGCAAGGACCAGTACTTACTTATATTGGAAATTCGGAACCGTTTTATATTTGAAAAAAGGGTCAAAATAAATAAATACTATGCACAAATAAGTCAATTCAGTAATAAATTCCTCCGGGAAAATTCTACTAAATATTCGCATCAGCTTATGGCTGTCTATTTTTCCTTGCGCCTATTTGTCTGTTGAATAAATCTATCACCTGCTCATTAAAATGTTCAGCTTCTTTACTAATAGATAATACTGCAAATAAATTGAAACGTTTTTTACATTTATTATAAGTTTTAAAAGTTTCAGTGTTCTTTAGGTTGCTAAATCATCTTTCAGAATCTGCTATATCTGATTGGAGTGATAAAACGTATTTAAATTAAATTATTTATTTGTTAAACAGAAGAAATCATATTATTATCTTTAAAAAAAGCTTTACAATTCAGTAGCATATTTAGAACACTTCATTATTATATATATATTAATTTGGACTGGATTAAAATGGATTATTATCATATCACAAACTTATCAATCCTATAACATGAGGATCATATAGTTTTTTTCACCATTCATTCCTTATGATTAGACTTCCTTGATTTCAAACTATTTCTAATTGAATTGAATTGATAAATTAGATCCTAGGTTAGGTTAATGTAAAACATTATGAAGAATATTCGAAAATTTTATTAAAAAGTCACTAGAAAAAATTAAAATGATCATTATTCATATAACTTAACAATTCGATTACTTCTATTATCATAACAACGTCCCAAGCATCTGTCACGGTCGAATTTAGTACGAATTTAATTAAATCAAAGCAATAAATTCGATACCCCAGGCTTTCAAAAACAGATTGTTTTATTCGGGGACTAAAAATTCCAGCAAATAACCATCGATCTTGGGGTACTTCTTTGACTTTGGTAAATTTTAACTTATAAATATTTATGCTTTGAATAGCACGAAGATTAAAAATTGTCACTTCCCGCATTTGACGTAAGTGGACTTTTTAAAAGTGTCTTCAAAAATCAATTATATTGTAAACAGTGTATATTGTATTGTCTCACACATTTTTAATGCAATCAACATTTTGCATAAAATACCGTACGTACAGACCTGTCTGTATCATATTAAATCATGTTTGAGACGAGCACACAATTTTTCTATAATATTTATCA
>OX376372.1:89536043-89563667 GCA_947369275.1 Nemotelus nigrinus | reverse complement strand
GGGAGGCAACCTAAAATGTCAAAGCTAATGTAATTTAGGAGTTCATTTGGCATCTAGAGAAAATTTATGAAATATGCTTTATCAGTAATTTAGCAGGTGTGAAGCAACTGAGTACAAAAAAAAACTCTAGCGCACCTGAACCGCTAGAAAACTAATTTTCGAAGAAATTGTCTTTGAGTGACAAAAAAGTGTCGAAAGACGTAATACACTGTTTTGTAGAATCATATCAACCATTCCTTATCCAAAGCAACAAAACTCAACTATAACACAAATGATGTAAATGTTCAGTGCTGGCAACACTTTCCGAACGAAGCAGTAATAAGTTTACCATAACAAGCTCATACTCCAACCAACTTATCCTTTGAATTTCGTTCTCATCGCAGGATTTCATCGAAAGTTTCAGCGGTTAAACGTTGTTTGAGGCTGCCATCCGAAAAAATGCTCAAAACTCGAAAAATTTGAAAATTGATTCTTATTTTTATTGCAAATGCTTTGCATATGAGAACGTAATTTGAAGCATCTGTTGGTGCAATATTTACGGAAATGGCTAAAGCTTGTTACTCTGTGTCAGCAGCAAAGCAAAATACATGCCAAATCTGCTTTACGTTAAGTTAAACCCAACCAGTAAATTTCGTTTCGATTGAATCACTGCGCTGAAAGTTATACGGGTGACAAGAATTTTGGGGTTGCCACCCTTAAAACTTTTCAAGTTTTTAAAGCGTTAATATTTGTGGTTAACTTTCTTTGCAGGATCATTTCCATTCGCAAATCTAATGACATTAATCGCTCAGTAAAGAAATTTCATAAAATTACAAAATGGTCATAGCTGGCAGCTCTTTCATGATTTTGGTATGAAATTCCTACGACATTTACTTCACATTAAGGTCCATTTACTGCGTGAACTTCAATTTGATTTCTGCACTGGACCGGAAGTTATAGGGAAAAAAGCTTTATTTTGCTGAGCAAATTTGCAAGATTTAGGAGACAAAAATCACCATAGCTGGCAACTCTATTCTAATTCTTCAACCAAATTTTCATTAAATGTTACCTAAAGTAAGATCCAAGTACTGTATGAATCTTGTCCAAATCTGATGGCTGAATCGGAAGTTATAGGCTTAAAACCAGTTGTTTTTCTTAGCTATTTTTCAAGATGGTACCACTGCCACAGGGTTGCCCCCGATTTAAAAATCACTTCTATCAGACCTGGTCCTAGCTAATACCAACATATCCTGTAAATTTTATTATGATCGAATTATCCGGTCGTCAGTTCTCGTGAACAGAACTTTTGAGTGCTGAAAATAGAGGTAATTTGGTGAGGGGTTGCCGTTCTTATGCAAATCGGAATTTTGAAAATTTTATCTTGAGATGAAGGACAAAAGATAAAATCTATCAAAATTTTGAAATTTTTGTCAAAAATCAAAAATTTTTCAGGAAGGTCAATAATTTGAAGGATTTTTTTCAGCAGCCTGCCACAGCTACAGTGTTACCCGCTTTATGCTGAAAATCTATATGTTTCATATTTTAGTCAACATCAATACGCTCTGTAATTTTCACGATGATCCATTGTTTTTCTTACAAGTAATAACAAATCAAAATTTTAAAAAAATTCCTTGCCTACTTTTAGGCACCCTGCACCCACACACGGCTCAGAATTTCTAATTCTTTATCATAGACAAGCTTAAAACATAATTAGTTTTCATTCCCAATACTTATTTTTAACAAAAATTTACACTGCTTGGAAATATAGGAGTTCCTCAAAATTCACTAAAACGCTCGCCGCCGCCAAAAAGTTTAGGATATCTGAATTTAAGAAAGTCGTGGGCCTACCTACTATATACATCTACGTTCTCCGAAAATTTCAGCTCAATCGGATCTCCTTAATCATTTTGCTGATATATATATATATATATATATATATATATATATATATATATATATATATATATATATATATAAAGAAATATGAATTTTCGGCGAAACGAGTTTAATACTATTGTTCTTCGAACATTAGTAAAAAGAAATACAGCAATCGAAGATATGAAAACAGCGATGCATCTGCATAAGTTCTTAAGCAAGATTTTGTGTGTGTGTGTGTGTGTGTGTGTGTGTGTGTGTGTGTGTGTGTGTGTGTGTGTGTGTGTGTGTGTGTGTGTGTGTGTGTGTGTGTGTGTGTGTGTGTGTGTGTGTGTGTGTGTGTGTGTGTGTGTGTGTGTGTGTTAAAAAAGGTAAATGACTTCGCACAAGGTCACTACTGGTGCCTGTGACTTGCGTCTGTGATGTTGTGCATTAGCGTGCATGCAGGATCATTAACGTGAATTATTACCTTTACCTCAAAACTGGTTTGTGGTGCCTGTGACGCCACGACTGTCTGGCTCAACTGGCCCTATACCTACTCCATATTCTCCAGCCGTGGCACCTCGACAGGAGACAACCGAATCTACCGAAAATGTAAAATTACCGGCATTTTGGAAGCGGAGACCAAAGCTGTGGTTCCATAATATTGAATTGCAATTCTTGGCAGCAAGGATAACGACGGATTCACGAAAATTTCATTGCGTCATCTCCGCTCTCGACATCGATATGATGGAGGAAATCGAGGATTTTTTGGATGAAAAAACCGAAAAATATGCCGCTTTAAAATAACTTCTGTTGACGAATTATAGCGATTCGCCAGAAAACAGGTTACTTAAGGCTCTGCCCGAATTAAATTTGGAGTTCAGTGAAGAATCACTGAAAACTTTCTGGCCGAAGAAGCTACCAGTGCGTGTACGTGAGGTGCATACCGTAGTAATGGACGTAAAAGTGAATAAAATTGTTGAAATCGCGGACAAACTTATGCATGAGCAATCTAACTTTAGACTTGCTGAGCTCCAAGCGGTTGAATTGGTTCCGCGGGCAAATTTAACTTTAGAACAAAAGTAAGACCAACTGGAAAGCTCAAAAGCCATTTAAGTTGGGAACAAAATAGATTCGGAAGGCCCAGAAGTAAATCACGTAATAGATCGTCATCAAGAGAGCGTAGACTTAAAGACATTGACCGATTATGGTAGTATCATTTCAAATTCAGTGAAAAGGCGAAGAATTGCTGCGCGCCATGTAATTTTGTCAAAAATTTGGAAAACTAAATCTCTCGTCGTCGGTATGTACGATCGGCTGCGACGAAGTAACGATCAACGGTAACGATTGCAACCGTAGCAGTGGAAAGATGTTTTTGGTTAACACTGGTGCGGACGTTTCCGTCATTCCTCGGCGCTGCGTGAAGGATATTCAAACAAATTCTGACAGTAGACTTTTGCAGCAAACGGTTCCGCTATCGAAACTTTCGGTGAAAAAGTTATAACTATTGATTTGGGACTCCACCGCAAATTTCAATGGAAATTTATCATCACGAACGTCCACGACCGATCTTAGGGGCAGGTTTTTTACGGACATTTGGACTGATCGTTGACATACGCAACAAAAAGCTGATCGACGGTATCAATCAGCTGTGTACAATAGCGAACGATCGCCAAATCAAATTCTTGAATACTGACAATAAGTCCAATTGATCGTTGTCATAGAATATTGACAGAATTTCCCAGTTTAACAACAGCATTGTACGCACCGAAAATTGCGAAACATCATGTTGTCCATCACATAATTACGAAAGAACCACCGATTGCTGAACGCCTACGAAGATTGCCGCCACATAAATATCAAGCCGCCAAATCTGAATTTGAATTTATGTTGGAGCATAGGATATGCCGCCTTTCCAGCAGCCCGTGGTCAAGTTCGCTGCTCATGAGGCAGAAAAAGACCCTGAACTCGCGTCCATGTGGGGACTATCGACGACTCAACGCCATTATATTGACGAATCAGTGCCCTATACCACACATCCCCGACATCACGCAGCACCTGCACGGGACTTCTGTTTTCTCGATGCCCAAATTGAGGAGCATACTATCAAAATCCCGTAGCAGAAGAGGACGTGCCGAAGACAGCTGTCATGACACCGTTCGGGCTGTTCGAGTTCTCAGTAATGACTTGTGGACTTCGAAATGCTGCGCAAACGTTCCAGCGGCTAGTGGATTCTGCATAGCGAGTCATTGATTTCGCTTTCGCGTACCAAGATGAAATCTTTATAGCGTCGTCGTCTAAATCGCAGCACGAAGAACACTTGAGAATAGTTTTTGATCGACTCAATCAGCCCGGTTTGCGAATTAACATAGCAAAATGCGTTATCACTGCCGATAAGAGTAACTATCTCGGGCACAAAATCTCAAGTGATGCAACCGGGCCACTTCCGGAGAAAATAGAAGCCATTCTTGAGTACCCAACACCAACAATAATTTGCGAGCTCCAAAGATACTTAGGTATTATCAACTTTTACCGAAGATTTAACAAAAAAACCCGCAAACGTGCTCACACCATTAAATGCCCAGTTAACAGATAGTCGAAAAAATGTCAAACGCAAGGTTGCCTGGGATCGAAACACCGAAAAATCATTTGAGGGAAATTGAAAATAAAATAATTGAAAATAATTGAAAAATATCTAGCGCCTCAGACCCGCTAGAAAACTAATTTTCGAAGAAATTGTCTTTGAGTGACAAAAAAATGTGGAAAGACTTTATACACTTTTTTGTAGAATCATATACATCATTCCTTATCCAAAGTCACAAAACTCAACTATAACACATATGCTGAAAATATTCAGTGCTAGCAACACTTTCCCAACAAAGCAGCCATAAGTTGACCATAGCAAGCTCAAACTTAAGTCAACTTATCCTTTGAATCTCGTTCTCATCGGAGGATTTCATCAAACGTTTCAGCTGTTAAACGTTGTTTGAGGCTGCCATTCGAAAAATGTTCAAAACCCGGATAATTTAAAAATTGGTTTCTTATTTTTATTGCAAATGCTTTGCACCTGTTGATGCAATAGTTACGAAAATGGCTGTGTCAGCAGCAATGCAAAATACATACCAAATCTGCTTCACGTTAAGTAAAACCCAACCAGTAAATTTCGTTTTACCTCAAAATTGACAAAAACGCTCGCCGCCGCCAAAAGGCTTAGAAAATCTGAATTTTAGCAAGTCATGAACCTATCTACTGTATACATCTAACTCCACCGAGAACTCAATCGGATAGGCCACTCCACTCCTCCTGATATCTATATATATATATATATATATATATATATATATATATATATATATATATATATATATATATATATATATATATATATATATATATATATATATATATATATATATATATATATATATATATATATATATATAAATATATATATATATATATATATATATATATATATATATATATATATATATATATATATATATATATATATATATATATATATATATATCTATATATATATAAATATATATATATATATATATCTATATATATATAAATATATATATATATATATATATAAATATATTTATATATATATATATATATCTATATATATATATATATATATATCTATATATACATATATTGTTACGAAACTTATATCAGCTTCTATTATATTTCAAACTTAAAAAGTAATCAACGGTTTCTTACAAAAAAATTTGGAATGTTTTTATCCATTTGTGGATAAAATTCAAAACAACTTAAACGGATATTTCGAAAAGAAACAAGAAATAAATACAGGGTTTGAACAAAAAATTACTGAGCATTTTCTCCTACCTTCTGTTCTGAAGACGTTTGCTTATCATCCGGCACCGGGTCAATCGATTCAGTTTTCTCTTCTGTCATTGAAATTCCAATCGCTTGATCATTATCTGGAGACTCGGTTTCGTTCGACGTATCTTTCCCTTCGTTCTCATTACTGTCTTCGGCTGCAGCTCCTTCTGATTCATTCTGCTAGACCGGATTCGAAGCATCCACTCGATGTTTTTATATTGTTTATCACTGTCGACATTTCATTCATGTCGTAGCTCTGATTGTGTATTCTGGCTGTCTGTTGTTCAGCTAATCTTTTCAATCTAATAACACAATTGAGCATGATTCTCACCATTTCTCGACTCGCGGCCAAACCTCCCTGGTCTTCGAGTGGTAGTTCAGCATTATCACTTAATTTCGAGAATTCATCTAGTTTCCTCGCATAGATAGCACGCAAGTGATCTTGATGATCGGTCGACGTATCTGTGAGAAAGCTTTCCAACATTAGACCGACCCCAACAATTGGATGTTGACAAACAATCTGCACCCATCGGTGCAGACCACGTCGTCGTTCTTCCAGCAGTGAGTCCAACATAATCAGCTACGGTGTTCGTCTCGTTTCACATCAATTGGTTTGAACGACAGGTTGCTTGTTTCTATTTATTTCGAATCAGATATGAATTCCACTGGCAGCACCAATTCAAATCTAGATGTTCAGACAGCTTTGTTGCGATCGTCACCTCCTGTCACTTTGAAAGTAAACACGGCCTATGTCAGGAAAAAAGCAGCGCAGCGAACCTGGTGATGGATTTCTGCATCTACTGTTTTGGGGATGCCCTAGTTGCGTCAAAATGATAAGCAATTGGAATTGGAAAGTGGCTTCTGCATTTTTCATCTCTGATAAGTTAAGTAAATCTTATTCATTTATTATTTGGAACAGTATTCATGGAACAAAAAACAATACGACACGATATGATGACTGCACTTCTTAGGATGCTTTTCGCCAGTCAATGAAATCGATTGAATTCACGCATATAATAACATATAACTAAATTCATCATTGCGCATCGATGAGCTGTGTAGCGAGCGGAATTCATTTTGAAACTTAAACAATTAAGTGAAGATCCTGTATGAAGTCATTTTTTTTATTTTGTTAAATACTTCTTAATAAATTGAATATTGCTTATTCTTCTTTTACAATTCCGTGGGTGGGGAATTTGTATTTTTATTGATATTATTATTTCATAACTATATATTTATACTAAAAATTGATTTATGCATGTATATATTGGTCTATATATTATGGTATTTAGGTAATCCTTTTCAGAGATATATATCTGTTGTATGATCGGTGTAAACCGATCCCGGCCGGGGTTGCGTGAAAAAAAAACCCCCATCCAAATTATTTATTAATTTTAGTTTTTATTTACACTGTTTGATTGAATTTATTTTATTTGATTTTTTTATTTAATTTGAACGCTTGGAATGAAGTTTGGTTTGAATTTATTATACTAGTTTTGGTTGAATTGAGCATTCTCTTATTTTGTTTTGTTTGGATTATATTTTTGATTTTTTTTTAGTTCTTTGAGTTGTTATGATGCATGTAGAATAAATATTTAAATAATTACTTTTACGGACTTCTTTGTTTTCCTTCCTTTTCTATTTGTGACTGATGAGTGTTGTACTGTCCGCGTGCCATAGCACGTAGAAATCTTCCCCCCGCAAACCCACGCCAGGCTGAGCTAGTTGGCAGGGAAAAGGCACGCCGGGCAAGAACAGGAAGATTTCTCAATAAATATATGCTGCACTGACGACTGCTCGACAGAGTTTAGTCGGTTGCAACAAATGGCGTCCAAGCAAATTTGGCTTTCTTTTATATCTTTTCTTTTGGCAGATATGCTTTCGGCTGGGGTGGCAAATGTTTAATAGGAGCATCTTGTTGCCTCAGCCATATTTTTTTTTTATTATTTGGCTATGGTTGCAGTCATATGCCTGACCCTTTCTACTTGCTACCATCATCTTGCCGAGCAGTCGTCAATGCAGCATTGGCGCCCATCTCGTGCTATTGTCTTCGTTTTATGTGTTTAACAGAGCTCGTCTCTTTAAGTGCTGACCAGACTCTTGTGGTTGTAGGATTACCTCCAGATTAATTAATTAAAACGGGGCAATATCTTTTTGTTAACCGAATCAATCTTGTAGAAAGATTAATCTGAGTTTGCCGCATCTGGAGGAAGCTGTCCATTGAGATGACCTATGAGTTAGTCTTGATTCTTGTCCATCTGTAAGATATTATTCAGTCAATTGAATTATATTGAGCAGGATCAAGGCAAATATTCATTGGGACATTTCCAGGCATCTACAAGAGATCTGTATTCTCCTGATTTCCCCAGTCCCATTTCATCATTTAGTGTCAAATTTTTTTACCTTTTCCCTTCCTGTCTTTAATTCCTGTCACGAAGAAGATCCGTAGAAATCATAATTTTTTTTTATGAATTGGATTGGAATTAATATTCATTAGATACGAAGTGGTTTTATTCCGTCGTTACATCACGAGTGTACTCAATTATTTCATGCTGCACATAATTGTGTTATCATCTTAGCATATGTGAGAAGAATCCTAAGATTTCGGTATTGAGAATCTAATTCGTTTGTTGGCAATACTTATCTGCAGAAAAAAAAAATACTTAATTGTGGAGTAATTCGGTTTAAATTGAAAAAAAAATATATCATACTTGAACAATGCGTCGCCGAACAAATAGTTGGGATCCAAGCTACACTACTTTCCAGCATCAGTTAGAACGCCTGAGCCTGTCGCCTTCAGCTGCTCAAGCCACTCGAGTTTCCGAGTCAATGAGAGTAAACGCCATTGAATCATCGAAGAGACGGGTTACTCACGAAGAAAATTCATTTATTCACCAGGAGCGAGCACCTCACCCAAATACGCCAGTTGACAACAAACCACCACGAATAACTTTTAGAGAGCAGTTGGATTTAGGTGAGCGGTCATCTGTAAGGCTGCCCATTTCGAAATGGAATTTAGTATTTGATGGCTCAACTTCTGGGTTGACGGCCAGACAGTTTATGTTCAGGGTGCTGTCCTTGGCAGAGGATTATCGTGTTTCTTATACCACACTTGCCACCGACTTTCATTTACTCTTAAAGGGGCAAGCTGCCGACTGGTACAGGCGTTTCCGCGAGATAAATTATCCACTGGTGTGGAATAAATTGCGTATATAATTTTTGGAAAGATTTAGCTCATTTAGGTCCAATGTATATGTACGAAGAATGCTAGATGGGTGACTGCAGAAACCCGGTGAGCGCTTTCAGGAGTTCTTTGACGCCCTCGAGAATATTTCTTTACAATTAAATACCCCTCTATCAGATGTAGATTTTCAATGTGTGGTATTTAGGAATATGGCTCCTGCTCTTAGAGCACATTTAGCTGGAGTGGACTTCACTTCAACTCGAGAGTTAGTCAGACGTTGTTGCCTTGTGGAATCCGAATGGAGACTTTTGAGAATGAACTCAGACCGAGACATCAATCGTCGGCCTCGTCAAGTGCAAGAGGTGCATTTTGACTCGGATTACCTTAATACTAGTCAACTGATTGAACCCACTTTGCGCGCTCGTCATCCGTTATGGGATCAGGGATATGCTCCATCTGATGATGGTATACAAAACAATGTGCAGGTGATTCAATCGGGTCTTAAAGATGTGTCTTTTAATGATCCTAATTTAAGACCGTCTAATTATAATGCAAGGTTTGCACAAGAAAATCAATCTAGACCTGATGGTGAAAGTTATTCTCACGTAGATTCAAATCCACCAGCCCCTCGTTACTTTTCTGAATTTGTAAGTTCCACACCCTCAAATGTGTTGACTAAACGGGAAGTGCACGCCGTATAAACAAATTCCAGCACCTTCCTGAATAAAGGTCGTGAAGTAGAGGGAAAAGGAGAATACCGAGTGTGTTGGAATTGTCGTGACCTGGGTCATGGTTTTATGGAATGTCCTGCTCCTATTCAGCGAATATTCTGTTTCAGATGTGGTAAGGAAGGAGTACTCAAACCTAAATGCCCGAGATGCCAAGCGGAAAACTCCAACAGGAATGCGCTTTCAACGGGGAGGATGCGTATTCCGCTGGCTATTCACTCATCCAGACCCCAAAAGACCGACGTAGCCACCAATGTCGACCCCGAATTGCATCCCCGTCAATAAATACACCCCAAAATCCATGTCGTTCTGTTTCGTCTACCAACTCAAAACATGATGCTCCTAAACAGTCATCAAGGCGTTTTAATCGTGCCTGGAGATATTTCACCCTTCGGCGATTTTTGCGGAAAGCTTGTCTAGATTCTATTGTATCCATCCATGGAGATAACCGACCATTTGCCACCATTTCCATCAAAGGTCGGCAGTTAACTGGCTTGCTTGACAGTGGAGCAAGTGTAAGCATCCTGGGAGCAGGAGCATTGAAGCTGGTTGAAGAGTTGGGCTTGAATATACATTCAATGCCTACTGAAGTTCATACCGCTTCTGGTCAAAAGGCGCCTGTTCTCGGGTATGTAAGCACATTGGTGCAATTCAATGAAAAGACGAGGCTAATACGCTTCCTAATATGCCCCAGTTTAACCAATTCAGTTTATCTGTGCATAGATTTCTGGGATGCCTTTAAAATTGCACCGCATTGTTCTGCTGTTTAGTAAGTTCCACAGAACCCTGGTTTTCATCAGTTATCTTCGAGGGATAAGCAACGGCTCGATGAAATCTTCCGACAATTTCCGTCGTTTAACCAGTTAGGATTGGGCAAAACCAATTTGTTGTCACACGTGATAGACACAGGTGATGCTCAACCTGTTAAGCAACGTCACTTTGCAGTGTCACCAGTGGTGCAGAAATTGATGTACGACGAATTGGACCGTATGCTGTCTTTGGGGGTAATTGAGGAGAGTAAGAGTTCCTGGAGCTCTCCAGTAACTATTGTAAGAAAACCCAGTAAGGTGCGATTATGCTTGGACGCTAGACGATTGAACGAGGTGACTGTCAAAGATGCGTACCCTTTGCCGTTGATCGAGGGCCTGTTAGCACCTCTGCAGTCCACACGCTTTATAACCAGTCTGGACCTGAAAGATGCCTTTTGGCAGATTGCTTTGGATGCAAAATCGCGGGAAAAGACAGCGTTTACAGTACCTGGACGCCCTTTGTATCACTTCACTGTCATGCCTTTTGGATTGTGCAATGCTCCACAGACTATGTGTCGATTGATGCATAAGGTCATCCCTCACGAGTTGCATGACCAGGTATTCGTTTATTTGGACGATTTGCTGATAACAAGTCCAACATTTGATGACCATCTCAAATTGCTGTCTATTGTGGCCAATTTATTACAGCAGGCGAATTTGACCATCAATGTTGAGAAGAGCAAATTCGTCCAAAAAGAAATTCGATACCTAGGTTATGTGATAAGTGATGGTGTCCTAAAGACAGATCCTGAAAAGGTTTCCGGCATCATAGCATATCCACGACCCAAAACGGTAAAGGACGTGAGGAGATTCATGGGGATGGCTGGGTGGTATAGGCGTTTCATCCCAAATTTTGCAGCTATTACATCACCTATGACGGATCTGCTGAAAGGTAAAAGAAGGTTCGTATGGACTGAGGCTGATAAAAAGGCTTTCGATCGGACGAAGGAACTTTTAGTATCTGCACCTGTGTTGATCAACCCAGATTTCTCTCAGCATTTTTATATTCAGTGCGATGCAAGTGCCACCGGCATCGGCAGTGTTTTATTTCAGAGAGATGATGATGGTGAGGAGCATCTCCTCGCCTTTATGTCGTCGAAGTTGAATGCTGCGCAGCGCAACTATAGCGTTACCGAACTGGAATGCTTTGCTGCAGTGCAGAGTGTCAAAAGGTTTCGGGCATATGTCGAGGGGCTGCCTTTCACCATTATCACAGACCATGCCAGTCTGAAATGGTTAATGGGCGAGAGAGATCTGTCGGGGAGGTTAGCACGGTGGAGCCTTACAAGGGTTCAATTTCAACATTGAACATCGAGCAGGCACTCAAAATGTCGTACCAGACGCGTTATCACGAGCACGCGACTCTGAAGGGGGGCCTCATTGTGCCGTTGTTTGTCTTCCTGAGCATCACCAATTGCTAGCGAACATTCCATCACAGGCCTTTCAGGATCCTGATTACATGAATCTCGTCCATCAGATTGAGCAACATCCGGATCAGTTCGAAAACCCGTACACGAAGAACGGAGTTGTGTATGACACGGCATGACTATAATGACACGGAGGTTTTGACTTAGATATTCCCAGTGCAAAAGTGTGGGTGCCTGAAGGAGGAAGACAAGTGTTGCTGGCACGTAGTCATGACAGCCCTTTGGGGTCACATTGTGGGATTCGTAAAACACTAGAAGTCTTGCGACGCTATTATTACTGGCCGAAGCTGCGTCAAGATGTCACCAGCTATGTCAATAATTGTTCTATTTGCAAGCAAGTTAAGGCCACGAATGCTACAATGAGACCACCTATGGGTGCTGCCAGGATTACTGATCGGCCAATGCAACGCTTGTTTATTGCCTTTATGGGCCCATATCCTCGTTCAAAGCTAGATAACACCCAGTTGCTGGTCGTGCTCGATCACTATACCAAATTCATTTGGCTCAAGGCCCTACCCAAGGCAACAGCTGATTCGATGGTGAAATTTTTAAAAGAATACATATTCTTGACCTTTGGCGTGCCTGAAATCGTCCATACTGACAATGGAGTCCAATTTGTGTCTAAACTCTTCTCGGAATTCCTGGCTCAATATAGGGTGAACCATTGCTACACCCCTTTCTATTCACCCCAAGCTAATGCTTCTGAAAGAGCCAACCAGTCTATTCTTATCGCTATTCGAGCCTTCATAGGGGACAACCATCGGAATTGGGACGCTAACCTGCCGGAGTCATGTGCCACATTTCGTAATGTAGTACATGAGTCCACAGGTTGTTCGCCCCATTTCCTGATGTTCGCGTACCAACCTATCCACCATGGTTCTGAATACGCGCTTTTGAAGTCTTTACAGGCTTTTGAGGATGGAGAGGTTGTCACAGTACCACATTGTGACCGATTACGTCAGATTCATTGTCAGGTCAAGACTAAAATGTCTGAGACATACAACAAGGGAGCACGAAGATATAATTTAAGGAGCCGTATAAAAGATTTTGTCATCGGACAAGACGTCGACATCATTCACTTAGCTGTGCGGTTGACCGATTTGCTGCTAAACGCGCCCCAAAGTTCATTAAGGCAACGGTCAAGCATAAAGTGGGGCAAGTCATCTATGAGTTGGTAGACGAGAAAGGAAAGGTGCTGGGAAATTACAACGCTAAAGATATCAAAGCGTGATGACGGAAGATGATAACAGTCAAATCCCAGTGAGTTTTGCCCGGCAGTTTGAGACCTCTCAGGGTCGGGGTCATCCCCACGATTGTTACGAAACTTATATCAACTTCTATTATATTTCAAACTTAAAAAGTAATCAACGGTTTCTTATAAAAAAAATTGGAATGTTTTTATCCATTTGTGGATAAAATTCAAAACAACTTAAACGGATATTTCGAAAAGAAACAAGAAATAAATACAGGGTTTGAAGAAAAAATTACTGAGCATTTTCTCCTACCTTCTGTTCTGAAGAAGTTTGCTTATCATCCGGCACCGGGTCAATCGATTCAGTTTTCTCTTCTGTCATTGAAGCTCCAATCGCTTGATCATTATCTGAAGACTCAGTTTCGTTCGACGTATCTTTCCCTTCGTTCTCATTACTGTCTTCGGCTGCAACTCCTTCTGATTCATTCTGCTAGACCGGATTCGAAGCATCCACTCGATGTTTTTATATTGTTTATTACTGTCGACATTTCATTCATGTCGTTGCTCTGATTGTGTATTCTGGCTGTCTGTCGCTCAGCTAATCTTTTCAATCTAATAACACAATTGAGCATGATTCTCACCATTTCTCGACTCGCGGCCAAACCTCCCTGGTCTTCGAGTGGTAGTTCAGCATTATCACTTGATTTCGAGAATTCATCTAGTTCCCTCGCATAGATAGCACGCAAGTGATCTTGATGATCGGTCGACGTATCTGTGAGAAAGCTTTCCAACATTAGACCGACCCCAACAATTGGATGTTGACAAACAATCTGCAGCCATCGGTGCAGACCACGTCGTCGTTCTTCCAGCAGTGAGTCCAACATAATCTGCTACGGTGTTCGTCTCGTTTCACATCAATTGGTTTGAACGACAGGTTGCTTGTTTCTATTTATTTCGAGTCAGATATGAATTCCACCGGCAGCACCAATTCAAATCTAGATGTTCAGACAGCTTTGTTGCGATCGTCACCTCCTGTCACTTTGAAAGTAAACACTGCCTATGTCAGGAAAAAAGCAGCGCAGCGAACCTGGTGTTGGATTTCTGCATCTACTGTTTTGGGGATGCCCTAGTTGCGTCGAAATGATAAGCAATTGGAATTGGAAAGAAACCGCTCTAGTGGGATAGTGAAAAATTTTTCGATTGGGAACAAAGAAAGGGGGATTGTGGTATTAGCTACGGATGGAGAAGGTCGAAAAATTTGGCGGTTGGTGCAGAAACTTGAATATTTGAAAAATATTAGGGTTACTAAATTGAATAAAGTGCGAATTTAGTGAATTAAATATAAAGACAAAGTTTTAATAATAATAATAATAATAATGTAACTTTATTGTGTTCGAATAGTAGTGTGAAGTACAATATCTGAACTTTAGAGTTTAGGCAAGCCTTTACACCTAAGTAGGGAGTACCTTATAAATCTTAAGTAATGTTTAATTGGCTGTACTGTTATATAATTCTAGGAAAAATAGCTTAAAACCTAATATTGAGATATACTAACCTAACTTAATAAAATAAAATTTAATCTAAACTTATTGCCTAGCTACCTATATGTAAGCTATAACCGGAAGTTATAAATTTCGGAACCCTAGTCAATTCGATGGTCAGGAAGCAATCAGAGGATTGTTGGAACCATTGCATCTATTGAGAAATTTTAGGTGGTGATATTGAGCTGTTACTGAAATCTTTTTAATTCCTGCAGCAGAGTGTAGCTCATAAGAAGAAAAATTAAAAGGTTTATTCAGAATAATTTTTAAGCATTTATTTTGCAAAATTTGCAATTTTTTTTTATGGGATCTTGCACAGCTATTCCACACAGGGCAACCGTAGAGAATGATAGGCTGTATGACACTCTTATAGATTAACAATTTATTAACGGTTGACAGCTTTGATTTCCTATTAATAAGAGGGTAGGTGTGCAAGATACTTTTCATGATTTTCGATTTTGTTGCCTCGATGTGAGAATGAAAGGTGAGTTTCTTATCCAGGTGAACACCAAGATATTTTAAATCGTTTTTCCAACCTACAATAGATCCTAAAATATTTACTTGGGGACTAGGCAAGTATTTTGAGGCTCTTTTATTGGTGAAAAATATTGCCTGCGTTTTTTCCGAGTTGATTTTTATTTTCCACTTAGTACAGAAATTGTTAATAAGTGAGAGCTGCTGTTGAAGGCTGTTAATGATTAAATTTGGATCATTACTACTCGCAAATAGGGCAGTGTCATCAGCGTACATCGCTATATGACAATCCGGAGCCTTTTCCAGATCGTGCATGTAAATATTATATAGTGTGGGGCTAAGAACAGAGCCTTGAGGAACTCCTGCTGGTATATCGTACTTATCAGAAAGGGATTTTGATTTCACACAAAAAGTTCTGGAAGACAAAAAAGATTGTAGTATTTTGCACAGATAGATAGGCATGGAACATTTCATTAATTTGTAGATTAGTCCATCGTGCCAAACTGTGTCGAAGGCTTTCTCTATGTCCAAAGCAATCATGCCCGTAGATTTGTTGTCGCAGAGGCTTTTGCGCACATGCTTAACCACCCTATACAGTTGGTGGTTAGTGGAAAGTTTAGGTCGAAAGCCGAATTGAAAGTCAGGAATGATTGACAACGCTTGGAGATGCTGCTGAATCCTTGAAAGTATCACTTTTTCGAAAATTTTGCTTAGTGTAGGTAATAAACTGATAGGACGATAGCTCCGAGGAAGTTTTGGATTTTTCCCAGGTTTTAAAATTGGGACAACATACGCATTTTTCCACGCAGATGGAAAATACCCGTGCTTCAAGCAGATATTGAAGATGAATGCTAGCATGACAAGCGCTTTCTTTGGAAGATTTTCAAGAATAATGTTAGGTAAACCGTCGTCACCAGCAGAAGACTTCAGTTTCAGAGTTTTTAGGATTGACCGAATTTCGGACGGTTTACAGAATGAACGCGGTTGAAAGTCAGTGGAAGAGCGACATAGCTTGGAAATTTCACTATCAACTGCCTGGCTAGAATCGTGATTCAGTGCATGAAGTGTGAGAGTGTGGGAATCATGAAATTTTGCTGCTAGCAGGTTGGCCTTTTGTTTTTCAGAATATGCCTCAGTGCCATCATCAAGCTGTAGTGGAGGAAGATAACGAGTTTTATTTTTCAAAAGTTTGAGAAGTTGCCACATTTTGCGTGAGCTTCTTTCCTGAGTTGCTAGCATATTGTTCCACCGTTTGTTACGTATTTCGAGAAAAGTCAAGCGGATTTGATTGTTAAGATCGTTCAACTGGTATTTTAACCGTGGGCAGCGTGTTCTTTGCCACTGTCGTCTGATGTAGCATTATCAAGTTTGTTATTGGGTGGCTTAAAACTTATTTTTGGGGTAGCAAAATCACGGGCAGTGTGCACTGTATTCACAAAATCTGCAACTAGATTGTCTATCTGTCTGTGGTTAAGTGATTTCGATAGGTTGCAATCGTTAAGTCTCAAGTTTTGATTAAGGAACTCGCGATACTGGCTCCAGGCAGTTTTACCATAATTAAAACCAGAGTAGTCTGCCATAGTGATACGTTGATTTATTTCAAAATAGACAGGGAGATGAATCGACGAAAGGTCATTAATCACATTTGGTTGAGATAGAGAGTAGTGTCCGCTACTAATTATAAGGTCAATGGTAGATGGTGCTCCATTTGGAGGAAAGCAAGTGGGGCTATCAGGTATGTGAAAAATCACGTCACTGCGGAGAGCTTCCTCACATAAAATTTTCCCTGCTTTGTTTGCTCTCACACAGTTCCAATGTCGATGGCGTGAATTGAAGTCCCCGCAAATTATGTATTTTGTCTTAAGATTAAGCAGTAGCTTAATATCTTCTCTAAATAAGTTAAGCTTGTGAGCATTCAATTTGCTGCCACTAAAATGTAACACCACAACAGTAATATCAATGCCATCGATGGATATCGCGACTGTTTCTATTACTTTTGTCTGCAATGTGTTCAAGCTTTTGTATTTTAGGCCTTTCTTAATGAAGATAGCAACACCTCCTCCGATTGCAAGCTCTCTGTCATTTCTTATAATATTATAATTCGGATTAGATAATTTGTCACCTTCTTTCAACCATGATTCACAAAGGAGAAATATATCGATATTATTCTCATTTAAAAAGTTGAATGTTTCGAGAGATTTATTCCGGATACTTTGTGCATTCCAGAGTAAGCATTTTATGTTTTCTCTACTTGTAAACAAATTTGGCTGCGAGATCAACAATCACATTAAATTGATCGTTCCGAGACTTGCACAGAGCAAGTTTTGATATTAATTCTTGCGCGAGATTAATAAGCTCAGTTGCTGAGAAAAGTTCGTTGGGAGAAGGTGACAAGTTTCCATTACTAGGTGGCGTAAAACTAGTAGTTGCGCCCGGAATGCTGCGAACGATCGTACTGTATGATTGTCTCACACCTTGAGTAAGATTATTGTTTACAGTGCTAGTGCTAACTGCAGGCAATGTTGGAAAATTCGTGTTGTTGCATGTAGGTGGGTTTTGCTCGCGAGTGCGGATGGCGTTATTTCCCTTTCGAATTGCTTGGCGTTTGGAAGTCAGATCTCTGACATAGAGATATTCGTTCCGCTTAGGGCAAAGTAAGCTATTTGAAAGATGTGGTCCTTTACAAAGAGCACAACTAATTTCTTTGACGTCTTTCGTTGGGCATTCGGATTTGTTGTGTGCTTGCCCACATATCAAGCATTTAGTTGGCAGGAAGCAAAAAGACGTACCGTGGCCGTATGCCTGGCAGTTTCGGCATTGAGTCGGGTAGTGCGCTTTCTTTCGTTGAAAGCTCCATTTGACTTTTGTGTGATTGATAGCATCAATCTTGACCAGATCGGAATATTTAACTGATCCGTGAGCGAAGTATAGTAAATAAAACGTCTCGTCATTATAACGACGGGACTTGTCTGGAATGAGTATTTGCTTAATGTCATCACATATTAGATTATGCTCTTCTGCCAGAAGGTTTTTCAGTTTAGAGCAATCTGTCTTGTAGAAGCCACTAAGAATAAACTTAATTGGTTTTTGGTCGGCGCGCGCAAAAGTATAAAAATGCACCTTTTTCGAGACAAGGTGTGATCGGACTTTATCGTATGACTCTAAACTTGTCAACAGCAATTTTTTCCCGACACTGTTAAACTGTATGTTGTATGAAGTCACATCTAAAAATTTCAGCATCTCCGTGATGGAGTCACGATCAAGATTCGGTAGTATGATAGGAGGGATTTTCGCCTTTTTGGCTGATGTGTTATCGATGCCGATTGCGGGAGATTCCTCATCGCCTCCATCAAGATTTTGTAGAGGCGTATACCGGTTTGAGCTAACGGTACTTGCCATTAGCGAGTTTGAATGACTTTTAGGGAATTTCAAGCGATCCCTAAGGAATAAGTCACTGGGAGAAGATTCCCGTTTGCGCTTATCGACACTGGCACTTTTGCTTATTTTTAACGATAGAGACTTGTTCGTATAGCACAGAAAAACACAAAAGAAGAGATGTACCGTTCAAAACTATAGAGCGATATCGAACACTATGGTTAGTCGAAAACCCGAAAGAACTGCACTCGATGAATGCTGGATTGTGACTGAAACACAAAGTTTTAAACAATTGAAATACAAGTAAGGAGATTTGATCGGCAGAAAGATTTTCGAGAATGACGAGAAACTACAAATATTGGTGACTGCAACTTTGGACGGAGTTGGCAAGCTAACTGAAGTGGCTTCTGCATTTTTTATCTCTGATAAGTTAAGTAAATCTTATTCAATTATTATTTTGAACGGCATGCATTGACAAAAAAAGCATACGACACGATATGATGACTGCACGTCTTAGGATGCTTTTCGCCAGTCAATGAAATCGATTGAATTCACGCATATAATAACATATAACTAAATTCATCATTGCGCATCGATGAGCTGTGTAGCGAGCGGAATTTATTTTGAAACTTAAACAATTAAGTAAAGATCCTGTATGAAGTCATTTTTTTTATTTTGTTAAATACTTCGTGATAAATTGAATATTGCTTATTCTTCTTTTACAATTCCGTGGGTGGGGAATTTGTATTTTTATTGATATTATTATTTCATAACTATATATTTATACTAAAAATTGATTTATGCATGTATATATTGGTCTATATATTATAGTATTTAGGTAATCCTTTTCAGAGATATATATCTGTTGTATGATCGGTGTTAACCGATCCCGGCCGGGGTTGCGTGAAAAAAAACCCCCCATCCAAATTATTTATTTATTTTAGTTTTTATTTACACTGTTTGATTGAATTTATTTTATTTGATTTTTTTTTAATTGAGCATTCTCTTATTTTGTTATGTTTGGATTATATTTTTGATTTTTTTTTAGTTCTTTGAGTTGTTATGATGCATGTAGAATAAATATTTAAATAATTATTTTTACGGACTTCTTTGTTTTCCTTCCTTTTCTATTTGTGACTGATGAGTGTTGTACTGTCCGCGTGCCATAGCACGTAGAAATCTTCCGCCCGCAAACCCACGCCAGCCTGAGCTAGTTGGCAGGGAAAAGGCACGCCGGGCAAGAACAGGAAGATTTCTCAATAAATATATGCTGCACTGACGACTGCTCGACAGAGTTTAGTCGGTTGCAACAAATGGCGTCCAAGCAAATTTGGCTTTCTTTTATATCTTTTCTTTTGGCAGATATGCTTTCGGCTGGGGTGGTAAATGTTTAATAGGAGCATCTTGTTGCCTCAGCCATATTTTTTTTTATTATTTGGCTATGGTTGCAGTCATATGCCTGACCCTTTCTACTTGCTACCATCATCTTGCCGAGCAGTCGTCAATGCAGCATTGGCGCTCATCTCGTGCTATTGTCTTCGTTTTATGTGTTTAACAGAGCTCGCCTCTTTAAGTGCTGACCAGACTCTTGTGGTTGTAAGATTACCTCCAGATTAATTAATTAAAACGGGGCAATATCTTTTTGTTAACCGAATCAATCTTGTAGAAAGATTAATCTGAGTTTGCCGCATCTGGAGGAAGCTGTCCCTTGAGATGACCTATGAGTTAGTCTTGATTCTTGTCCATCTGTAAGATATTATTCAGTCAATTGAATTATATTGAGCAGGATCAAGGCTAATGTTCATTGGGACACTTCCAGGCATCTACAAGAGATCTGTATTCTCCTGATTTCCCCAGTCCCATTTCATCATTTAGTGTCAAATTTTCTTTACCTTTTCCCTTCCTGTCTTTAATTCCTGTCACGAAGAAGATCCGTAGAAATCATTATCTTTTTTATGAATTGGATTGGAATTAATATTCATTAGATATGAAGTAGTTTTATTCCGTCGTTACATCACGAGTGTACTCAATTATTTCATGCTGCACATAATTGTGTTATCATCTTAGCATATGTGAGAAGAATCCTAAGATTTCGGTATTGAGAATCTTATTCGTTTGTTGGCAATACTTATCTGCAGAAAAAAAAAATACTTAATTGTGGAGTAATTCGGTTTAAATTGAAAAAAAAAAATATCATACTTGAACAATGCGTCGCCGAACAAATAGTTGGGATCCAAGCTACACTACTTTCCAGCATCAGTTAGAACGCCTGAGCCTGTCGCCTTCAGCTGCTCAAGCCACTCGAGTTTCCGAGTCAATGAGAGTAAACGCCATTGAATCATCGAAGAGACGGGTTACTCACGAAGAAAATTCATTTATTCACCAGGAGCGAGCACCTCACCCAAATACGCCAACTGACAACAAACCACCACGAGTAACTTTTAGAGAGCAGTTGGATTTAGGTGAGCGGTCATCTGTAAGGCTGCCCATTTCGAAATGGAATTTAGTATTTGATGGCTCAACTTCTGGGTTGACGGCCAGACAGTTTATGTTCAGGGTGCTGTCCTTGGCAGAGGATTATTGCGTTTCTTATACCACACTTGCCACCGACTTTCATTTCCTCTTAAAGGGGCAAGCTGCCGACTGGTACTGGCGTTTCCGCGAGATGAATTATCCACTGGTGTGGAATAAATTGCGTATATAATTTTTGGAAAGATTTAGCTCAATTAGGTCCGATGTATATGTACAAAGAATGCTAGATGGGTGACTGCAGAAACCCGGTGAGCGCTTTCAGGAGTTCTTTGACGCCCTCGAGAATATTTCTTTACAATTAAATACCCCTCTATCAGATGTAGATTTTCAATGTGTGGTATTTAGGAATATGGCTCCTGCTCTAAGAGCACATTTAGCTGGAGTGGACTTCACTTCAACTCGAGAGTTAGTCAGAGGTTGTTGCTTGTGGAATCCGAATGGAGACTTTTGAGATTGAACTCAGACCGAGACATCCAATCGTCGGCCTCGTCAAGTCCAAGAGGTGCATTTTGACTCGGATTACCTTAACAATAGTCAACTGATTGAACCCACTTTGCGCGCTCGTCATCCGTTATGGGATCAGGGACATGCTCCATCTGATGATGGTATACAAAACAATATGCAGGTGATTCAATCGGGTCTTAAAGGTGTCTCTTTTAATGATCCTAATTTAACACCGTCTAATTATAATGCAAGGTTTGCACAAGAAAATCAATCTAGACCTGATGGTGAAAGTTATTCTCGCGTAGATTCAAATCCACCAGCCCCTCGTTACTTTTCGGAATTTGTAAGTTCCACACCCTCAAATGTGTTTACGAAACGGGAAGTGCACGCCGTAGAAACAAATTCCAGCACCTTCCTGAATAAAGGTCGTGAAGTAGAGGGAAAAGGAGAATACCGAGTGTGTTGGAATTGTCGTGACCTGGGTCATGGTTTTATGGACTGTCCCGCTCCTATTCAGCGAATATTCTGTTTCGGATGTGGTAAGGAAGGAGTACTCAAACCTAAATGCCCGAGATGCCAAGCGGAAAACTCCAACAGGAATGCGCTTTCAACGGGGAGGATGCGTATTCCGCTGGCTATTCACTCATCCAGACCCCAAAAGACCGACGTAGCCACCAATGTCGACCCCGAATCGCATCGCCGTCAATAAATACACCCCAAAATCCATGTTCTTCTGTTTCGTCTACCAACTCAAAACATGATGCTCCTAAACAGTCATCAAGGCGTTTTAATCGCGCCTGGAGATATTTCACCCTTCGGCGATTTTTGCGGAAAGCTTGTCTAGATTCTATTGTATCCATCCATGGAGATAACCAACCATTTGCCACCATTTTCATCAAAGGTCGGCAGTTGATTGGCTTGCTTGACAATGGAGCAAGTGTTAGCATTCTGGGAGCAGGAGCATTGAAGCTGGTTGAAGAGTTGGGCTTGAATATACATTCAATGCCTACTGAAGTTCATACCGCTTCTGGTCAAAAGGCGCCTGTTCTCGGGTATGTAAGCACATTGGTGCAATTCAATGAAAAGACGAGGCTAATACGCTTCCTAATATGCCCCAGTTTAACCAATTCAGTTTATCTGGGCATAGATTTCTGGGATGCCTTTAAAATTGCACCGCATTGTTCTGCTGTTAAGTTAGTTCCACAGGACCCTGGTTATCATCAGTTGTCTTCGAGGGATAAGCAACAGCTCGATGAAATCGTCCGACAATTTCCGTCGTTTAACCAGTTAGGATTGGGCAAAACCAATTTGTTGTCACACGTGATAGACACAGGTGATGTTCAACCAATTAAGCAACGTCACTATGCAGTGTCACCAGTGGTGCAGAAATTGATGTACGACGAATTGGACTGTATGCTGTCTTTGGGGGTAATTGAGGAGAGTAGGAGTTCCTGGAGCTCGCCAGTCACTATTGTAAGAAAACCCGGTAAGGTGCGATTATGTTTGGACGCTCGACGATTGAACGAGGTGACTGTCAAAGATGCGTACCCTTTGCCGTTGATCGAGGGCCTGTTAGCACCTCTGCAGTCCACACGCTTTATAACCAGTCTGGACCTGAAAGATGCCTTTTGGCAGATTGCTTTGGATGCAAAATCGCGGGAAAAGACAACGTTTACAGTACCTGGACGCCCTTTGTATCACTTCACTGTCATGCCTTTTGGATTGTGCAATGCTCCACAGACTATGTGTCGATTGATGCATAAGGTCATCCCTCACGAGTTGCATGACCAGGTATTCGTTTATTTGGACGATTTGCTGATAACAAGTCCAACATTTGATGACCATCTCAAATTGCTGTCTATTGTGGCCAATTTATTACAGCAGGCGAATTTGACCATCAATGTTGAGAAGAGCAAATTCGTCCAAAAAGAAATTCGATACCTAGGTTATGTGATAAGTGATGGTGTCCTAAAGACGGATCCTGAAAAGGTTTCCGGCATCATAGCATATCCACGACCCAAAACGGTAAAGGACGTGAGGAGATTCATGGGGATGGCTGGGTGGTATAGGTGTTTCATCCCAAATTTTGCAGCTATTACATCACCTATGACGGATCTGCTGAAAGGTAAAAGAAGGTTCGTATGGACTGAGGCTGCTAATAAGGCTTTCGATCGGACGAAGGAACTTTTAGTGTCTGCACCTGTGTTGATCAACCCAGATTTCTCTCAGCATTTTTATATTCAGTGTGATGCAAGTGCCACCGGCATCGGCAGTGTTTTATTTCAGAGAGATGATGGTGGTGTGGAGCATCTCATCGCCTTTATGTCATCGAAGCTGAATGCTGCGCAGCGCAACTATAGCGTTACCGAACTGGAATGCTTTGCTGCAGTGCAGAGTGTCAAAAGGTTTCGGGCATATGTCGAGGGGCTGCCTTGCACCATTATCACAGACCATGCTAGTCTGAAATGGTTAATGGGCCAGAGAGATCTGTCGGGGAGGTTAGCACGGTGGAGCCTAAAATTACAAGGGTTCAATTTCAACATTGAACATCGAGCAGGCACTCAAAATGTCGTACCAGACGCGTTATCACGAGCACGCGAGTCTGAAGGGGGCCTCATTGTGCCGTTGTTTGTCTTCCTGAGCATCACCAATTGCTAGGGAACATTCCATCACAGGCCTTTCAGGATCCTGATTACATGAATCTCGTCCATCAGATTGAGCAACATCCGGATCAGTTCGAAATCCTGTACACGAAGAACGGAGTTGTGTATATTCATCTAGGATGACACGGAGGTTTTGACTTAGATATTCCCAGTGCAAAAGTGTGGGTACCTGAAGGAGGAAGGCAAGTGTTGCTGGCACGTAGTCATGACAGCCCTTTGGGGTCACATTGTGGGATTCGTAAAACACTAGAAGTCTTGCGACGCTATTATTACTGGCCAAAGCTGCGTCAAGATGTCACCAACTATGTCAATAATTGTTCTATTTGCAAGCAAGTTAAGGCCACGAATGCTACAATGAGACCACCTATGGGTGCTGCCAGGATTACTGATCGGCCAATGCAACGCTTGTTTATTGACTTTATGGGCCCATATCCTCTGCTGATTCGATGGTGAAATTTTTAAAAGAATACATATTCTTGACCTTTGGCGTGACTGAAATCGTCCATACTGACAATGGAGTCCAATTTGTGTCTAAACTCTTCTCGGAATTCCTGGCTCAATATGGGGTGAACCATTGCTACACCCCTTTCTATTCACCCCAAGCTAATACTTCCGAAAGAGCCAACCAGTCTATTCTAACCGCTATTCGAGCCTACATAGGGGACGACCATCGGAATTGGGACGCTAACCTGCCGGAGTAATGTGCCACATTTCGTAACGTAGTACATGAGTCCACAGGTTGTTCGCCCATTTCCTGATGTTCGGATACCAACCTATCCACCATGGTTCTGAATACGCGCTTTTGAAGTCTTTACAGGCTTTTGAGGATGGAGAGGCTGTCACAGTACCACATTGTGACCGATTACGTCAGATTCATTGTCAGGTCAAGACTAAAATGTCTGAGACATACAACAAGGGAGGACAAAGATACAATTTAAGGAGCCGTATAAAAGATTTTGTCATCGGACAAGACGTCGACATCATTCACTTAGCTGTGGGGTTGACCGATTTGCTGCTAAACTCGCCCCAAAGTTCATTAAGGCAACGGTCAAGCATAGAGTGGGGCAAGTCATCTATGAGTTGGTAGACGAGAAAGGAAAGGTGCTGGGAAATTACAACGCTAAAGATATCAAAGCGTGATGACGGAAGATGATAACAGTCAAATCCCAGTGAGTTTTGCCCGGCAGTTTGAGACCTCTCAGGGTCGGGGTCATCCCCACGATTGTTACGAAACTTATATCAACTTCTATTATATCTCAAACTTAAAAAGTAATCAACGGTTTCTTATATAAAAAATTGGAATGTTTTAATCCTTTTGTGGATAAAATTCAAAACAACTTTAACAGATATTTCGAAAAGAAACAAGAAATAAATACAGGGTTTGAACAAAAAATTACTGAGCATTTTCTCCTACCTTCTGTTCTGAAGAAGTTTGCTTATCATCCGGCACCGGGTCAATCGATTCAGTTTTCTCTTCTGTCATTGAAGCTCCAATCGCTTGATCATTATCTGAAGACTCGGTTTCGTTCGACGTATCTTTCCCTTCGTTCTCATTACTGTCTTCGGCTGCAACTCCTTCTGATTCATTCTGCTAGACCGGATTCGAAGCATCCACTCGATGTTTTTATATTGTGTATCACTGTCGACATTTCATTCATGTCATAGCTCTGATTGTGTATTCTGGCTGTCTGTTGTTCAGCTAATCTTTTCAATCTTATAACACAATTGAGCATGATTCTCATCATTTCTCGACTCGCGGCCAAACCTCCCTGGTCTTCGATTTGTAGTTCAGCATTATCACTTAATTTCGAGAATTCATCTAGTTCCCTCGCATAGATAGCACGCAAGTGATCTTGATGATCGGTCGACGTATCTGTGAGAAAGCTTTCCAACATTAGACCGACCCCAACAATTGGATGTTGACAAACAATCTGCAGCCATCGGTGCAGACCACGTCGTCGTTCTTCCAGCAGTGAGTCCAACATAATCTGCTACGGTGTTCGTCTCGTTTCACATCAATTGGTTTGAACGACAGGTTGCTTGTTTCTATTTATTTCGAGTCAGATATGAATTCCACCGGCAGCACCAATTCAAATCTAGATGTTCAGACAGCTTTGTTGCGATCGTCACCTCCTGTCACTTTGAAAGTAAACACGGCCTATGTCAGGAAAAAAGCAGCGCAGCGAACCTGGTGTTGAATTTCTGCATCTACTGTTTTGCGGATGCCGTAGTTGCGTCGAAATGATAAGCAATTGGAATTGGAAAGAAACCACTCTAGCGGGATAGTGAAAAATTTTTCGATTGGGAACAAAGAAAGGGGGATTGTGGTATTAGCTACGGATGGAGAAGGTCGAAAAATTTGGCGGTTGGTGCAGAAACTTGAATATTTGAAAAGTATTAGAGTTACTAAATTGAGTAAAGTGCGAATTTAGTGAATTAAATATAAAGACAAAGTTTTAAACAATTGAAATACAAGTAAGGAGATTTGATCGGCAGAAAGATTTTCGAGAATGACGAGGAACTACAAATATTGGTGACTGCAACTTTGGACGGAGTTGGCAAGCTAACTGAAGTGGCTTCTGCATTTTTCATCTCTTATAAGTTAAGTAAATCTTATTCATTTATTATTTGGAACAGCATTCATGGAACAAAAAACAATACGACACGATATGATGACTGCACGTCTGAGGATGCTTTTCGCCAGTCAATGAAATCGATTGAATTCACGCATATAATAACATATAACTAAATTCATCATTGCGCATCGATGAGCTGTGTAGCGAGCGGAATTTATTTTGAAACTTAAACAATTAAGTAAAGATCCTGCATCAAGTCATTTTTTTTATTTTGTTAAATACTTCTTGATAAATTGAATATTGCTTATTCTTCTTTTACAATTCCGTGGGTGGGGAATTTGTATTTTTATTGATATTATTATTTCATAACTATATATTTATACTAAAAATTGATTTATGCATGTATATAATGGTCTATATATTATAGTATTTACGTAATCCTTTTCAGAAATATATATCTGTTTTATGATCGATGTAAACCGATCCCGGCCGGGGTTGGGTGCGAAAAAAAAAACCCCCATCCAAATTATTTATTAATTTTAGTTTTTATTTACACTGTTTGATTGAATTTATTTTATTTGATTTTTTTATTTAATTTGAACGCTTGGAATGAAGTTTGGTTTGAATTTGTTTTACTACTTTTGGTTGAATTGAGCATTCTCTTATTTCGTTTTGTTTGGATTATATTTTTGATTTTTTTTTAGTTCTTTGAGTTATTATGATGCATGTAGAATAAATATTTAAATAATTATTTTTACGGACTTCTTTGTTTTCCTTCCTTTTCTGTTTGTGACTGATGAGTGTTGTACAGTCCGCGTGCCATAGCACGTAGAAATCTTCCGCCCGCAAACCGACGCCAGGCTTATCAAGTCGGCAGGGAAAAGGCACGCCGGGCAAGAACAGGAAGATTTCTCAATAAATATATGCTGCACTGACGACTGCTCGACAGAGTTTAGTCGGTTGCAACAATATCTATATATCTATA
>OX376372.1:89500176-89535843 GCA_947369275.1 Nemotelus nigrinus | reverse complement strand
CCGGCGGTGGAAGACAATGGAGGACTATCTGATCGTAGTGTGATAATCGAGCTAGCCAAGCCCGCGCTTGAAGCGCGTAGAACATCCCGAAACTACTGTGCTCTTATCACGCTCGACATCAAAAACGCGTTCAACTCGGCAAATTGGAACCGAATAGTAACTAAGTTACTCAAGCTGAAAGTCCCTTACTACCTGACGGAGTTAATCGCTGACTATTTTCGGAACCGAGTCTTATGGTATGACTCCGATGACGGGCCGAAACGTCACTGCGTTACAGAGCAGGTGTCCCCACAGGGATCTGTCTTGGGGCCTCTACTCTGGAACGTTATGTACAACCGACGTGCTTACCCTAAAATTACCAAGAGGGGTAACAATAATCGGATTTCGCGGACGACATAGGTGTGTTGGTATCTGCTGCAAATCTGGAAGGAATTGAACTGGCTGGCGGACGAGGCGGTGTACCAAGTCAGGGAATTGGCTAGGAAGTGCTGGTCTTGAGCTTGCAGGGCACAAGACCGAGGCGGTATTGATAAGCAGCCCGGCGAAAAAACCGAGTGCTTTGAAGTCACCGTCGGAGACCAGAGAATCAAATCCAAGGCTTCAATCAGGTACTTGGGCGTCATGATTGACTCAAGGTTGAGCTTCAAAGCCCACGTTGAGCAGGTGTGCAACAAAGCCGCAAACGTAAAGCGTAGCACTATCGAAGATGCTAACCGAATATCGGCGGCCCCCGTCAAAGTAGCAGAATTTTAAATATCTAGAGTCGTGAGCTCTATCCTTCTCTACGCGGCGCCAATATGGACCACACAAGCTGACAGCAAAGGGCGAATAAGAAGAAAATGTGCTCGACATATCGAATAAGTGCTCTGAGAGTGATTCGCGCCTACAGAACAACACCAGGGGAAGCGGCATATGTGATAGCGGGCATGATTCCGATAGAAATCCTAGCAGATGAGATGCAAAGGGCTCTACAAAAAATAACAGGGCGGATTCAAATGCAGAAAGGCAAGCCTCTGTAGGAATATGGCAAAGGAGATGGGATCAATGCGCAACCGGTAGATGGACCTATAAGCTTATCCCCGATATTGCGCCGACATAACCTTCGATTAGGTATCCATGCGGATTTTCCCCTCCAAGATAATAAAAAAAAAAAAAAAAAAATATATATATATATATATATATATATATATATATATATATATATATATATATATATATATATATATATTATAAATATACATATATATATATATATATATATATATATATATATTATATATATATATATATATATATAAATATACATATATATATATATATATATATATAGTATATATATATATATATATATATATATATATATATATATATATTATATGTATATATATATATATATATATATTATATATATATATATATATTATATATATATATATATATTGTCACGGGTCGCAGGCTTTTGTTTCTAGTCTTATCATATATTAAAAGGAAAAAAAAATCCCCACCGTCCTCTTAAGGGGAGAACGATGGAGATGGGGGACGCAATGTCAATATACAATTCGCCGGATTCGACGCTTTAGTTTAGTATTAAACTTAAACGAACATTGCACTAACGCGGCGACGCAAACGAACACCAAAAATATAAGACATACAAGCAACAGCACAATCATCATACAAGTAACATCACAATCATCATACAAGTAACATCACAATCATCATACAAGTAACATCACAAGATCATCGAGACATCAGACTCAGGATACCTGCAAAATAAACGCGTGAATCAAATTGTTGGGTAGAATTCGAGACCGGCGACGGAAAATACATGCACGACAGAGCAGCGCAATGGCGCCGAGACGTTCATATCGACGACCCCGGACCTAGGCCAATGTTTGACCTACATGGGGCTACATGGGACTGATGCCGAGCAGACTTCCGAGCTACCAATGGTCGCACTCCGAGCTATTGACCTAGACAGGACCGAAACTATTGACATGATACTACGAGGATCTATACCAGTACGGAGGACGACCTAAATACGCAGTGGATAGCGATTTATAACCGAAACCCTGACGATTTACCAACCAAAACGCTGTCAATTTATCAATTGAAACACTGACCAGCAACACTTGGACGCCGACAATCGCACTGATTGAATCAAATTCGCGGCCGCAGCGAATCATCGTCCGAAGTCGATCAGACGGATCACTATGGCGGGGATCGTTTTCTATTTAAGCACTATTATCGGAAAACGGAAATAGAGATTGCCGCTTACCTGACACAGGATCCAAAGCGCCCTGGAATACACCGAAATTTTATTATTACCGAAATGTCAACAATCCAAACTCATTATTGTGAATCGCGATCTTATTTTAAAATTTCGGTGCTGATACATATAACGACGGTCGAGAATTGTAATAGTGAATTAATCTTAGCTATTCAGATTGTGTATTTGAATAAGATCTTCTACCATTCATGGTAGATGGTAGACCGCATTTAGTGAATAGGGTCGTTCGTGGAATAAAGCGTAGTTTTACTTGATTTGTATGAAACTAAATTGTTTTCTTACGCGGATTTCAGCGCAAAATAGTTTGTGCCAGATAAGTGAACCCGCTGCCACCTTCTCGCTTCGGGGCGACGGCTGTGAGGCAACTTCTCGGTTCAAAGCGAGTGGCGCCCACCCGCGACCTTTATCTCGCGAGCAAAAGCCGCCCGAAAATTGCCGCCCTTGCATTCCCGATTGGGAAGAAGGGTTATTAGAGCGTGTTTGAGGAAAACGGTAACAAATTGGCGTTAGATAAAGTTTCAGGCAAAACCACATAGTAGCTGCGACGTATAGCGGCATTAACGGTTCGGTTCGGTTCGATATCGGAACAAGTAAAACTTTGAAATCTCTTTGTCGACAGTAGCCGAATGATAAGGCGCTACGCAGAGAAGGTTATGCTTATCTAAATTTTTCTTTTAAAAGTAAAACCCTATTTATGATTTTAGCTTAATAATTGATTATACAGTATAGACGGGTGGAATTCGGGGTTGAATTGAGTGACTGTAGTGTATAAGTGTCTCTCTGGATTAAATTGGATTTTGAGTGCGTGGATGTGTGTGTTTGAGACCCTAGGCTAAGATACTAAATTTTCAGAAGAACTGTGTTTCCTTTGAAGAAACTTTCATTCAGGGAGAGCAGTATTGTTTCGTACAGGGGTCGGGTGCTGGCCGTGTTGTTTCAACTTCAGTGAGTTAAGCCGGTGCACTTTGTTTAATAGTGTTGAATAGTGGTTTGAGTAGAGCTCGCCTTAAACACATCTTGTTTGGTATTGAAACATTTTCTATCATTAATCGCAATGAAGATAGTAGTGGACCGGTTGAGCAAAGATGAACTCATCTATGAACTCGCAATCCGTGGTTTCGCGACAGATACAGTTGACAACATGCGATAATCCCTAAGGGCTACTCTGAAAGCGGAGTCAGCCCTGGATACGTCCTATGTGGAAGCAGCGTATCCGTTTGATTTCGAAACCGATTTTGGAGAATTAAAAGCGAAAGCATCGGAAATTGAAGAGCTGATTGCGAAAGTGACAGGTGATAAAACTTCATCGGATTTTCTTAAAACTAAAGTTAAAATTGAATTTAAATTCCGTCGACTGAACAATAGGCAAGCAGTTACACCCGAGCAATTGGATTATGCAAAGAAGATTCGGAATCAGCTAATCATTGCAATGGGGACCCTAGTGGATAAGACCGAGGGAAACAGCGAAGGAGAAGCCGAGCTCGAGGACGATCCCCAGATCAGGGTTTCGCCGCAGGAGGTGCGGGTGCACAGTCTGGCCGAAGTGGCAAAATGGGGGCTGAAGTTCAGTGGGGATGCGTCGGGGTCAGTAAACGCTTTCCTTGAGCGACAAGCAAGGGGTCTTACGAAATCGCAACTATTCCGGGCAGCTGTGGAACTTTTCGACTCGCGAGCGCTGATATGGTTCAGAGCCAATCGCGGGTTAGTCGCGTGCTGGGACGAGCTCGTCGAAGAACTTAAGGCGGAGTTCTTACCGACTTACCTGTCGGTGTGTATGTGGCAGTGATGGAGTGCCTTTTCTCTCGCCTCAAACAAAGCTGCTCGGAGGAGGAGAAATTAAGGATTCTTCGTAGGAACATATCCCCTTTTTACCAGCAGCAACTGAGTTTGACGACAATATCGACGATAGCCGAACTGGTTAAAATGGGACGTACGCTGGATTCCACGAGGGCGTCGGTAGCGGCTTTCGTGTCACCCAATCCACGGTCTAGACGATGTTTGGAACCCGATTTGGCGTATGTTGGTGCCGAGTCAACAGATCATGTAGCCGTGTTGTCCGGACGGAGCCGTGTACAGTGCTGGAATTGCCGAAAGGAAGTTCACGTTTCGAGGGAATGCACTGAGCCTCGGCGTTGTTTCGGTTGTGGACGACAAGGAGTATTGCGAGCGGCTTGCCCAACGTGTCGGGTCAGGGCGACGGAGCCGGGAACAGGAACGCAGTCTGGGCGGCAAGTTCCGGGAAACGACCGTCGTGCTCGCTAGGCGGCGAATCGAGCACGAGTGAGAGGCAACAAAAACAATTTCGTCAACCAAACGTAGACTATGCACTAATTCGAAGTGTTCATGACAGTTGTCCGCACTTACGGGTGGAGATCGAGGAAGTTGTCATGGAGGGATTGTTGGATTCGGGTGCGAGTCGTACAATTATTGGTGACAAAGGCTGGTCTCAATTCGGAAAAGGGCTTGGTCCTGAGTCGAACCGGGGTGGAAGAGGTACGTCTGGCGAACGGAGTGACTTGTGCAGTTGATGGGGTGGCAAAACGGAAGTTCGCTTTGAATGGCAGAGAACACCTGTCGGAAACGCAGATAATACCGGCGATTCCTCATGAAGTAATTCTCGGAATCGATTTCTGGCAGTGTTTTGGAGTCGTCCTGGACATGCAGGGGCTAGAGATGGGCAAAATGCCTCATGACACACCACTGATCGCTCTTTTTTAGAGTATTTTACAGTATTGCGCCGTACTCTCAGTACACTGTTCGCTTCGCATTTCATTAAGTTTATTCAAACCAAAGCTTTCGCTCACATACTATGCTGTGCTTTTTTCAGGCGCTGCACTGTAAGAAGAGCCCTCATGAGCCATGAGGTATTTTGCCCATCTCTAGCAGGGGCAACAATGGACGTCAATTGCGTCGACTGAGGTGGCACCAGGCAAAGTGCTGCGGAGTCAGTCAAACTTGTCGGAACAAGAGTCAGAGATCCTATAAAATTTGCTGAAGGAACAATTCGAACTGATGGGCGAGGGTCTGGGTTGTGCGAAGTTCGTAGAGCAAACTATTAAGACATCAGCTGCTCCGATAAAACAGAGATATTATCCCGTCTCCCTAGCTGTTCAAAAGCAGATCAACGTAGAGTTGGATGAAATGTTGAGTATGGGAGTGGTCGAGCCCGTGGTCGTCCCCGATCTTGTTGGTGCGCAAAAAGGACGGATCATACAGATATTGTGTAGATTTTAGGAAAGTGAACGCAGTTTCGGAAAAAGACGCCTACTCCCTGCCCTATATCTCCACGACACTGGACGAATTGCGGAACGCCAACTATCTATCAACACTGAACGTCAAGTCCGCTTATTGGCAGGTGACAATGGCGGCGGATTATCGGCAATATACAGCGTTCACCGTGCCAGGGAGGAACCTGTTTCACTTTCTAAGAATGCCTTTTGGTCTACACAACTTGGGTGCGACGTGGCAACGCCTGATCGACACGGTACTAGGTCCTGCGCTGGAACCATATGTCTTCACCTATCTCGACGACATCATTGTGGTGATGCAAACGTTCGATCAGCACTTTAGTTGCTTACTTGATCGTTGAGCAGTTTAATATGAAGTAATTCAAAGTGGAATTGGAAGTTTCACACAACTAACACTTTATTTATCCAAAAATTTTACAGCGATATGTGCATGAAAAATTACTTGACAACCCATCTCAAAAATTAATTGGCAACACAAAATAAATAAACTTTTTTCACTTAGCCTACTTGATGTACAATATTTTCGTGTAGTGTGTTAAATGTCAAGTAGTGTGGTGAGTAGTGGAATGTAAGTGAGATAAGTGTATGTGTTTGTGTATCCACAATACTCAACTGCCAGCGTTTTACGCGTTATCGCGAGGCGTAGGAGAGTGGAACCTTTGTGGTTCGCCCAGCTAGAGAGACGTACGGAGCAAAAGTAACTATCCTCGCTGGGCTCTTTTCGGGAGCTGAAGGCAGTAGTGGTGCAATTGAGGTTTCCGATGTTAGTTGGTTCGTGGAAGGTTTGTCAACAGGTTCCGTATAGGAAGACATGTAACAGAGCTTGAGCCTGTTAATGGAAACATTGACGGATTTATTTCTTATGCCAAGTGTAAAATAATTTTTATGTCTGGCTAAGACTTTGAAAGGACCGTCGTACGGTGCAATGGGTGGTGGACGAACAGAATTGACTCTAACGAAGACGTGTGAGCAAGAGTCGAGTTGCTTGAAGATGAATATCTTCGGTGTTGTGTGATGTTTAGCATCAACCTGCCGAAGTTTTGCCATTGTAGCCGAAAGTTCGTTGGCAAATTCTGTTTGGCTAATCTTCCTAGGATTTTCTTGAAGAAAATCACTAGGAAGACGCGCAGGATTTCTACGTGTAGGAGTTGTGCCGGTGATGCTGTGAATTCTTCTCGGATTACAGATCGTAATCCAAGAAGAATTATGGGTAGTGTTCTAGTCCAAGAAACATCGTTGTGAGCCATGATAGCCGATTTAAGTGTACGATGCCATCTTTCTAAGAAACCGTTGGCCTGAGGGTGGTACGCTGTGCCACGATTGCGTTCGAAGCCCAAGAGTCGACCAAGCTCAGCATGGAGCGCTGACTCGAATTGTTTGCCCTGGTCGGTGACAATGTATTGGGGAACTCCAAATCTAGCAATCCAGGTGCTTAGTAAAGCAGTAGCACAGTCATTGGCAGTAATGCTGGCTAAAGGAATTGCTTCAGGCCAACCTGTGATACGGTCGATTATGGTGAGACAGTATGTGTATCCCTGCGAATGTGTTAGGGGACCAACTATGTCGATGTGAATGACCTTAAAACGTTCAGAGACCGTAGGAAAGGTCGATACAGGTTTGCTCACATGTCTGGTTATCTTGCATTTTTGACAAGATAGACATTCTCGGGCCCAAGTGGCAATGTCTTTGTTCATCGAAAGCCAGAAGAATTTGGTTGCAATGTGCTTTCTTGTAGCACGAATACCAGGGTGAGCGATATTATGTTCTGAGTTGAACACCTGTTTCCTGAATGTGTAAGGAATATAAGGTCGTATGGTTGGGCCAGACACTTCACAAAAAATGTCGACGTTGGTGCCAAATATTGGTTGTTTCTTTAAAACAAATTTAGAGTCCTTTAGAATCTTCTGAAACTGTGTGTCCGATGCTTGGGACTAGGCGATTGCGGCAAAGTCGAGAGTACTGGAAAGAATGATTTCTTCTAGACGGGAGAGTGCGTCAGCAACGACGTTGTTGCAACCAGAGACATGCCGAATGTCAGAAGTGAACTCACTTATGTAACTTAGATGCCTAAGTTGACGAAGTGTGGGCTTTTTTGGCTTTTGTTTAAAAGTAAAAGTCAGTGGTTTGTGCTCGGTGTATAGAGTAAACCTTTGGGCCTCCAAAAAGTATCGGAAATAACGAATGCCCTGATAAGCCGCTAAGAGCTCGCGGTCGTATGCACTATACTTTCTTTGTGCGTCGCTTAATTTGGCCGAGTAAAAACCAAGGGGTTGCCAAGAGCCTTGACATTTTTGCTGCAGAGCAGCCCCGATGGCGGAATCTGAAGCGACAATAGAGTGGCTTCTGTCAAACCAGTCTTGACTTGGTCGAAAGCTTTGCTAGCTTCTATTGACCAGTCGATTGTCTTAGCACCATCTTTCTTAGAGCCACAAAGATAGGCGTTGAGTGGTTGCTGCATCTCAGCTGTGCGAGGAAGAAAGCGACTATAAAAGTTGACCATTCCCAAAAATCTTCTTAGGTCTTTAACCGTCTTGGAGAGTTTAGCTGTTGATATTGCCTCAACCCGATCTGGGGAGGGCTTAATGCCTTTCGGCGAAACCTCATGACCTAAGAATTTAATTGAAGGTCGAAGGAAATGGCATTTCTCCATGTTGATTATAAGACCATGGTCCGCTAATCTTTTGAAAATTTGTTCTAAGTGAACAAGATGCTCTTTTTCGGAAGTCGAAGATACCAATATGTCGTCGAGGTAAATAAAACAGAATTTTAATCCGTGTAGGACTTCATGGATAAAGCGATGGAACGATTGTGCCGCATTGCAAAGTCCGAAAGTCATTCGGGTGAACTCAAAGAGTCCGAAATGTGTGCAGATGGCGGTGTTTGGAATATCGTTCGGCTCGACTGGAATTTGATGGTTGGCCTTAGTCAGGTCTATAGTGGAAAATATATTTTTGCCATGTAATTCATGACATAAGTCTTGAATAATGGGGATCGGATATCTATCTGGGACGGTTGTGACGTTTAGGCGTCTGTAATCGCCGCAAGGACGCCATTCCCCATTAGTCTTGCGAACCATGTGTAATGGAGAAGACCAGCTGCTGTTTGAAGGGCGGCAAATTCCCTGCTGTAGCAGGAAATCGAATTCTTTCATAGCCGCCGCGAGCTTATCTGGTGCAAGTCGACGTGGTCTCGATACTATTGGAGGGCCTTTGGTCAAAATGTGGTGTGTCACCTTGTGTTTACAGGGTTGTGAGAACCCTGTGTTGACCGTGATGGCATGGTATTTGTTGAGAAGGGCATGTATCCGTGGATCTGAAGTTTGCTCAAACAAAACACTAAGTTTTGTACCTTTGTACGAAGTGTACGTGCCTTTCGATGAAAGAGAAGTAAGAGGATCCACAAGAATAGCATTTGCCAAGTCGACGACTAGCCCATAGTGGCAGAGGAAGTCTGCGCCTAAAATGGGTCTAGAGACATCGGCAATGATGAAATCCCATGAAAACTCACGACGGAGTCCCAGTTCTAGTTTGATCACCTTTCGTTCATAGGTGTTGATGGTTGACTGGTTTACCGCGGCAAGTCGCATACCAGAAGGTGGAAGTTTTCCGGTAGCAGGTGCTGGAAGCACCGAAATATCTGCGCCTGTATCAATGAGGTAATATCGTTTAGACAAGTTGTCATGAATAATTAGACGACGGCTAGGTGATAAGTCGCGTTGTCTCATCGTCTGAAGAGAACGGCGACTTAGTTTTTTGGTTCAGAGGAACCAGTCTTGTAGTCGCATGGAGGAATGCATTTAATAGTGTTGGGGCCAAATTTGTTGTGGTACCAACAAACACCAGTCCCTCGTGACTGGCTTCGACGACGCGGCTGCGAGCGAGATCTTCCCTGGGACCTCGAACGCGATCGTAGTTGTCGGTGGACGAGCCTTGTGAGGGCAGCAACCTGCTCTGACAAAGCGGCCACCTCTGACTGCTGTGGGGAAACGGCGACAGAATGAACTTGTGGCCGGACAAAAACTTCAGCAATTTTGTCTGTTGTTTCCGCCAACTTGTTCAGGCTGGCCTCCGGAGAGCAGGCTAATATAGACTGACTCTGCTCCGGAAGCCGCTGCAGCCAGAGGGTCCTCAGAAGGTCGTCCCCAACCGCGGAACCCCCCCAACTGCTTCATATCACGAAGCAGCTGAGAAAGCTGTCTATCGCCTAGTGTAAGATTCCCCAAGAGTTGCTTCAGCTTTGCCGAATCGCTAGCTGAAAGCCACGATATAAGCGCCCTCTTGAGGATTTCGTAACGCGTGTCAGGGTCCGGGCTCGCAACCACGTCCCTGACCACCTTCAGCTCCGCCGAACCCAGCGAGGAGATCACGTAGTGGTATTTCGTCTCCGAGCTCTTAATATCAGCTTTTGCAAATTGGCTCTCCAGTTGGGAGAACCACAAAGCTGACTCATCTTGCCAGAACGCGGGTGGTTTGACGGATGTTGCACTAATTTCTGGACCGAATGACGTGCCTGAGGGAACCGCATCCTCATTGTCTAACGACATTATTATTTCGAAATAACGCGGCGGAACGAACGGAAACGGAACGCGGCAGAAAAATATGGTGGCTGAAAATTATGTAAATATTATATATATAGAGGTGAAATGTGTAATTATAACTAAGAATATTGTGTAATTACAATTATAACAATATATGCAAATCAAATAGTGTAGTTCGTGGCGACAGCAAGAAGGTTTCGACGTCGGTCGTAGTAGCAGCATTTCATCGCTTTTGAAGGTTCAATTTATTTTGACAAGTAGTGAAACTCGGACTTGGCAATGAACTATTGCAGTTTCAAAATATTCGAAGCTTTTGAATTTTTCATTTTGTATATTCACATTTATAAATTTGCTTTAATTTTAGTGCAAAATGGTTTAATGTTGAGAGTAAGACCTAATAAGCTCTAGATATCCAGATCGTTCTGGACTAGATTCAATGCGCCCTGTAAGCACTTTAAAATTTTAGAGTTTTTCGATTGCTTTGACCATAGCTCGTCGATTTGCTTATCGCGAGCGGCTATAAACGGCGATTTTGCCTGAGTTGATGCGGAAATATTCGAACCACAGGACTTGTAAAATTGTGTCGAGCGCCTTTTGAATGTTACTTACGGTTTGTACTTCTGATGTCTGCCGTGTTACTTGGTCGTACTTCTGAGCAGATCGAAGTGACTAATTAGATGATTTGCTTGAAAATGGAAGCGGTCTGACGAATTGGAGGTACTAATGGATCGTCCGTTCTGAGTCCACGACTGAATTCGAGATGATGACGAAGTGTTGATGTGGTACCGCCAGGACTATAGAGGCTAGTCAATTCAATTGTTGATAGTTGAAACATCGATCGGCCGATGTTAATGTTGGATTTCTCCAGTCGGGATCACCAATTTTAGTTGCTTACTCGATCGTTGAGCAGTTTAATATGAAGTAATTCAAAGTAGAATTGGAAGTTTCACACAACTAAAACTTTATTTATCCAAAAATTTAACAGCGATATGTACATGAAAAATTACTTGACAACCCATCTCAAAAATTAATTGACAACACAAAATAAATAAACTTTTTTCACTTAGCCTACTTGATGTACAATATTTTCGTGTAGTGTGTTAAATGTCAAGTAGTGGGGTGAGAAGTGGAATGTAAGTGAGACAAGTGTATTGTAGCGAATTGTAAATTTAGCGGGTCTTAGCACAACTCAGAACCAGACCGAAGTCCAGAACCAAGAGTGCTAAGGTTCAAAAAGTGTAATGGCTAATGCCATTCAAGAGGCAAATTCAAATAAAAAAAAAAAAGAATTGCCCCGAGAGCAGGGTACCCTAGAAATGGCCGTGAAGGCCCCTCGTCCGCATGAGCGGAGTACCCTTCAACCAACCCCGACGGATGCTGGGGTGCCGCTTTGCTAGCTCGCTGCGGCTGGGGTGGGTTCTTTAAAACAATGGAGTCGGTTGGCTCTCTGAAAACGGGGATGCTACTTATAAATCATCCGTATTATAATGTAGCCGCAAACTAGTATATTAAATATACCCAAGGACAAAAGGGGCATAATTCCGTAAAGGAAACCACCCATGGCTCTGCAACATGGGCTGACTAAGCAGACCCAGTGCTCGTGACAACGCACGAAGCCAGAAAAATTGAAAATTCTACAAAGGAAGGAGGAAAAAAAACGCTACCTCTCTCTTCAGAGGAACCCGGGCGAGGCAGACAGTCCCGGGCCCCCGATGTTAGTGGAGCCCTGACCCCGATGGTCTGGGGTTCTCCACCCTCTGACATTGGCCATGAAATATCAAACACTGAAATTACTCAAAGGCCAATGTCCCTCCCTAATAATAAAGCTGAAAATCTATTAAACGGGAATTTACTTATTCATTGGCCAGCCAGGCCTCGCGAACCTGAAACAAGAAAGTCCTCCTAGGCTTTCACCCAATAAGAAGGCCAATGGTGTTTTAATTTAACGAAATCATTATTATTATATAGATAAAAAAATTGAAAATGTTCGGAAGATCAATTATTATATATTGTTCATTTAATGCAGAGTGCATACAGATTTACTATTGATCAGACAAATTTCAGTCGGAAAAGTTTTTTTTTAACTGCGTCTTAATATTGAATTAAAGGTAATAGGTCCGTTTAGTTTTTACAATATACTACCTCATACGCAGAATAAGTAATTAATAATTCGATTAGAAGTGCACGTTCAGTGTAAGTTTAGAATAGCGCCCGTTTATTACATTTTTTTTTTCACAATTTACCAAATCAGTTTTCTCACTGCGCAACAATCACCATTCATCATTGTTTAGCTCTTCCTTCGTACAGAACTACTGACTATTGATACCAAATTATGCTAACAAAAACATCAAATTTCGCACATATAATTAAATATTTACTTAATTTTCAAGTAAGAAACAATTGTTTCTTCTTGTCATATTGAAACCTTTAAGATAGATTATCGTGTACAATATCCTTACAGATTTTTACTACTGTCAGTTGTTAAATTATCTTAGGTTTACAAATTCATTAAATTTTCTTTGCCTTCATATAAGTTCTTCTTATTTATGCTATCTAGCTTGATGAATTTTCATCCTTGGATTTCATCTATTCGAAAAATTATTGTTTCTTTGAGCGTATGTCAAACATCAAATATGTGTATACATGTATAAGTAAATACGTATTTTTGTTAATAATTATTGTTTGTTTTTTTTTTCGAATCTCATCATTTCAGTGTTTATCGTAATTTTGAAATTAGTGCTCTTAAAAACTGTTTTTCGTGGTTCATATGAAACCTTGTTGTGAGAGTTTGATAATGCATTCAAGATGATATTGATAAATCCTCATTTTCATTTTTTTTTCATGCTAAACTTTTTGTACTGTGATTTGTACGAAACGTTTACAGTGTGTTTCAACATTGACTTTTAAAATCGTCAAAGCAAACCCTTAAAATTCCCGAAAAGCTTAATGCAAATTATCCCTAGAATTTCGAAAATAATATCATCACAGGCCAAAACGATAAAGAAGAGATAAAAACATGAAAATTTCTAATTCTGTAACTAATCTTTGAAAATGTTGAAGTTTTATCGAAATTTGGGATAAAAACGTTTTTCCACAAGTATTTCAACATCCTGAAACCGTTCACCGACCCAGGCTATCACCAGACAGTAGTGCTGAAATAGTTGTGTCAGCAGTTCAGTCTCATCCAGCATTTCGATACGTTCGATTCGCTGTCTTTCAGATGGCGAGAGGCTTTGATAGACCTGAACCATATCCCACGATCTGCATCCGTGCCAGCCACATTCCACGAATCCATTGACTTGTGTGTATAACGATTTGCATGCGTCCACACCGCCCACTGTGGCATCTATACAATACATAAAAAATTTCGAATGACTTACATGGACATCTGATTGGCGCTTGGTTCGCCGTTAGGGGAAGTGTACTCACACGAAATACCGTGTGTCTTGTGCACACACAACTCTTCACCCTCACAGCTGGACAGATTTTTGTTTTCACCTCAGCAAGCGAAGACCCCTCGGATAAGCTTTCCAACAGGATTTACTTGTTTATCCGGCACAAGCACGCAAGTGTGCGTATTTTCACTAATTTATTTTTCAACTTCGCGCAAAAACACTGAATAATCGCACCAAAGCGTAGCAATCAATTAGATTCGCATCTATCCAACAGATACTTAACCAACTACTTTAAATTCCTGATCCTGAGATAGCAAAATTTTTGGCACTTCTTTTCACGGAACTTTCCCCGAGGAATCAATCACTGCAACAGTGAAAAGGGATGGTGTGTACAGTCCATTTTCCACTTATGTGCCGATTCTCGTGAATATCGTAGTCACAACCACAAGGATGAGTGAGGTAAGGACAATTATCCGCCAGGCACGCTATATGTAAATGGATTATCTCCAAAGCCAATTCAACTATAATTTGGACAAACTGTTTTTCACTCGCAACACTCCTCAAATGAACCTTCGCAATCGCAACCGACCCGCGTCAGCCAAGTCTGAACAGCAACTGCCGAGTCCGATCTCGCTTTCTGCTCACAGGCCCGAAATTTGGTACAAGGGTCGCCCGGGCACAGTGAAAGCCGTCCGCTCTCGAGACTTCTCTTCCAAAGGGATCTGCCAGAAGGCATCTTTTAGATCCAGGCCCGTGATGTAAGTGGCCTTTGGAAGTCTGCTTAATATGCCATCTATAAGAGGCAAAGGGTAGGCGTCTTTCACTGTGACCGAGTTCACCTTTCTCGCATCCAGGCACAGGCGTACTTTTGATGGTTTTACCACCAATGTCACAGGTGATGACCAGGCGCTCTTCGATTCTTCGATCACGCCCAGCGCTAGCATGCGGTCCAGCTCCTTGTATAAGAGCTTCTCGTCAGCCGGCGAAACCGAGAAATGTCTCTGTTTTATTGGTTTCTGACTGCCAGTGTCGATCTCATGCTGTATTAGCGCGGTTTTTCCTAGACCCTCTACAGCGAACGACGGAAAACTAGCAATCACAGAGTTGAGTCTGCGACGCTGCTCCGGTGTTAGAGAGTGGGCGTGATCGTCGAGTTCGTCGAGGCCGGTCACTGGGTCGACTTGCTGAGCCGGTGTGAACAGAACAAGGCGAACAACCGGACGAAATCCACTCCCAGATAGAGATTCTGGCTGAGAGTGGGAATGATCCAGAGCGTCAACGTCTTCGTGAGCCCCCGGAACGTAATGTCGGCTGACACGCGGCCTACGGCTTGGTGGTGAGTGCCATCTGCGGTCTTCAACCCGAGGGAAGCTCTTTTCCAGGGAAAAGAATTCCTCTCGAGGAAGGCTCTAGCCAAGTCAGCCGCTATCACGCTCACAGAAGCTCCCGTATCGATTAAGCCTGATGTTGATTGACCAAATAGCAAGACCTGTGCATACGGTCGGACGTCACCTGAGGGCACGTCCAACAAGGTCGAACAATTAAGTTCATAACGCCAACGTCGAAGGCGAGAATAATAATGTCTCATCCTCAACGTTGAGCGTTTTTTTCTGATACTATCAGTGGAAAAGTGTAGAGTTTCGGTTTTAAAAACTCGGTCCCTTACCGCTGTGTACTTTCGCAGTCGCAGATGGTAAGGTAGAAATGCAAGCGGGCTGGGATGTCCAGTGGTGAAAGGAGTATTTTGTTGAGGATGGTGACAGTGAGCCGGCCGAAGGTTGCCGGGGCAGGTGACAAGGATGCCCCTGCTTGAGGTTGTTGCTGCTTCACTACCTACCTGCCGGAACGTGGTGGAGGAGTTCTGCGAATAGGGAGGCTCGAGGTCTTGTTCGGCGCTCCCGGTGCTCTGTTTTTTTGTAGGCAGTTGGTAGAGCTCGGCTTATATGTATCCGGTTTACCACAGCCGTAGCAGAACACCGTCCGCTCCTCCAGACAGTCATCAAATTTATGCCCCACCTTTCTGCAGTTCCAGCAGATAGGCAGAGCTGCAGCCGCAGATATTCCGAGCGCTCCAGGGCAAGTCTCAGCTGGATCCAGCGGTCCTTCATCCAACTCACTCACATCCTGCGCATCCGTCAGCCCCGACAGATGGCGACGAGTCCCGTAAACTCTCTCTGGCTGTCCTAAAGCCTTCGCCAAACGCTCCCTCCGTTTAACATGCTCACGAAGTTGCTGTGTGCTGGCGAAATGCCGATCCACCAACTGCCACTGCAACTCCGGGAGCATGTTCCCCTGCACGATATCGAGCAGATCGTGATCATTAAGGGGGAAATGGAGACTGCCGGCCAAACGATGAACATCCTGGTAAAAATCGTCGAAGGACTCACCAACCTTCTGTCGGCGCTGGCGGATTCGCCTCATCACCTCACTGTTGGAGGCAAAGTCTTTTTTCTCGCCAAAGTCTCAAATTCTCGCCGCATGGCATCTCTCAGGGAGTACCAATCGAAATATTCTGCTTCCCGGTGGAACTGCCAGAACCATTCTTCTGCGACACCCTTCAACAGGCTGTCGATGTGTCTGGTGACCGCCCGGAAATCGCCTTGAAGTTGTTGGCGTGTGAGCGCGTTAACCTGGTAGAGAAACGTCTCTACAGGCATGCTTCCACCCTGTCCGCTAAACGTCAGATTCCATCCGGCCATGATCGTAGTTATGCGGTCGAATGACATTCTGTCATCACGACCATTTCGAGGGCCTTCTCGAGGTGCTGCACCATCTCGGGAGTCTCGTTGCGGAGGGCTGAGGTTTGAAGGCCTCTGGACCGCCACGAAGGAGCGCGCCCTCGGTTTCAATCGGGGCGACGCGCCATCGGTGGTTGACGAAGGAAGGATTCGGTCAGCCCCTCGATCCAACAACAGCCGCATGCTATGTTGGAGTTCGATCAGCTGCCGCTGAAAAGTGCTTAACTCCTCCTGCACTATGGACCGAACTCCTAAGGCTGTAGCGGAATCTTTGCCTGTTGGCAGAGTTTTAGCGGTTGGATTGGGCGACTGACCCAATCCCTCCTCTCCGTCTTGGCCTCGAAGGACGCTTTCGCAGCTCACTTCCTTGTGGCGATCCATCCTCCGCGTTCTCACGCCACCTTTTGTGGGCTTGGGCCTTGCTCCCTTCGCCGCCGTCTCTCCCGTCGGGGGAATTTGTCCAGCCACCAGGGGGAGGCGCAGTGCTCCACGGCACAACGGACATTCTGGGCTCTCAGTCAGCCATTGCTCAATGCAATACCGATGAAACTGATGCCCACACGCTGTCGTTACCGCTGGGTTGTCACGCACAAACCCCTGCCGGCAAATGGAGCACTCCTCCTCCACCCGGACGCCGGACAAATCCTCTAGGCTTCTGGCTAAAGGCATATCGACCTTGGAGTGGCACGTAAGCACGTGACCAACGATGGATTATTCGGTATTTGGCACGTCAAAACGTGTCAAAGTTAAAAGTTTAGTGATTTCTTTGCACGTCAAAACGTGTCAAAGAGAAAAACGTTGAAATTTTGCACGTAAACACGTGACTAACTATATTTTATTTTGCACGTCAAAACGTGTCAAAAGTGAGAGTTTGAAATTTTGCACGTAAAAACGTGTCAAAAATGGAAAACTAAATTACTTGGCACGTCAAAACGTGTCAAAGTGAAAAGTTGAAATTCTGCACGTAAACACGTGACTAACTATATTTTATTTTGCACGTCAAAACGTGTTAAAAGTGAGATTTTGAAATTTTGCACGTAAAAACGTGTCAAAAATGGAAAACTAAATTACTTGGCACGTCAAAACGTGTCAAAGTGAAAAGTTGAAATTCTGCACGTAAACACGTGACTAACTATATATTATTTTGCACGTCAAAACGTGTCAAAAGTGATATATTGAAATTTTGGCACGTAAAAACGTGTCAAAAATGGAAATTTAAATTACTTTGCACGTTAACACGTGTCACAAAAAAAAAGTTTAGTGATTTCGATTGCACGTCAAAACGTGTCGAAATATGAAAACTTTAAATTTGCACGTCAAAACGTGTCAAAAAGTGAAAAGTTTGAAAGATAAAAAAGTTTAGTGATTTCGATTGCACGTCAAAACGTGTCGAAATATGAAAACTTTAAATTTCTCGTTAAAACGTGGCAAAAAGTGGAAACGATGGATTTTGCACGTAACCACGTTTTAGAGATTTAACCGTTTGAATTTAATTTTACACGTCGAAGCGTGTCAAAGATTAAAACGTTTATTTAGAGAAATTTTGGCCCTCCCATTGGGTTTCACCCAGGAAGACCCTCCCACAGGTTCGCAAGCTGGCTGGCTTTTTGACAAAAAAAAACGCAAGAATGTTGAAATTTTTAGTTATTGGGAAATTTAATGAAGTGTTAACCATTTCTAAGTGCAAAAATTGTAGAAAGTTAAAATTTGTTTAAGTGTGAGAAATTTGATTATCTAGAAAAAAAAATGAAACTAGGTCGATTCCTGAAGGGAATCGCCCTGTATGGGGGACTATTCACTCACCCGAAATTCCTCGAAAAGAGAGCAGCTAAGGATCAAAAACAATTAGGTTGTTGCTTGACTCAACCTCAGCAAATGGTTCAAGTCTGGCAAGCTGCAGGGACGTGTAGGCGGCACCACGCCAACCCCACGTAATCCACCACAGCCTGAACCAAACCCAAGCCAAAAGCCGAAGCTGGGTCAAGACAACAAGGATACAAAGTTTGGGTCAGCTTCCCAACATAAAGTGGGGCAGGGGCCCTTCGGATGACCGGGACAGGAATGGCGGTAAACCACCAAAACCTGTTATCCGCGGCCATCCTCCAGGTTGCACCCAGAGCCAAAAAGCTCGATAGACAACACAACAGGAAGCTGCCCAAGAGGTAATCTAACAGGATTGAGTTTAAAAGGATTGGATTGGGAAGGATGTTTGCGGCTATTGCGAAAGAGCCGGCAAGGCAAGTCTTAATAAAGGGGTTTTGTTCTCTCGAACGAAGTAATATTGAATCGCAAAGGAGGTGATTCTAAGACCTGCAAGTGAGAATGGAAATATTAGGATTGAAGACGTAAAGTCGTGAAGGGAGTATGAGTCGGAACTCATAAATATTTTCTCACTTTGGTGGGTTGCCCAAAAACAAGTTTTCGGGCCCCACGTTGGGCGCCATTTGTAGCGAATTGTAAATTTAGAGGCACCTCAGCCCAACTCAGAACCAGACCGAAGTCCAGAACCAAGAGTGCTAAGGGTCAAAAAGGGTAATGGCTAATGCCATTCAAGAGGCAAATTCAAATAAAAAAATTGCCCCGAGAGCAGGGTACCCTAGAAATGACCGTAAAGGCCCCTCGTCCGCATGAGCGGAGTACCCTTCAACCAACCCCAACGGATGCTGGGGTGCCGCTTTGCTAGCTCGCTGCGGCTGGGGTGGGTTCTTTAAAACAATGGAGTCGGTTGGCTCACTGAAAACGGGGGTGCTACTTATAAATCATCCGTATTATAATGTAGCCGCAAACTAATATATAAAATACTCAAGGACAAAAGGGCATAATTCCGTAAAGGAAACCACCCATGGCTCTGCAACATGGGCTGACTAAGCAGACCCAGTGCTCGTGACAACGCACGGAGCCAGAAAAATTGAAAATTCTACAAAGGAAGGAGGAAAAAAAAACGCTACCTCTCTCTTCAGAGGAACCCGGGCGAGGCAGACAGTCCTGGGCCCCCGATGTTAGTGGAGCCCTGACCCCGATGGTGTGGGGTTCTTCAGTTGCAGTCAGCTCTCACCATGTCGGTAAGGCCTTCGGTTGCAGGCAGCTCTCACCTTGTCGGTAGAGCCTTCGGTTGCAGGCAGCTCTCACCTTGTCGGCAGGGCCTTCGGTTGCAGTCAGCTCTCACCTTGTCGGTAGGGCCTTCGGTTGCAGTCAGCTCTCACCTTGTCGGTAGGGCCTTCGGTTGCAGTCAGCTCTCACCTTGTCGGTAGGGCCTTCGGTTGCAGTCAGCTCTCACCTTGTCGGTAGGGCCTTCGGTTGCAGTCAGCTCTCACCTTGTCGGTAGGGCTTTCGGTTGCAGTCAGCTCTCACCTTGTCGGTAGGGCCTTCGGTTGCAGTCAGCTCTCACCTTGTCGGTAGGGCCTTCGGTTGCAGTCAGCTCTCACCTTGTCGGTAGGGCCTTCGGTTGCAGTCAGCTCTCACCTTGTCGGTAGGGCCTTCGGTTGCAGTCAGCTCTCACCTTGTCGGTAGGGCCTTCGGTTGCAGTCAGCTCTCACCTTGTCGGTAGGGCTTTCGGTTGCAGTCAGCTCTCACCTTGTCGGTAGGGCCTTCGGTTGCAGTCAGCTCTCACCTTGTCGGTAGGGCTTTCGGTTGCAGCAGCTCTCCCTCGTTGACGTAAGGTCCTCGTAGAAGAATCTTCTCTTCAAACCGTCTTGTCGTCAGTCAAGTCGCGGAGGTCCAGGCTGGCGCCTGTGATATATAAATATGATAGGAAATTATATATAGTATATGGAATCATTACCCCACATTGAAAAAATAAACTATGTTATCAGGCGTGAAATAATTTTTTGTCGTACTAAATTAATTAAAATAATATGATTGAAACCGTTAAAATTCCTCCAAAACCATGATTGTTAGCTACACGTGAGAATAAGATCAACTCGAACCCTCGCTGGAAAAATGGAACATTTTTAGCCAGCTTGATTTTCGAAACGTTCTGTATTTGAATTAATGATGAATTTTCATTCAAAATTGTACCATACCGACCATGTATCGTAAAGAATTAGCTTTGAAACAAATAACAGTTTGGTTTTAAGACCCGTATTTCATTTGTAGGTCGGAACATTGGATCAGTTGGTAGGACTTTCTGATGACCTAGGAAAATTAGACGCCTACGTTGAGCAAATAGCTCGTAAAGTCGCCACCTACTTGGGAGAAGTGCTCGAAGATCAAAGAGACAAACTGCAAGAAAACCTTCTTGCAAATAATAGTAAGTTGGATTATTTTACTATTTGAAAATGTACCGAAAGGATATATTTTTATCTTGTTTGATATTCATCAGTGACGTACCTATGAAATAATGTATTGTATGCAAAAGATTCAAAAAAGGAATAATTGGCTTAGTTTAGGAATGCTAATAGACAATATATTTATTAGTTTTGATTTATAAAATTTCAAGAATTATGTACACATCGATTTTCATATAATAATTTATGCTTCAGATCAAAAGTGTAATGCAAAATGCTATCGATTAAAATATAAAGCAATGCAATGTGAAGAGTAAGGAAAACCTATGTGCATATGATTTGTTTGATTGAAGTCTGACTATAAGGCTAAATTACGCTTCTTATTAATAAATACGTATTTATAAAGATCTTGTAGCCTAAATTTATACCTGTTGACTGACACATTTGTAACATTCAAACAATTTACAAAAACAGTACATGTACATTTAAAATAAGTCTGCACTTCTGCAAAGCATTTATTTTCTTTTCATTCTAAATAAATTTTGAAGAAATCTGCCCTCACTAAATTCACCTGCAACATAATTTTTGCCATACCAGATGCAATGGTTATTTACTTTACATATTACAAAGCTCATACTAGTTAGAACAAAAACACCGGCTACATTACTCAAGCCAAATGTCACATACAGTATAATCCTTTTGTATGCATACGTAATTTCATATCACTACATTTATCTACGTTTAACTTTCTGAAATTTTACCTTTACCTTCTTTTGTTGTTCTTATTTGATTTATATAAAGTTCAGTATTTGGTTTTGAAGTTTATTGTTTTTCAAATTTATATTAATTTGCGTCATTGAACATTGCGTTGCTGCTCTTTGTGTCGTGATTGTATTCGATTCTTTTGAACATTGTCGATCCATACAAAATGTATTGTATCTACTAGCTGAAAGCTCGTTGTAAATACTGCTGGATTTCATTATCATGCTGACTAATGAATTATTAAACAATTCTATATTATTGCATATTTAGAAACAATTTATTTGCCCGATTACTGTAGCGCATGTAAAACTATTCGCAGCGCTCCCGCCATTTTGACCTAAATCGTATAAGCTGTGTATAATTATTCATTATTATAATTCGCGACTGACCATGCCATGTGCAGTCTATAAGACTAGTGCGGAGCTCGTTGATCCGACGTTTTATAGATTGGACGCTTACTAGACCAAATCAGGCAGATTGAAAATTGACTCTTTTATAATGATGCTAAATCTCAAGAGAAAAAGCTTTGGTACGGGATGTAAGGTAGTATTTGTAGTAGTATTCCTGCAATCGCAAAATTGTGTTTTTTCAACCTCCTATAAATCACCCGCTTTTGTGTTAATCAATCTATAATAAGATGTCCCTTTGTTGTAACTACCTAGCTAAGGTTCCGCGGCTGCCTCTTTCATGCAGACTCCGTAGAACGCACACTTAGACACACAAGGGCTATTAGTACTTAACAGTGAACGAAAAAAAACCTTATCATACCGTACCTTAATGTACTGCACCGTACATTTATGACGCTCGTTCGCAAACACATTCACTACAAAAACTACACATACCCTACCTCAGTCTGTAATGTTTGTTTACATGTACACAACCGATAACCCAACGAAGCAGACACGGTGCAAATGTACGCTACGATTGAATACTGTACGGTACAATGTCCACAAACCGTATCCTCTACAATACGGAATGTGTACGCCAGGAAAAAAATTACAGATAAATGCTGTAGTCGAAATAAATTGATTATGCTCTCCTGTGAAGTTCAATATTTTTGACTCAGTGCTTTCACTTCTAAAGTGTTTTTGCTTTTCATATAAATGAACCGCAAAAGTACACTAAACGTACGGTACGTTTAGTGTATACAGTTTGTGTACGGGTTGTGTACGCGTACACATTCCTTATTGTAGAGGAGAAGGTTTGTGGACATTGTACCATACAGTATTCAATCGTAGCGTACATTTGAATCGTGACTGTTTCGTTCGGTATATCGGTTGTGTACATGTGCGCAAACATTACAGATTGAGGTAGGGTATGTGTACTTTTCGCGTACAGTACGCTTAAGGTACGGAATTTTTTCGTTCATTGGTACTTAAGCGTAAACTAATTTCAAGCACTGCTACGTGTGTCATATGTGAACACCATCCGAAAGAATTCAATTGCTGTAAAGCTTCATCGAAAATTTGCCTCAAACTACTACACGTTGAATCGCGTGTAACTATTGCAAGCCTTTTCGCCTCATTGGAGGATAGAATATAAAATTTACACTTATCGATGTAATGAAAGTTGTATGTTTTGCAAGATGTTTATATTAGCAAGAAACATAATAAAATTAACTAAATATCATGAAAATTTTGTGTAAATCTAATGGAAATAATTTTGGTTTCCGAAAACATAAAAAATTCCACGCAAACGAGTCCTTTCAAACATTGAATAATTCATTGTAGATTTATAATATGATCTAAACGCTTGGCTGCGAGATGAAATGCTATGTTAATGCCGCATATCTCTGCTGCAAATAGGAAAATAAAGTTATTTTTCAAAACTTAAGCATGATATTATTGCGTGCTACATTTTGACTTGCCCACAGAATCAACCAAATATTAAAACTGTGTAAAGAAAAACTATAAATTAGGCAAATGCGTATTTTATTTCTAAATAATATGTTTACAAAAATTGAATATAAATGAAAACAGAATAGGAAAATGAAAAAAAAAAAACAATGCGAAACATGTTCAAGTATCCCAAATATTCTACCTATGTTTAGACTCAGGCGTTTACCAAATAAGTTCAGTAAAAATTACGTTTCGAAAGTTATAAGTTAAATTCATGTTGGTAATATGGCGCTGTAAATTTTCGCTCTAAAATATCTGTCAGTAAAATACCTGCCATAAAACATTATACTCTACCTAAATAATAGCAGGCTCATTAAATTATATGTTCGTGTGGCTGTAAATGTTGGATTTTATGATTTGCTGTTATTCGTTTTTAAAATTTCGTACATAAACAAATATGCGCATCTATGCATCTAATTAGCATTAAAAATGATCTTATACTAACTAATATACGTTTTTTCAAAACCAAAATTCGGTCAAAACTAAAATTTACTATTTCCCTTGTAAACACATGCTATTTTTCCGCAAATGAATTAATAAATTCACAACTCTCGCTACTAGCAGAAGCAGCGGCACATTAACGAAAGACGCAGGATCCGTCGCCATGGAGGGAAGGCAATTATTTCAAATGCATCAATTAAACCAGCGGCTGCGAAGTGATTCTAAAACGCTTTGTTTGTTTTTTTTAATAAAAGAACAGGTTGTTCTTTTTAATAAAAGAACAGGGTTATCATCGTCATCAAATCAAAACTGCAGTCAATTCTGGGCTTTGAAATCGTTTTCTGTACAACAGGGCCGGTCCCGTTTCGCCGATTTTCAAAATAACCTTTTGGATATTTAACTGCCATCCATAAACCTTGCCCGTGACTGTCCAACCATAGGTTTGAAGGTCAATGATCTTTGAAACATCCTATTCTTCGAATATTTTATACAATTGGCAGAATAGTCAAAAGCGACCTCTGAGTTTTACTCATTTTCATACCAAGTACACCAAATATATTAGTTTTAGGAGTACTTTATAGCCACCTCACCGAGTATAAATATTCAAAGTTGGATTGACAATTTCTGAATTCACCGTAGTATTTGCCTGTTGATGTGCAGTTTTTTACAATTTTCGTCATAATATTAGAGCACATTAAAAATAGCGCGAAGTTTACTAGGTAACATGTATTGACCCTGCTCATAAAACCAATTAATCACAATCATTTCTTCTAACATTGATTTGGCTATACTTTTAATATTATTATTTTTCAAGTATATCAGAAATGCCGAAATTCGAAACTAGCCGAAACGAAGCCTCTTTTTGTTTGGTAGGTCCGAAGCTTCGCCATATAATCCTGAATGAGTATGGAATTTCTGTCGATGATAAGTTGCTTGTACATTGCACCAACTCTCAACCTAAAGAGCCAGACTTTTCGACTTCCGATCTTCAATGAAGATTAACGAAATCTCCTTTGCAATGAAAGTTGGAATTTCAGCCATATCGTTTTAAAGCGCTGCTCAACACTCTTTGAATTGTGTGTCCATTTTTACCACTTTTACTTCATATATTGCAGTGAGTTCCCAAATTGGACTTTAACTATTTTTGAAATCTAGCTGAATTCAAAACTAAAGCAAAGTTAACTAAATTATTCAAAACTAACTATCTTTCAGACGAAGATTTGGTGATGCCTTGTGAAAAGCACTTGGAATGAAACTTTCCAAGATTGTAGTTCCTTCTTATGACGTGAATAAAAAAAATATATTTCAAAATTGAAAAATCCATTGATTTTATCAAATTTATACAGTTTTATAAATCATCTCTGATAGTTGGTTATTCTTAGTGCTTTAATTGTTTTCTTACTTTACCTTTTAAGTTACTTTTTGATTGTCATTTACCCATTTTCCAATTTTGTAAAATAAAATACAACACACTCATCAAATCTCATTAAAAAAAACGCTTTTCGCGATTAGTTTCTAGTAGTGTCTAACTACCGCTAAATAATTTCATATACTATTTAAGTATGAGTGAGGCAACGTGTGTAATACATTTTTCAAATTCAAGCATGATCACACGTCTGATAGTAGGCTGACCTTGCTGTTAGTAAGGCCCTCTGTCAAATCACGTCGAATATGGGTTTGAAATTAACTACTCCACACACGTATTAATTATTTGTGTATTAAAATTTATACCAACTTTAACTACCAGACCAGAAATGGGTTCTAGTGGGAAAAGTTTTTACAATTACAATAATTTAGTTTTGAGAAGTTTTAAACTGTATATAAAAAGCTATGGAGATTTGTCGAAATGTAATTCAGTAAAACTGATGATATTTTGGCTGCAGCACACAAGTCGTCGGCTTTTGAGAACCAAAAATATTGTATAATACACGAAACAGAATAAACCGCTTTTAATTATATTCCCCTGTTATGTAACTTCGCCATTTCAATAATTTGTACGGATCGCATACGGCCACTAAGAAAGCTACGTGAAATATACCGGACACATTCAGCTTAAAATTGGTATTAAGATTTCTCAATTTAACTCGATTTTTGATTAAGACACCATAATACCGGAGTAGTAGCGTTGGTAGTTGGGATTTTAAATATGTCTGAACGCTTGTATTAACATGTGTTATCATCTTAGATATTACTCAGCAGAAAACTTGAATCACTTTTAGTTTTAAATTTCAGTTGTCAGTGAATGTAAAGTGGAATTATATCATCAATCGCCATTTATATGCCATCTAAAATGTTTTTGTTTAATAAGCAACAGGAATCATATTAGTAAACCAGTCCTCATAATATAAATGATATAAAGCTTTTTGGAACGCTTATAACATCATTAGTTTATTTACTTATTTACTTGTGTAATATAATTTCAGTTTAGATTTGTTAAGTACGGCTTTGATTGACTGTATTTCATTATACATTTTATTTTAATAAGAAAAGGATTAGATGGAAGTTGAATTATTTGAGTGCATACAATTTTAAATAATCTATTGTAATCAACGTCTATGCATGAAAGGTCCGGGCCCACCAGATGAAAATACTCATTCGGATTTATTAGGCAACTCAACGAATGTAGCGAATAGCAGAGACACTTGTTCTCCGTGCCAAGGAAGCCTTACAAATTCGACTGGTTCTGAAAAAGAATTTGATGTTTGTGATAGTGAAAATTCTAGTAGTGAATACCACGATACTTTTGATTGGTGGTTTCAGAGAAATAGAGGTTCGAATAAAAGCAGGTATTATATCGCTCGATCAATTTCATTTTGGACTGACTTGCTAGAATATCATAGATTTATTATGAACTAACTTAGCAGCATTATAATAGCAATTTTATATCATCAGCATAATAGTCAGTTTAATCAGTTTGAATCAGAAACTCATTGCAATCACTATTATACTGTGGCTAGAGTGTATCATAGAAAAAATAATTGTTTAATGCCATTTATCGAATCATATAAATGAAGAATAGACAATCAAATTCAAACAACAGACTAGATATCAGTTTAAAAAAAAACTACACGAAGAATCAAAAACTCATTTTTAATTTTTTTTCGCTTCTAAATTTTATAAGAAAATAATTATAATATAAACCTTTGAATCAGCAAAACCTTAAGGTAAATGTCCAAAATGAAATTCGTAAAAAGTAGTTTTTTCGAATAACTTTGAAAGAACCAATCAACATAACTTTGAAAAAATAGAAGCCAATCGTCAAGTCAATTAAATATGGCAAGTGGAGCCAATTCGACGCATCGATCGTCTCCAGTGAGTAGTTGTTGTGGGAGTAGTCACGGTCGGTGCAGTCCTGACGTTGAACTTAACGGAGATGGAGTTGGCGAATCACCGCCGTTACCACTTAGTCCAGGTTAGACCCTGGTTTCAATTTTTCTATGTGTACACAAATGTTCATTTAGTTTTTTCTATTTCAATATTTCAGTTCGAAATTAGAAAAGTTCTTGACTTTATTTAGTTTCTTTGTTAGGTGAAGATAAATGAGAAAGGGATTTCTTTTCTGTTTAGCCTTACGACTTTTAGATTGAGGTTTTATTTTTCTATGATTTCAAGTATGTATGTTTACAAGAAACAAGCAGATTAAAATAATTTCACGTGATAATGTAAAATATATTCACGACAGTGCTTCCTGTTGCTCTGTTTACATATTTCTGCTGGCTTCACTTTCTTATGAGATTTAAAAATAGATTATCTGTGTATGATATAGAATAATTTAAACTAAGGGGAAAAAACAATCAAATCCAAAATTGGGTGAAACAAATTTAATTTTAAGAATGAGGTGTGAATTGTACTTGTTTTATGTATAGGCGCAATTTACATGTGGTGGAAGCATTGTAGTTTGTTTTGTTGTAAAAATATCGAAGTTTTTGTGGACACATAACTATGCTTTCTATCACTTTGAAGTATAGCTATGTTTGAAATAAGTGTTTTCAGTATTTTTATATCTTAAATCAGTGACCAATGTATCTAGAAGCATAAAATATTTGAGAACTGTAAGATATGTTGCATGCTCTTTTTTTCTAATGCAATATATAATTATTGTATACAATATTATATAATTATTGTAAATAGTATTAAAATATGCATATACCGTCAAATTATTATCCTCTTTTGAAGCTCAAAGATTTAAAATGAACCTTTTTCGCATAATATGTTTGTTAGGAATCTATCTATTAAAATTCGATCGACACTCCTTTAGCATTTTTCAACACAATCAATTCTGATTTGCTCTACGAGTAAGTTTCTGCTTCTTTTTCATAAAATTCCCCATAACATTTTTAGTTCATGGTTCGTAGCCGTAATTCTGATTCGTTGTTTGACTTTTCTGGCGACTGTTGATGGTTGAACAGCTGGCTTTTGCCAAATTTCCTTACAAATAGCGGAATCACTTCAGCTTTCTGATTACTTGCGCATGACTATACTGTCCTACATCCAAACACGTTGAAATTGGAAAAGCGTTTCTGTCCTCAGCTTTACCCATATTACAAATGTATTTATTTGGCAAAAAAAAAATTTCGCTCTCACAATTCAAAGTCTACTACTACAAATACTTCACTGTACATACCACTCGATAGCCATAAATCAAAAAACGTCATACCTTAAACTAGAGAAAAAATGGCTCAAAGTGTTAATTAGGCATAAAAAGGTATGTTTCTAAAAATATACTGCATCGATTGCTTGCATCTAAAAATACTTAACTAATTATGTGTCAATTCTATAAAAGGATACATGCATGGAAAATCATATTAACCATAAATTACTCTGAGGTGATAATAATTTGGCCATGACTATTTATAGCAGTACACGTTGGCACTACAAGGAGGCAATAGTTCTAAATTTTAAAAATAATCATTCAATTCGACGCTATAGTAAAGCTCTGTCGTACGTCAGAAGCAGGAAACTAAACCATGCGTATTCTTCGGTTTCTTCACTATTTACTTCAGTGCGCCCGAACATACATGTTCTGAAAAATCTTTCAAATGTTTGACTGTTTGTCTATTTGTTCGACTATTTCAAGACATGATAGTGTGCATTAATTTATAACAATAAATATTTATAGTTTCAAACTTATATTTTATACTGTCAAAGAGACTAATGACTTATTCAAGCCATATTTCCATTGCAGGAAGGTAGTTCCAAACAAATTTTTGCATTTGATGATCCGCGCCTTTATACTTCTTTCCATAAAGTATGTTATTTTATATAATATATTAGAATAATTTTTCAACACCTTGATAAATTAAAACAATTATAATGGTCCTACTTCAAATGCGCACTCTTTTAAATTACATTGTAAAGCCCATGGGTTGTACTAATAAAGTTTACGTCTGCTATATTTCGCGGATGTCTAAAGACTATCCTATCCCAAATACAAAGCGACCTTTCCCAATCTACGTGTGACTTCGATCGGGTCGAAGCCGATTTCTTAGTAGCCGGTAGGTTTGTAGTATTGTTCAGCTATCTGGCAGCAGTTCAGCTGGCGGCTAGTTGACGTACTGTTGTAGTTTTCGGCACAACGAGAGATTAGTTTTGCCTTTTTAAATAGGCGGATGAAACTTTTGGGCCTCTCCGTATTGCAATGAATCCAATACTGTCGAAATAAAAAATTCCAAACTGGCAAAATAATGACACAATAACAAACTGCTAAAAAAATCACAAACAAGAAAATTTAAAGCCACGTAAATATAGGTCCATATTTTAATGTAAAGGAATCAACGTGCTTTGCTGATTCTAGCAAATTGTAAAATATGATTTTGTAATATTATAACCTATCAAGCAAAAAAGAGCCGTCAAAAATTTTAAATTCCAACATTTCGTTCACACTTTAAAAACGGAAAACTAAAAAAAAACATAAATGAGACTATGTGGTTAAAAATAACTCGGGCTAATTAGTACATATTTGGCGTCACTCAAAATTCATAAATACATGATTCATAATCACACACAATGCTCTGATCAACACGATGCTTTCGTAGCTTTTTCAAACTAATTTACTGAATGCTCGGTTTGAAGCTTTATGTGAGTGCTAGATAATCATTAATCGTACTTATACGTGGTTTAAATATTAGTGTATCAGCTTCCATAATTCGAAACTGACTAATTTAACGTATTTACGTCATATGTAGCTGATCTTCCCAGTTACATAACACGGTTCCAATGGGACATGGCCAAATATCCTATAAAGCAATCACTACGAAATATCGCCGATATTATTTCGAAACAAGTAGGTCAAATCGATGCTGACTTGAAAACAAAATCGTCGGCTTACAATAATCTTAAAGGCAACTTGCAAAACCTCGAGAAAAAGCAAACGTAAGTATTCGTGTCAGTATGCTATGATATAAATTACGTTATTCACTTTTGCACAGTGGAAGCTTGCTAACTCGTAATCTGGCGGATTTGGTAAGGAAGGAACACTTTATTTTAGACTCCGAATATCTGACCACACTTTTGGTTATTGTTCCAAAGTAAGTATAAAATTTGAAGATGTCACACCATCAATATGTGCATAAAAATAATTTTGATATGTAAATAAAAAAATAACCAAGGTGCGTTTTTTGCGTCTCGATATGAGCTAGTTCGGGAAGGCAACATTGAAAGCTACAACTGAGACAGGATTGTTGTTTTTTTAATGGTATCTACCCTAACCAGCTCTTGATCAAGTCACAAAAAAACCAGCATAATATACGAAAAACACTCCCCACTCCTCTGCGTCCGGTCATACGATTGTGAACTCAAACAGCGTTCATTTCTACTTAAATACAAAAATTTACTGCGCTACTCTAGGAGTCAGAGTAATTGATATTACAAAGAAATATTTGTAAAATTTTACACTTCTGGCTTCACTTTGTTAATTTTAATGTTCCGATTGACTATGTGAAGCTTGTGTAATTATTTCCTTAACATAGAGTTTGTAGGAGAGTAGAAACCATATGTATTCTATTAGATGGTTGCATTGAAATGCTCAATTTTGTACAAAGCGAAACATAATTTTTTTTATGGAAAACACAATATTTAATTTTGAAAATAGTCATAATTAGAATCAAAGACTCTTTGCCAACGTGATGGTAAACAATTGGAAGTCCCCGTCTCGCGCATTGAAGAAATTTCGTAATGCCGTTTCTAAATCCTCATGGTTCGTGAATTGTTTCAATCGCTCGATATCATCATCCATCGCTCGGGAAATACGAAAATCTTTTGGCCAGATATGTGAAGAATATGGTCGATGGGGTCATTAGCTATTAATTTAACAAAATACTGATAAACTTGGATATAAACTACGTGGATCTACGCTTTGGTGTAAAAGCAAAAAACAAAACCTATGATTTATTATAACATAAATATTTCAGTGGCAAATATCAAAATGAATATTTAGGTGAATACTGGATTGTAATTACATCTCCTTTGAATTATATCTTCCTTAATTCCGATTGGGTATATCACACCAGCTCAATATCTGAAACCGAACAGATTGTGCAATTTGATGAGCTTCTTCCATTCTTCACGAAATCTGATGGAAGCTTCTTATAAATTCCTTCCTCTAGTTTGCCGTTGAAAAAAGTCGGCATCGCATAGAAATGACGTACATTTATTTCACAACTTGTTATACTACCGTTTCGAAGACCTGATCAGTCATTCCCATACTTCTGACTAAATCCGTGAGCCATAAGCCTCGCTTTGAGTATCTTGAGTGTATCCGATCAAATTTATTCCTTCTGGTAAGGCAACAACCTCTCACGTTTTGTTGCAGATCAGTGTGTTAAACTCTTCTTTCATCGCTTTGGCTCACTCTTTGGCTCACTTTGATTTACTTAGTTGCTGATGCATCGACATGTTTTTCTTCTTCGTTCATCGAACAAAATGATGTTTGGTGAACCTTGATGCCTTTGAAATTTGATGAGCTCTAGCGTTATATACTCAGTCTCACGCTTTGATACCGAATCTGAACTAAAAAAAGGCTTCCGATTTTTTCCTGAGCAGGCAAATCGTTGCATATCTCGGTTAATCACCAATAAGTATCCAAATGTAGCACTTACCTTAAGGTGAGGCAGTCTGCTTTCGACCACATTTGCCACTGTGAATCAGGTTCAGAAATGATATTGTTTTCATTGTTGATTGAGAATCGCAGTCTTTTCATTTTCCTTTGGATGTAAATTTGGCACTGGCGCTGGCCGGCAATTCGACCCGTATTTCTCAACTTTCTTTCCATCTATAAAATATGTCGATAAAATCCGCTTACCCGTTTCTAAATCTCGATGACCCAGTTCTCGATACCGTTCAGGCATGCACAGCTCCTGCGCATCTATCGCAGAATTGGCTTGATGAGTGATTTCCCTTTATGTCGCGAACTCCAACCCGTTGTTCATCGTTGGCTGTTAGTATTTTTGCACATCGCACCTATGAAATCACACATCCTCTATCAGTTAGTCGTTTTACTGAAATCAAACTGGTTCCTTTCTTTTATCATGGTTTGATCTGCTTCGGTACTCCTCCTGCATGAGTTCATGTGTTCCATGTAAGTTAATGAGGAAACCAGTGATCAAGTAGTCGTTTCTTGCCCAAACGTCGAACTTGGCGACTACTAGTGATTTTGTCAACCTGGAACTTTCGTTCAACGGGAACGTTCCATATCATTTTTCCGAGACACCGCTCCAGGTTAGTTTTCATCTTCAAGGATGTCGACTCCGGTGCGGATTCGGGCAAAATATGTTAATGCTATACGATCTAATACATATCGTCTCCAAATATATCACTCATTCTTTGGGTAGCCGTTGCTGCATTTGTCTCTAATTGAAACTCGTAGCTAATTTGAACTCGAGCACAGTCTAGTTTCACAGTTTCACTTACCATCTTTACACTTCCATATTTCTCACAAACTGAACACATTTAAATGTTACTGAAGATTTTAATGACTTCATACAGCTCTCTTCAGATTTGGAATAAAGAAGTATACAGATGAGTAATTAATAAACTGACACTTTCAATGCAACCACCTAATATATTCGCTAAAATATATACAAGTTTCAATTAATTTTTTGACTCAAAATGTAAAGGAAAACTTTGATATTCCACTCTATTCAACATTAATTTAATTTTCGAGGTTTAAACATAGAAAAAGATACTGTCAATGCAGGAATAACCATACACTTCTCTTTAGAGCTTTAGCTAATGATTGGATGAACGGCTACGAAAAAATCACTGATATGATTGTTCCACGCTCTTCAACGCTCATCACCCAGGACCAAGATTTCCTTCTTTATAATGTTACTCTTTCAAGAAAGTCGTAGAAGAATTTAAACTACATGCTCGAGAAAAGAAGTTCGTCGTAAGGGACTTTATATATAATGAAGAAGAGCTAGCTGCTGGTAAAAATGAAATTACAAAACTGGTCACAGATAAGAAGAAGCAATTTGTAAGATACAGTTATAATACACACAATTAGAAGTAGTTATAATATTAAATTTTAGGGTCCATTAGTCAGATGGCTGAAAGTGAACTTCAGTGAGTGCTTCTGCGCTTGGATTCATGTTAAAGCATTGAGAGTCTTCGTCGAATCGGTATTGCGGTAAGTTCTTTGCTGTTTGATTCAGAGTATAGTTTTCCCTTCACAACTCAATCAGAAAACTTTTAACTGCGTAACTAATATAATCACTGATGATTCAAAACTTACGTCGAAAGAAGTATGCTTGATTGACAAATGAATTACAAATGTATTCGCTGAATCAAAAATAATGAGTCACCTAAAGTTTTAACAATTTGCAACAATCATATCAAAAACGAAAAACTTTATTTTAGCTATGGGCTGCCTGTAAATTTCCAAGCTATATTAATTCACCCAAATAAGAAGAGCACGAAGAAATTGAGGGAACTACTGAATCAGTTGTATTGCCATTTAGATGGATCAGCAACTTCTTCGTCTGCTGCAAACAATGCAGATGTAAGACTGAATTAACATTTTATGAAGGACATTTGGTAATTTTTTTTTTATTTTTCCAGAACGTGGAAATACCCGGTTTAGGCTTTGGACAACAAGAGTACTATCCATATGTTTACTACAAACTCAATATAGATATGATTGAATCAAAAGTTTAAAACAAAGTAGGGTGAAATTGATTAATAAAACCTTTTCTTCGAAAAATGTAAAATTCATTCGGGAAATCTATTCCATTTCAATCGTACTTTTTCCTGCATAACTGGTTATGTTTTTAAAGTTAGAACCTTGAAATTGAATAAATATAAGGATTTAAGGCAATACGTTTTCATTGTTACATGGATATACCAAGTATTGCTTCTAAAAAATGTATATTTTCATTTTTCAGTTTAAAATAATGTTTTTCTCTAATTCGCGCAGAATCATAGTTTCGATTTTATTCCTTACTATTGAGCAAGTATGTATTATGCCTAATTCCAGATCGATTTCAACTTTGCCGTACAAATACGAAAGAAATGGTTAGAAGGAAACTGCTTAACAATGAAAATTGTACACAAACAGCGATAAAATTAGAAATCAAAATTACATACGTGGATCCGTTGATGTAATTCGTTCATTTAAATTGTTGTTGCTTTTAAATTTAAAGAATTGTTATTGTTTTAAAGAGTAGAATGCGGCTATAGTATTTGACATGAAATTCATGAATTTTCGAGAACAACAATTAATTTATCTAAGGAGGAAAGAATAATGTTGTGTAAATAATGAATTGATATAAAACATTCCAAAAGAGCGCTTTAGAAATTGGCTCTTAGGTTTCAAGAAATTGCTGCATTATGAAAAATAATGTTTGCACAAATTAATATCTCAGGAAAAGGAAATTCAAACAAGACTGAAAATAATATTGGTGATTTTCGCCTTGGTTGAGTTGTTGCATTTTCTTGATTCGTCATTATTTACTAGGCAAGTAAGTTTCTGTTTGAATAAGTTTCCTAGTATTGATCTCCAGGAATTTATTCAGTCTTCGATGTCATGAAAAAAGTTCCAGCAATTTTTTTTTTAAACAGTGTTTCGAAATCGGCTTTATCAAAAAAGAAGGAATGAAATAATCTTATTTTGAAATTAGACATAAGTCATGTTACGCGGTAACAAATGCGGCGGAACTCGCGAGAGGAACGAGCACAAACACCCGAGAAGATTGTTTTAACCGCTACGCCACCACTCAATTAGGTAGGTCAATCGCATGAATGTAACCACCACTCGTAGGCAGGAAAGAAGTCATCCGACTTATGTCATATATTGGTCGGATGCCGATGACATAGGATTAAGAAATAGTATACCGACTCGCGACCAACAGAGAACCGGTGAACTTGCGCGAATAACAATAATCGCTACAGCAAATTACATCTCGTTTATTTTGGGGGGGCAACCTTGCCACGACACTGACTCCTGAAATATGGGCATGTGGAAAGCCGCACGACGTCACCCACGAGTCCCACACTGCCCGCAAGCTGTGGTAGATCAGCCGCATGGTGAAACGCGTCACTCACCATGGGTTGGCACCTCGGATATCATGTGCGGAGCTTACACCTGGGCGACGGAAGCTTTGGAAGGAAACCGTTCAGTAAAAGCGAACGATGAAGAGCAGGAACGCACCGAAGTTCTTTCTATTTTCTGACGGCAAAGCGCTCGGACGCGTGTGGAGGAAGAATCAGCTAACGAAAGTTATATCTTTTCAAATCCAGGTACGTTGAGTGGGACACGTGCTTTCTATTTTCTGGCAGCGAAGCGCTTGTGGAGGAAGAATCGGCTAGCAAAAGTTATATTTGATGAAATCCAGGTGCGTTCAGTGGGACACGTGCTTTTTCTATTTTCTGGCAGCGAAGCGCTTGTGGAGGAAGAATCGGCTAGCAAAAGTTATATTTGATGACTTCCAGGTGCGTTCAGTGGGACACGTGCTTTTTCTTTTTTCTGACAGCGAAGCGCTTGTAGAGGAAGAATCGGCTAGCAAAAGTGATCTCTTATGAAATCCAGGTGCGTTCAGTGGGACACGTGCTTTTTCTATTTTCTGGCAGCGAAGCGCTTGTGGAGGAAGAATCGGCTAGCAAAAGTGATCTCTGATGAAATCCAGGTGCGTTGAGTGGGAC
>OX376372.1:89460837-89499976 GCA_947369275.1 Nemotelus nigrinus | reverse complement strand
GCGAATAGCTGCTACCTTAGCAGCTATTCCGGAATCTTGGACAGCCCGACTGCCAAATAGCAAGCATCAGAAAGTAGCTATTTCGTGACATTGGACAGCCAGAGCTGCTAAATTAGCAGCTAATAGCAGCTATAGCATGCACATTGAACACACCCCTAGTAGCTCAGACCCCTGAAAAATACTGAAAAGTGTCAAACGGAGTAAATATTTTCAAATGTGCGCGGCAAGCAACACATTATTCGCGTAATGTTGCTATGAAGGTCGAATATTTTTGTGGCGATAATTTATTACCGCTTAGGATGACTTTATAATCACTATTGTTCCCCCAAAAACCGAAAACTGACACTTTCGGTTGTCAATTTTCAGGAAATACAATGAGAGCGTTCCCGTACTTTTCATGAAATTCCCCACCACATGATTCAGGAAAATTCAGTAAAATTAAGTTACTGAAAGTACTGGAACAGACCTATCATAAGGTCTGTTCGCGTACTTTCAGTCACTGAATTTTACTGAATTTTCCTGAATCATGCGGTGGGGGAAATTCATGAAAAGTACGAAAACGCTCTCATTGCATTTTCTGAAAATTGACAAACAAAAGTATCAGTTGTCGGTTTTCCGGAGTACAATGGTGATAGGTCTGTTCGCGTACTTTCAGTCAATGAATTTTACTGAATTTTCCTGAATCATGTGGTGGGGGAAATTCAGGAAAAGTACGAAAACGCTCTCATTGCATTTCCTGAAAATCGACAAACAAAAGTGTCAGTTGTCGGTTTTTGGGAGAACTATTCTGATTATAAAGTTATCCTAAGCGGCGATAAACTATCGCCATAAAAATATTCGTCCTTCATAATAACATTACACCAAAAACCGTTTGACAGTTTTCAGTAAATTTCAGTAGCTCAGACACTACTGAAATTTACTGAAAGAGGGGAAATTTTCAGTTTTCAGTAAAACGGAGTACAAAAACGGCTTCAATTGCAATTAATCGTAGTACGCGAACAGACCTGTAATCTGATGATTGTTCTTATGTCTTTGAAAACATTAGGCGCAAGGGGTGCAAGCCTGACAAAAATCAATAATCAAGTCAGTGAAATGACAATTCTATGGTCAGCTGTTTTCTTCTCTGTCACATGATAGATCCGAATGGCAAATGAAACCAATTAACTTCGCCCAACTATTGAAATTGTCGTACAAAGGCTTACCCTCATTTGGGCTAGTAGGACAAAGGATATATAGCACTATGCATATAGGAACTTGTTCAACAGGAGGCTGAAGAAACGACGCCTGACCAAGCGCAACTCAGGCACATCTATTTCCACAAACATTTCGTCGGTGATTTTAGAGATACAAATCTCCCGTGCATCATAATACTCAACTTTTCCTAATTAAGTTTTAATCGCATTTGAGGACCAGCTATGTTATTTAAAGATAATTAAATTGTAACAAATTTTGATGAAATCAGTGTATGATGGATATTCTACTTGTCATTTTCAAAACAAATGCCACTTGCTAGAAACACTTACTTCTTGAGTTAAATATACCACGGAACCGTATGAATTGCAAGTTGAAATGGAGCTCAACAAATGGAACTAAACTGAATTGTCTCAAAGAAATAAATTGATGATCAGTCGCCAAAATCAATCGCCACTCTACTCACACACAAAACTTTCACGTGATGCCGCTCTGGTGGTGCATAGAAGCAACATACACTTATCAAATTGGTCACGGGTGTGTCAAAAAATAAAAAATATATAGGACTGTTCGCGTACTTCAGCAAACTGCAGCAGTAACAGAATTTGGCAGCTGGCTTCTTTTTGCTGCAAAATTTGGCATGCAGCAAAAGTACAAAAACTACTTTCTGCGAATCTATTCTAATATACTATAATGGATGCAGGTACGCAAACAGACCTTATATGTAGAAAATGTAAAAATTCATTACAGTGTCGCCGATTAGCGCGCGTAGATTAATTAAACAACATAAGAGGTCTGTTCGCGTACTGCACTTAATCGCGATTAATTACAATTATTTATTTATTATTTATTTATTTACATATTCAACAGATGAAATCCAATTAATGAATATAGAAATATATAATATACAAAGAATCTACTAATGAAAGGATGTAATATAGAGAGCACAATATAATATTGATATGAGAATGATAAGAAAATGAAATTTATAAACAAACTCAAGGTGAAAAGGTACAAATTTAATATTAAGAAAAATAAGAGAACAAAAACTACAGTATTATACAGAAAATGTAAAGACTTTATCTGTCAAGATAGTTTTGAAAAGTGACAAGGTCGGTGGCAGTGCTGCCTAGGTATACGTAACAGCGGTGAAAAGTAGTACGTATCAGTCCGTGCAAAAGGAACTTTAAACGTAAACGTGGATCTATTCAATGCCTTCTAGATGCACGGGCCGTAATGCAGAATGATGACGTCAGAGCATCGGGAAAAATATCGCGAGAAGCACACGTAGTCTTATGCAATGCCTTCTAGAAGTACGGGCCGTCAGGCTACGTAATCGTTCTCGCCGTGACGTCATGAGTTTAGGAAATTTGACATTTCCACGAGGCAGTGCCGATGTACACGGAGATTTCACTTGCGGTTTTTTGGTTAAAATAAGAATAAAACGTTAGTTTTTTGTGCGTGGACGCGTTATAATAATAAAATTTAGTCATAACGTACACTTTGTACCAATTAATTGTATCGCGACAGTAAATCAACACGAACCATCACATAACCTAACACCAACCGATAAACATTTCGTAGCGAATTTTCCACATTATACCGCACGCACCGCATTAATTTGTGTTTTAGCTCTTCACTAGCACTGTTCTGCATAAACCACTTTAGTGTTTATTTAACTCACTTTAACACAACCCGTACAATTAACATTTTCCCGCGGACGTCCCATAAGACTATGTGTGTTTTTCGCGACATTTGTCCCGATGCTCTGACGTCATTATTCTGCATTACGGCCCGTACATCTAGAAGGCATTGTCTTATGGGACATCCGCGGGAAAATGTTAATTGTACGGGTTGTGTTAAAGTGAGTGAAATGAAAACTAAAGTGGTATATGCGAAACAGTGGTAGTGAACAGCTAAAACACAAATTAATGCGGTGCGTGCGGTATAATGTGGAAAATTCGCTACGAAATGTTTATCGGTTGGTGTTAGGTTATGTGATGGTTTGTGTCGATTTACTGTCGCGATACAATTAATTGGTACAAAGTGTACGTTATGACTAAATATTATTAATGTAACGCGTCCACGCACAAAAAACTAACGTTTTATTCATATTTTAACCAAAAAACCGCAAGTGAAATCTCCGTGTACATCGGCACTGCCTCGTGGAAATGTCAAATTTCCTAAACTTATTACGTCACAGCGACAACGATTACGTAGCCTGACGGCCCGTACTTCTACAAGGCATTGATCTATTTGACCGATCCAAAACACGAACGGAAACCTGGTTGCAGAGGTCAGATGGGACAAGCTGACGGTGCAGTTTGAACACAAGGCATTCATCGAGAAAAAGTCTGCGAGATTTCAAGGATGTCGTTTGCAGCATGGTAAGTCTCGCACTATACCCACAGTAAGCAAAATTGAATTTGTAAAGCTGAGAGCAGGAGTGTGTTCAATGTGCATGCTATAGCTACTACAAAAGTATAGCATAGCAGCGCTTTAGCAAGTGTCAAAATTTGAAGTAGCTAAGTGAAGCAGCTATGCATATTGGACAGCCAAGAGCTGCTACGAAGGTCAGCAAATTCAAAAATACTTTTTCAAAATTTTTTTTTAATTTTAATATTTGTGTTTTCGTGGATTAGTTCAATACTTCCATTGCACTTTGAAAATTGTATAAAATTTAGGAGTTTTCAACACACAGCTGCTGAAACCATTAAAATTTTCCTAATATATTCAAAACGTATCACTTATTTCCGGCTTTTGACGCCATATATGTGAAAAAGAGCAAAAAATAATCGTTGAAAATTTGATGGCACATGAATCAGTGCACCCGGCCATTTGCGCTTCATGCTCGCCTGCTAAAAACTAAACATGAGCTGCACTGTGTGAAAGCCGACTTAACTCGAGTTGAGTTGAAGTGTTAAAAAGCCCGTATTTAATTTAGGCTGTCACTATTTTCAAATTTTTTCTTCATCTCCTGCGTCACAAAAGCGCAAAAACTTCTTTTTATTTCAATTTCCAATTGAAAATGACGTTTGAACTGCATGTCAGCTGTGTACGCACGGCCATTTTGCCTTAGCTACTTTCTTGCTATCCTCCAGACTGTGAGCACCAAATAGCTGCTACCTTAGCAGCTATGCTGGAACCATGGGCTTCATATAAAAGGCCTATCGCGACGTGCAATCTGACAGGTATTACGCTACTTTTTAAAATGGTGTAGTCCTCTCATTATTAAGATTTATTGGGAATTGCACAATGACAATTGTTTGACATTTCTCTGACAATTAGTAATGTGAAAGGTGCTGCTCGGTTGAATCAGGGAATAGAAAATCTGTTCCCGTACTTCATCAAACTGCAGCAGTAACAGAATTTGGAAGCTGGCTTCTTTTTGCTGCAAAATTTGGCATGCAGCAAAAGTACGAAAACGACTTGCTGCGAATCTATTTTAATATATTATTATAGATTCAAGTACGGGAACAGACCTAGAGTCTATTTTCCTATTATCCGGAGACTGGTTTCGAAGTTTTTGTCGCGTAAAAGATATGTCGGATAAGTGTCGTGAAAGTGATGTGTTTATTGGGCTGTATACGCGAGAACTTTGCAATTTGGAATACCTGCCACCTACTCTCGGTAATGTGAATTGTAAACAATTGCCGTTTGTGGTTGGTAGGATTTATTCCACTTTAAAAATCATCAAATTTCGGTAATCTGCAAATTCTTCTACACAAACGATATTACGGATAAGTGTCCCGATGAATTGAGGTCTGATGTTAAAGACTTTTTGTATCTAAATTGCTTGTGAAAGATCCCAAAAAAACATCGATTAGCATGACTTATGAGTTCCCTCATATCTCCTGTAGGTGGATCTCGTGAATTTCTTTATAACCATAAAAAAACATCACTGTGCGGACTGGTTGGGAAAAGTAGCATAGGTCCGCCATCTTGTACGTTAATTGCTTTTGCGATAGGCCTTTTATATGAAGGCCATGCTGGAATCTTGGACAGCCCGACTGTCAAATAGCAAGCATCAGAAAGTAGCTATTTCGTGACATTGGACAGCCAGAGCTGCTAAAATAGCAGCTAATAGCTGCTATAGCATGCACATTGAACACACCTCGGGTGAACCTGCGTTGTACAGATTCAACCGCATCAAATATGGAAAATGTGAGCACCAAATTTGGCAACAGTATTCGAGAATACTGCGGACAAACGAGAAAAACAAGTGTGCACAAGTGGAGACATCTGCAAAATATTGAGAAGATCTTAGTATAAAACCCGAAAGTCTCGACGCTTTGGTGATTATGTGCAAGATATGTTGATCAAATAAAAGTTTAGAGTCAAAAATTACTCCGAGGCCTTTAACATTAAAAACGACGTCGAGAGAGGCTCCAAAAACATATTAAGAAAATACTAGTGGGTAAGTTTTACGCATGAATGACATTTGGCGCCATTTAAAAATATTCAAAGTAAGATGGTTTAGTACTTATCTTGCTCATTCAAGACTTATTTCCAGTTCACCATCCATTCCTTGATTCATCATCGATTTAGTAATCTTTCCGCCTTTATTTCCTCGCACTATTTCTTTCTTCCAACACGCCTTGTACATTATACACCTTGTACACATATAAGGATTCCGATACATTCAGGAACGCCACCATCAATTTAGTTTTTGTTATGCAATTTATCTTTTTCCCTTCGACTGCCCTTATAGTTTTGAAAAATTTACAGATGGTCTTCAATATATTCTGTTCACAGAATTTTTGCTGCTGCACCACCAATTTAGTTTTTGCTCTTCAATATCTTCTATTCACAAAAATTTTTCTGCTTCACCACCAATTTAGTTTTTGGTGTTAAATTTATTCAATTCACATTATTTTTTTGCCTGCGCCACCACCCATTTAACTTTTTCTCTTCAATTTATCTTTTAATTTTTTCCCGCTACTTTTCTGTACGCTCTCTTTTCAATTACGTCCGAACTTCTTCACATTCGACTACAGAGTCCCCTTTTTCTTTGTTTGAAATTTTTTTCATTTTCCCGCAAGAACGGTTCACTTCCAAACCCAGAGCAAAGTGTATAGAATGATAAGTGGGTGAACTCCTTCCATTTTCCAGAAAAAACACTTTGACCTCGAAATTGCGCCTCCATTTACGCAATGCATTATCTGTCAAAGCAATCTGAGAGTGGTCTGGTATTTTTTGCGTGAGTGAGCCGTATGTGAGCAACGAAAAATCTTGCCTGAGTATGTAGTTGTCGAATCTTATCTTGCACCTCTTTCTATTCCATGCGATTTCTTCCAATTTTCCAGGCTGATCAACAATACAATAGGTCTGTTCCCGTACTACGATTAATTGCAATTAATTGCAATGAAACGTACTAAAACAGAGTTTTTTACTCCGTTTTAGTACGGTTCATTGCAATTAATTGTGAACTACTACGATTAATTGCAATTAATTGCAATCAAACGTACTAAAACAGAGTTTTTTACTCCGTTTTAGTACGGTTCATTGCAATTAATTGCAATGAAGCGTACTAAAACGGACTAAAAAACTTTGTTTTAGTACGTTTCATTGCAATTAATTGCAATTAATCGTAGTACGGGAACAGACCTATTATCAGGCCAGTTCACTGGATTTTTGGTCCGTATACATATGCGGAGTCCGCACGCTGGTTAGGAACTAACTTCTTACGCTGTACCAATGCCTCCTAGAAGTACGGGCCGTCAGGCTACGTAATCGTTCTCGCTGTGACGTCATGGCGGTAGGGAATTCGACATTTCCACGAGGCAGTGCCGACAGACACCGAGATTTCACTTGCGGTTTTTTTTATCTAAAATATGAATAAAACGTTAGTTTTTTTGCGCGTGGATGCGTTGTAGTGTTAATATTTAGTTATAACTTGCATTTTGTGTCAATCAATTGTATCGAAAGTGAACCGACACAAAACACCACATAACCTAAGAACATCTGATCAATGCCTCCTAGAAGTACGGGCCGTAATGCAGAATGATGACGTCAGAGCAGTAGGCCAAAATGTCGCGAAAAACACACATAGTCTTATGGGACGTCCGCGGGAAAATGTTAATTGTACGGGTTGTGTTAAAGTGAGTAAAGTGAAAACAAAGTGAGATCCGGAGAACAGTGCTAGTGAACAGCTAAAACACAAATTAATGCGGTGCGCGCGGTATAATTAGAAAAATTCGCCACGCAATGTTTATCAGATGTTCTTTGGTTATGTGGTGTTTTGTGTCGATTCACTTTCGATACAATTGATTGACACAAAATGCAAGTTATTATATAACTAAATATTAACACTACAACGCATCCGCGCACAAAAAACTAACGTTTTATTCATATTTTAGCTAAAAAACTGCAAGTGAAATCTTGGTGTGTGTCGGCACTGCCTCGTGGAAATGTCAAATTCCCTACAGCCATGACGTCACAGCGAGAACGATTACGTAGCCTGACGGCCCGTACTTCTAGGAGGCATTGATCTGATAAACATTTCGTGGCGAATTTTTCTAATTATACCGCGCGCACCGCATTAATTTGTAATTTAGCTGTTCACTAGCACTGTTCCCTGGACCTCACTTTGTTTTCACTTTACTCACTTTAACACAACCCGTACAATTAACATTTTCCCGCGGACGTCCCATAAGACTATGTGTGTTTTTCGCGACATTTTGGCCTACTGCTCTGACGTCATCATTCTGCATTACGGCCCGTACTTTTAGGAGGCATTGGCTGTATCCAGAGCGTAATTGCTATCCATTCCATACCTTAGGTGTCAGCGAGTCAAAACAGGACCAAATAACTGAACACTGTGAGCAATGGGGCAGCACTAAATGGGGCAACACTAAAACAGTCGAGGAGGCCATTATATTTTCGTCAGAAGACCAGCCGCACGTGTATAGTGTAATACATTTGATAAATGTACGTTTGTTATGTTCAATAAACAATATCATTTCAAAGTATTTCTTATAATTGTCGCCGCCGCATTATTATCGCCGTTGACACGTCATTGCCTTCACCCTTGTCGCAGTCAGTGACAATTTTTATCAAATTTGTATTCGACAAGTGGTCTTGTCATTGCCGCCACTAAGTTTGACCGCCGCAAGTAAGAGTTTTCAATGCCGCCGAAAAACTCAACGCCTAGAACTAGCAGACGATCAAACAAAGGCAAGCCGCCCGCTCGTTATGCAAATAATAGGTCTGTTTCCGTACTTGAATCTATTATAATATATTAAAATAGATTCGCAGCAAGTCGTTTCCGGACTTTTTCTGCAAGCCAAATTTTGCAGCAAAAAGAAGCCAGCTGCCAAATTCTGTTACTGCTGCATTTTGCTGAAAGTACGGAAACAGACCTAATGACATGCAGCCGAACGGTACTTCGCCGCCGGGAGTCGTATCGCATTCGACGCCTAACAGCCTCGTGGATCTTCCACCGTCACCGATGTCTTCATCTTCGAGCCGGAACAGTGCAACAGTGATGGAGAATGCAAATTACACGCTGAACGACTTAAAAGTGCTGTTGCAAGACGTTGTGAAAAAGCTTGATGACAGTAAACATTGCAGACCAGAAAGTGCCGTGGATACTAAAATCGACCCGCCATCGCCATCGCAAATTGATGTTCCTGTAGCCATAAATAACCGGATAGTTCCCTCTGATGCCGTCACTGCCGTGGTTGCCCGACCACACAGGAAACTACATGATTTGCCAATATTTTCGGGTGTGCCCGAAGAATGGCCAACGTTCATTACATCCTTCGAGCAATCAACCGCGGCGTTCGAGTATACTAACCTCGAAAATCAGTTGAGACTCCAGAAAAGTGTTCAGGGCGTAGCTAGACGAACAATCGAGGCTATGCTGATATCGCCGGTAAACGTACCAGATGCTATTAATGAATTGAGGTTTCGGTTCGGAAGGCCTGAATTATTGTTGCGATCGCAGATGGAAAAGATTCAGAGGTTTTCAAATATTAGGGAAGATAATTTATCGCAACTGGTCGAATTTTCCCCTCAAGTCCGAGGCCTCGTTGCATTTATCACGGCAGCTAAATGTGAGCAATATTTGGCAAATCCATTACTAGTGGAGGAGCTTGTTGGCAAGCTCCCATTACAACGCAGAATGGAATGGGCCGCTCAGCTGATGAAGATGAATCAGACCGCGACATTGTCGGAATTTTCATCGTGGCTGGGCCACGTGGCCAGGCTTGCCGCACTGATTGAGCAAACTTGCAAGCAACCATCAACGTCTGGCAATCCGAAGGCTAAGCCACAGTGTGCCAATAAACGGAACGATAGAAAATATGCATTACATGCTCAGGACGTCACCGCAAACTGCAGTCATTGTGAAGGTGAGCATCAATTAGAAAATTGTTCTAAGTTTTCAAATTTAACAACTGATCAACGTTGGCATTGGGTAAAAAATAAAAATGCATGTTTCGGATGTTTAAATAGAGGTCACCAAGTGAATAGATGTCGAAAACAGAAGGTTTGCGGGATGTTCGGATGCAAGAGAAAGCATCATCGTTTACTGCACGACACACCTCAGCAAACGCCGTCAAATAATGAAGCTCAAATACTAAGTCTACACCGGCATTGTGAAGAAGTGTATTTCAGAATAATTCCAGTAACACTGACTGGTCAAAATTGTGTAACTGTAAAAACTTATGCCATGCTGGACGAAGGGTCATCAACCTCCATGATGGAGGAAAGTCTTGCAGCGCAGCTACAATTAACTGGAACAACAGACAAGATCACGACGCAGTGGTTCGACGAACGGAGAGTCACAGAAACAGCCTTGATCGTCGATTGCGAAGTGCAAGGTCATGGCTCAAATTGCCAAAGACTTCCGTTGAAAAACGTGTACGCTATAGAAAAGCTTAATTTGCCGTGTCAAACAATGTCTAGTGAGCTTTGCAGACAATATCCACAATTGCAAAAAGTCCCGATACAGCGGTATAGTGATGCCAAACCACGTGTACTTATTGGTCTGGGCAATGCCAGGTTGGAATACGCAAATGAGTGGGTAGACTGTCCACCATATGGTCCGACAGCTGTGCACACTCAACTAGGTTGGTTAGTCTATGAGCCAAAACAATATGGTTGTTTGAAAGCAAATCGCCAGCCACAGCGTATTATGTTGCTTCAGAGCGCTGCCCAAGAAGAGCTTGAGAGAAAATATATCGAGCTCAACCAGACTGTGAGAGACTTCTACGAAACTGAAAAAATGGGAGTTAAAAGACCCGAAAGTAACCTTAAGTCGGCCGAAATAATTCGAGCTGAGAAACTTCTTCAGGAAAACACTAAGAAAAACGGAGATAGATACGAATGTGGTCTATTGTGGAAAACAGATGAAGTCGTCATGCCGGACAGTCTGCATATGGCATTGAAACGGCTTAAAAATTCGGAAACTAAATTGAGGCGCGATTCAAAATACGCCAACAAGTACAACAATGCGATAGCTGAACTTGTTGATAAACAATACGCTCGTAAATTATCCATTGAAGAATCGAAAGTCACAACTTCTCGAACGTGGTATCTGCCACATTTCGGAGTGGTAAATCCCAGAAAGCCAGACAAGTTTCGATTGGTGTACGATGCTGCAGCCACTGTAAACGGAGTTTCGTTGAATTCAGTATTATTAAAAGGCCCTGATTCGAATCAACTGCTGATGACCGTATTAAGTTGACTGCGTGAGGAACCAATCGCTGTGTGCGCTGATATAAAAGAAATGTTTTTACGAGTTAAGCTTAGTACGCTACCGAGCCTGAATTCCGGACACTCGTTGTGCTATTTATCTCTACACGGAAAAATTTTCGTGTAGAGAAGTGTAGAATATTACAAAGTGACAGTTAATTGTGTAGATGTTTGGCACTTGTATTTTGAATTTTCAGCAAACAGAATAATGGGTAGTGGTTTCGTGAGTTTGCTGTTGATGTATGGCGCATATTCTTGGGACGCGAAGTTAATGCCACATTCTGGTGCTCAAACTTTAATAAATTGTAGGTGGAAATTTGCTCCATAATATACTTATTGAAACTTTTAAATTGGTTGTGCGGCAGACTACAGGACCATATTAAACATCGCTGTAATTTTCTTTTCCGTGAAAAGTACAAGCCTCCAGCCCGCTTCACCTTTAAGTTGTTGCATAACAACGTTAACACCGCACTACGCTCAACTTTGGCGGCATGAGATTTAGAAAATAACTTTCTTTTCAAATAACCTTTACAATGTACCAACTGTATGCGAAATACTATATGTTCAATGCTTATTTCAGCTCTTCAATTTTAAATTCATTCAAGTTTCCTGCCTCATCATATTGCTATATTATTAAGCAGATCGAAGTTTACGAAAGCAACGAAGTTGTAGTAGCACATTATCAAAACGATTTTCACGTTAAATTCAATTAGACTGAAAGAAAATAGGCGTAGTTTTTCTAAGTATAACAATTATGTAATTTTTTGACTAATTTTTTATTTTATATATATTTCCTTTACACGAATATCTAATTTTCATTCATGTTTGTCATATCGCGTACACATGCGGTGCTGGAAAATTTTTAATGTCGCACTAATTCAATTAAACAACCAGCCAATTGAAGTAGATCCTAGTAAAACTATCTGAAAAAAAAAACAAATGTGCTGGATAATAAATCATTCACGTTCTGCACGAACTATCGTGCGTATGAAATTTGTAAATTTGTCGACAGAAAGTGGCGACGTAACTATTGAACAAATTTCAAATTTTCAAACAAAATTCAAAATAAAAGCGCGGTCAAAATGGCCAAAATGATTGCTTTCCGTGACCAAATAAATAGCAGACCATTTAATTCAGGCACCTCCTGCCTGAAAAAACTCTCCACTTGTGCTGCAGAGCCACCTACGAGCGAAGAGCAACACTGAAATTCTGACACTTTTCAGGCAACGTTTCAGGACGGGCAGCGTACCGATTTTCTCAAGTGACCTGAAAAAAAATTCAGGTCCGGAATTCCGTCACTCTTTTCCCATGCATTTTAAAGGGGGACAGGAATTCAGGCTCGGCAGCGTACTAACCTTTAAAATGAAACTCAGTGACAGACAATCATTGCGCTTCCTCTGACGAGAGGGAAACATAAATAAGCCAGTTGAAATCTACGAGATGCAATCGTTGATATTTGGAGCGACCTGTGCACCTACAATTGCACAATATGTAAAAATTTTTAATGCCGAACAATATCGAGCAAAATATCCAGAAGCCGTAGAAGCTGTCATCAAAAGCCATTACGTTGATGACTACGCTAAAAGCTTTCCTGATGACGATATGGCCATCCGAATCTCGAAACAAGTAAGGGATATTCAAGCTGCCGCAGGATACGAGTTGAGAAATTTCATATCCAATTCAAAACGCGTGGAATCAATATTAAACAATAATGCTCAAGCATCTAATAAATTGATAGACATGAATGTGGATGGTAAGCCGAACACAGAAAAAATACTTGGCATGTACTGGAAAAGTGAAACCGACGAATTCCTGTTTGAGGTGAGAATGCATAAAGTACCGCATGAAGTAATCATGCAAAAACGCCCGCCGTCAAAACGAGAAATGCTAAGTGTTGTGATGTCCATATTCGATCCTATGAGATTCATCGCCAATTTTCATGTAATAGTGAAAATATTGCTACAGATGACATGGGAAGTGAAACTAGAATGGGACGAAGCGATACCCGATCAAATTGTTAACCTGTGGTATCAATGGCTAAATGCATTGAAAACAGTGACAACACTGAGAATACCCCGTTGTTATTTGGCTAATTCATCTCGAGTCGTGGAACTGCAGATTCATACGTTCGTCGATGCCTCGGAACATGCATATGCAGCAGTTAGCTACTGGAGAATAGTAATGCCAGAAAATGTAGAAATAAAATTTATTTACGGGAAAACACGAGTCGCCCCACGAAAGCAACTATCGATTCCCAGATTGGAATTGCAGGCTGCCATCCTGGGTACAAGAATTTACCAATCGATTTCTGAGAACCACAGCAATATGCCGATTAAGAAATATTATTGGTCTGACTCGAAGACGGTATTGCATTGGATCAAATCTAGTAGTCGAAAATATAAACCGTTTGTAGCTCACCGTATAGCTGAGATATTGGACAGTTCCAAAGAAAACGAATGGAGGTACATATGTACCAACGGATCTCAACGTTGCCGACGATGCCTTATGAATGGAACAACCATTAAAGTATAAATCCGAAAACCGATGGATTAATGGGCCGTTATTCCTACGTCAAGAGGAAAGACAATGGCTTCAACAACCTTCAGATCTACGGGATTCCGAGATTTCAAGTGAACTGAAAAATAGTAGCCGACAAATATTGACAGTCATTAACATAAATCAACCAGATTTGAATAGATTTTCAACATACATTAAATTTTAAAGAGCCACTGCCTGGTTAATGAGGGCAGAAAGCAACTTATTGTCGAAGGTGAGGAACAATTCAGTACAACGCGTTGAGTTAACCGCCGCCGAACTCACCAATTGCCGTCGAGCTCAACAAGATGCATATCCTGAGGAGTGGGTCATATTGCGTGACGGTCAACCAGTGGCGCCAAAGAGCGAGCTTTATAAGCTGAGCCCGTATATGCATGAAGACGGTCTTATTCGGATAAATGGTCGTATTGATGCTGCATTGGTAGTGCCGTATAATAGTCGTCGACCTATTATCATGCCAAAGAACCACAAAGTCACAGAGCTAATAATTGAACACCATCATCGAAAGCTGTTACACCAAAACGACGAAACAGTGATATGCCAGATTCGTCGTAAATGCTGGATACCACACCTCAGAACGAAGCTACGGAGTATTAAAGCAAATTGTCAGTGGTGCAAGGTTTGGTTTGCCAGGCCTAATCGACCGATGTTGGGGCCACTGCCGTATGACCGACTAGCCGCCTTTGCACGCCCATTCACATACACCGGCCTGGACTACTTTGGTCTGATCACCGTAAGTATTGGAAGACGTCAGGAGAAGCGTTGGGTTGCCCTTTTTACATGCAGTGCACTTGGAATTGTCAACTAATCTATCGACTGATGCATGTGAAATATGCTAGGGTCGTCAGAAGAAATGATTGTTGACGGGCCTTGGGATACTTCTCTTTTTCTGTACGTTGACGTTGGGTCCTTACTATTGTGGAGGAAAAGTTAGTTCAACCCAACAGTGGAAAATGAAATGAACAGGGATTCAACCTACCAAAGCGGCGAGGCCGCAGTTAGTGATGGCACCATGTCTGCGCTAATCTTAGACATTTGCCGTGCTTAATTATGCTTTGCAATTATAGCCTCACAAGAGCAGAGATTCAGTAAAAACTACAGTGTTCTGTACGTCTACTCAAATGAATCTATTTTCCAAACATTCTTGCAACTCCTTATATACGATTCTTACAAACATTACAAACATAACTTAACCGACTTTATTATCTTAACTCAGCATGCTCTGAAATAAATCATTAACGCCTAAATTTCCCATGACACAATATTCTATATAAATCACGTGTGTTCTACTTTCTCACGCTACACTTGACCAACATTTCTAGCGCCACTCAATCAACATGTACAAGATTTATCGCCATGTGCGCTCATTCATACTGTAACCAAAATACATAATATTTGGGTCGCGTGCCATGGTGACACATAATTTATTATCGATCGCAACATGACTCTGCACTGCATTTGAATATACCATATGGCATGGATATTCACGGTCGCTACTCGGAAACCTGATATGGTCAGTCGAGCGCAAGTGATAGCATTGTGCCCGACCTACATGATGCGTGTGGTCTGCTATTACGTAGACAATATTAGTGAACTGCATGGTGTTCTATTTTGATTTATTTGTTTTGATTGCTCTGACTTGATTTATTTCATGCATGTTGATGTTATATCATTACACATGCATATTGTGCATCCGTAATTTCGTCAATATCCGAGGTGTGCCTAAACGTATCAGAAGCGATAATGGTACAAATTTTATCGGATTGAAGAACGAATTGCATAATGTGCCAGACTTTTTCGATACGGACGAAATTCAACGCAAGTTTACGGACTTTGGAATCGAGTGGATATTTAATAGTCCATCCGATCCAAGTGCAGGTGGGAGTTGGGAGCGCCTTGTCCAGAGTTCTAAGCGCTCTCTGAATATCGCACTTGGAGATGTTATCCCGAAGGAAGATACTCTACGAAGCATGTTGTTGGAGGCCGCCAACCAGCCCCTGGACACGGACGGTATAACTTTCCACCAATAGCCCGCGCGACCGATTGCGAATGGGCAAACCAAAGACGTATGAGATTTCTATTTTTCATTTTCTTGTGGGGGCATAGGAAAAGGCGCGACATTTCGAAATATTTACTGTCTATTGAAAAATTCGATTGGTATATTTTAATTGCAGCAACTTATTTTAGCTTAGATTTCCATAAGGAAATACAATCGTTGTTCCAATATTATATGGCAAAGCAAATATAGTGCAGGCAATAGTGTATCGCAGGAAAGTGGAATTATTGTATACATATATGCAAATACTTACATATATCCAAAACAATACTATTCATATCTGCAAAACACTCAATTGTACCATACATGGAAATTTTTTTAAAAAAGTAATTATTACATGAATAGTTAGCCATTCGACTGAAGTATATTAAATAAAGCAAATGTAGTATAGTTGAAGAATTTCCTTAATCAAACTGATATAGCAAATAAAACTGAGAGCGCAAGTAATTTTTTATGGTCTGAGTTTAATGGATATTTACTTTATAGATAGCAGGGTGAAGCGATCAGTATCGCAAATCATATTGTCTCTTATAAACGAATTGAAACACTGCACGGAACAAGAGCCTCCCTCTTTCTTTTACAACCGGACTTGGGACACGGCTTTGGCGAAATTACGGCTCTCATCCTGTTTCTTTGCATCAAATAAACTTCTTTCATATCTCCGATCATGCAATTTTAGCCGTGAATATAAATAATTCCTTATATTGTTTATAAATAATTCCTTATATTCTACATTCCTTTAAAATGAAACATGCTGGACTATTAAACAAAATGGTAAATATATAGCATGTGATCTCGGGCCACAAAATATCAGAGTAAATGCAATTTCATACTTACAGACAAATCATCTTCTATCAAAGTGATTTTTTTTTGAATTGGGGAAATTTTATATGGACCAAGGGATAGCATCAGTAAATGGGATCTACCGTATCAAACATAACATCTCGTGATTTTTCTCTTATTCTTTTTATTACTGTATCAGCAAGACTACGTACATCTTGGTTAGGCTCACCTACATCAGCTTTAAAGTTAAAAGAGGATACAGAAGAGGAAAAAACGGAATTGAAGGAGCAATTAAACGTAGTAAGGAATGAATTAGAAGAAATAAAAAAGAAGCAAGCTCAACCAAGTTATACCTTAAACCAACTATATTAATTTCAAAGCCAATTTTTTCTTTAGAAGCTAGATATATTTTAATTTCTGGACAGCTACCGATATTTCGAAAGTAATTTGCCTCTTTTCAGTAATCGTTTAGTCTAGATCAATAGACGTTGCAGAGACTGATAAACACTGAGGAAGTGGGCAATAACTGCTTAGCTTCAAAAAACTAAATCGTACTATAAATCAGCATATTTAGCTTCATCTTTTTAGGGCAACGTATACAAATTTTAGACCTTCAAACAATATCGTAAAAAATAATTGCCAATCGCCGAATTCAACAAAAATCGACCACAAAATACAACAAAACAAACGAAAAAATACACGTCACATACATAATATATTTGTAGTGTCTTGCAAAATATTATGAAATTAATAAGGATCAAATAAAATTCACTTAAGACTGAAGATTCAAATACAATTAATTAATTCAACTTTTTTCAATCAACAATCACTATCGAATAAAGTTTAATTCTGATGATTTAAATTTTCTTGTCTTAGCTCGTAATCATCATATATATATACTCAGAGATTTTCCTACACCCCCCTAACACCCCCCTAATACACCCCCGGAAAGTGCATACACCCCCCCTAACACGGACAATTTTCCTACACAAATGGACCTTTGTGTCCTTTGTTCCAAAGGGACACCCCTCCTAAAATTCTGAACACACCCCCCATGAAAAATTCCTGAGAAAACCCCTGTATATACTAAACAAAGAATTAACCTAGTTATAATTCTATATCTGAATATTATTATTCATTACATTAAACTTCTAAATTTTATTCAATTTACATGTTATATAAAAAGACTCCGGGATTATCCTGATTACACAACACGGTACAATAATGTGTAAAACAGAACTTTTGACAACAAACTCAAAGTTCCATTTTATCTAACTAATATTCTCTTTACAATACAATACAAACAAAGTAAAATTAACATATAAATCATACAATTAATAATTCACCTTTCAATTTCTTCTTCTTTCTAAACGTTAATACATATATTCTACATAAAAATTCCATAAGATTACAATCTAATAAGCGACAATGCTGGATTCTACGACATTCATCTTCATTTTTTCATCTTAACCGATAACTTTTTGCAGTTATCGTAACAATACCAATTCAGTCGTTATTGTTGCTTTTGTTGTTTATTGTGGTGTTGGTGGCAATTGGTGAATAGACTATGAAACGTATGTGTACGTGCAGCGGTGTCGATTCATATATTTTTTGCAAAATGCCATTTACAAAAAGCAAACATGCATTTCACTTCCCTGTTATAGGTTCACTTCAATCGATCACTTCAATCGACATCACTTGATTCTGATATAATGTCATCCTCATCGATAACGCTCACCTGATCAGATGATTGGTCGAATGATCGCACCGAATACGATGAAGGCTGCAATACTTCGATATTCGAATCTGAGTCCCATTCGTCGAATTCGATATCATCATCACCTCGCCCGTATGCTGTTTTAACAATAAAATTTAATTATAAATGAATAGGAAACATTTTTCTAGGTTTTTGATTAATAAACAGCTAGTTTTTTTTTCAAAATTTTCTTGGATAATTTTTTAAACATTAAAATCATAATAAAATGAAAAGTCGAACTCGTTTCCTTTATTTCTACCAATTTATTTTTCAAAAATCCGTATACCAGTATTTCGGCTATCACTTATAGCCTTCTTCAGCGATGTTTCTTCGACTTCGAAGAAACATCGCTGAAGAAGGCTATAAGTGATAGCCGAAATACTGGTATACGGATTTTTGAAAAATAAATTGGTAGAAATAAAGGAAACGAGTTCGACTTTTCATTTTATTGTATAATTTCTACCTAAACGCTCGCCAAACAATTTTTTGTTTGATTATATTTGTTCATTAAAATCATAGTAAACATTAAAATCAGAGTAGTAAATCACATTAAAATTTTTTAAACATTAAAATCATAGACGACACTTACCCTCGATATATTTTCCAAAGACCTTTGGTAGTAAGGCTTTCGCCTTGTCAATATCTTCCTTCGTGCACTCTCCTTTGTCGAACCCTGTGCAAGAAAAATGAAATAGTTTGGATTTAATGATGTGCTATTGTCAAATTTTTCGAAGCAATTATTGGAGAAATTTTGTTTTTATGAAATATTAAGAACCAATCAAAAGGTATAGAAATGTTTTGATTGCAATACTATCAGAAATTGAATTTTGTGGTTTCGGAAAGTATGCGCCGTTTCTCATCAGACATCAGCTCATTCAAGCTTTGGAGCAGATACATGCTATGATATTGCAGACAGGAAGGGAAAAAGCTGATCGCGTTTAGCAAACACGAAAATGATATTTAAAAAAAAAACAAATTGCATGAAATTGAGCTGCTTAGTACAGCAGTTTCTGTTTATAAGCAAATCGCTCACTTTCACTTTCATGAAATTTTAATACAACAAAAGATAATTCCACTTGTATATTCAAACAATTTCCCCACATTAAAAATTCAGGTATTGCAAAGCCTATGAAAATTAAATAAAACATTTTTATTTGCGGACAATATGAATTCAACCAAAGTATGGTTAAAAAATGCTAAATATAGATATATATATATATATATATATATATATATATATATATATATATATATATATATATATATATATATATATACATATATACATATAAACATATATACGAATTGAAATGATTGAAAATTTTACTTACTGAAGAAAACTCAAAACTTGTGTCTGCTGCACCTCGCATTGGATCGTTAATAGGATAAGCCTGTGGAAATTAAATAATATACTGTTATTGGCGGACGATATGATTTCGAAAAACTTACCGAACTATCCATACAAGCACCCGTTAGCTCAGCAGCTAAGTTTCTTCTTGTTTCAATGTTCTGAAAGCGGCAATTTTATAAATCAAATTTAAGCTCAAGGAAAACGTTATAATTGCTTACGCATGATTTCCCTTCAACCGCGATAGGAACTGCATTAGCAGTGAGAATTGTTCGGTTACCTAGTCGAATGAAGCACTCGGTTTTAAAATGCTCCGAACAAATCACAGCTTGTTTTATTTAGATGCAGTTCCGGCAAACCCAACGCGCTTTTCCACACACATTGCTCGAGCTCGTTTTTCGGGAATCTAAAAGATATTGACGGCAAAGTTAGTTTTATATCATCTTACCCCAAAGTTATCAACATTTGCAACGCCTTTGATACGAAAGAGCACAAAGTGTCATGGCGACCACCAAATTGTTGACAAATTTAGAAACATTGAAAAATGATTACTTTTAACAGGAAAAGACGCTTTCAATGATTGATTTTAAGCTTAAACCTTATATTGATCACTTACTTGTGAAAAGAAACCCCGGAAGGTTTGCACTGCTTCCGATTTTCGCAACTTGGCACAACGCACTTCATTGTCACTTTCTGCCTTTTTCTCTGACTGTCACTGCAAAAAAATACACAAATATACGATCACTATTCACATCTACACATATTTCAAACATTTTTACCTCGAATTCTTAATTCGGAAATTCACAAAGTTAACTTTTATTTTTGCGCGCACAAAACCACTGCACAACTCACGTGTTTCACCGTACTTGTCAGATTGACAATGAGAGCGAAATGGCGGAAAATTGAGGGGAAATGCTTGGATTTGACAATGAGTAGACAAAAAATTACTACCATCCCCTTCAATGTAAATCTTATGGGCATGTCCACTCCATTTCTACTATCTCACTGCCGCCAACATAGTGAACAGTCGACCATTAACTCATATACCTATCGTGCCAGAAGACGAGGGTCCAATAACGCCAAATCATTTCCTAATAGGGGAAATAAATTCTACGCTCACTTCAAGCCCTGATGACCCAAGGGCACTGTGTTCTCGAAAGCAATGGAAAATAGCACAAGAAATACGAAACCGATTTTATCGTAGATGGATAGCTGAATATCTGCCACTACTAACACGCAGATGCAAATATTTTGAAAAAGTACCACCTTTAAAAATAGATGATTGCGTGCTCATATGTGATTCAAATCTACCCCCAAGACGTTGGCCCAAAGGACGAGTTATCGAAGTTTTTTCTGGCAAAGATGGTCAGACAAGGACGGCACTTGTAAAAACTGCCACGGGTCGGATAAAAAGACCAGCAACCAAATTAGCAGTACTCGATATCGAAGTGAATCTTCACGAAGGATTCACGGGGGAGGGGATGTCAGCGAGTCAAAACAGGACCAAAGAACTGAACACTGTGAGCACTGGGGCAGCACTAAATGGGGCAACACTAAAACAGTCGAGGAGGCCATTATTATTTTCGTCAGAAGACCAGCCGCACGTGTATAGTGTAATACATTTGATAAATGTACGTTTGTTATGTTCAATAAACAATATTATTTAAAAGTATTTCTTATAATTGTCGCCGCCGCATTATTATCGCCGTTGACACGTCATTGTCTTCACCCTTGTCGCAGTCAGCGACATTAGGGCATTCCCAAATTTTTGGTACAGTCCCGATCACAATTACCAGCTGATGGAACATTTTTGTTAATACCACAAATACCTCCTAGAAGTACGGGCCGTTATGCAGAATAATGACGTCACACTAGACTGTCAAAGTGTCGCGAAAAACACACGTTGTCTTAAGGGACATCCGCGGGAAATCGTAAATTTTACAGGTTGTGTTGAAGTGAGTGAAGTGAAAACAAAGTGAGATAAGCGGGACAGTGCTAGTGAACAGCTAAAACACAAATTGATGCGGTGCGTCATGGCCTTCATATAAAAGGCCTATCGCGACTTGCAATCTGACAGGTACTAAGCTACTTTTTAAAATGGTGTAGTCCTCTCGCTATTAAGATTTATTGGGAATTGCACAATGACAATTGTTTGACATTTCTCTGACAATTAGTAAATATTGGCAAAGTGAATGGTGCTACTCAGTTGAATCCGCGAATAGAGTCTATTTTCCTATTATCCGGAGACTGGTTTCGAAGTTTTTGTCGCGTAAAAGATATTTCGGATAAGTGTCGTGAAAGTGATGTGTTTATTGTGCTGTATACGCGAGAACTTTGCAATTTGGAATACCTGCCACCTACTCTCGGCAATGTGAATTGTAAACAATTGCCGTTTGTGGTTGGTAGGATTTATTCCACTTTAAAAATCATCAAATTTTGATAATCTGCAAATTCTTCTACACAAACGATATTTCGGATAAGTGTCCCGATGAATTGAGGCCTGATGCTAAAGACTTTTCATATCTAAATTGCATGTGAAAGATCCCAAAACAACATTGATTGACATGACATATGAGTTTCCTCATATCTCCTGTAGGTGGATCTCGTGAATTTCTTTATAACCATAAAAAAACATCACTGTGTGGACTGGTTTGGAAAAGTAGCTTAGGTCCGCCATCTTGTAGCTTAATTGCTTTTGCGATAGGCCTTTTATATGAAGGCCATGGGTGCGTGCGGTATAATTTGAAAAATTCGCCACGAAATGTTTTGTTCATATAAAACTAATATGCCGTTCACACTAGACTCTAAATCAGGCGATTTCGATCAGCTGATCGCTTTAGAGCTAAATCAACTTAAATCTACCTGATTACCCATACATTTTTTTTCGGTTTCCGACCGAGTTAATCAAGTAGATTTAGAGTTAATCAAGTACAAATCAGGTACTAGTGTGAATTTTTCCCGGCTGAATTGTTCTCAGAGCGCGCTGAATTCCATCCGTGAGAGGCACGGTAGATTTGAAGGAAATGTCATTCGAATTTCGGTCTAAAATAAAGAAAACTGACCAAAAACGGAAAATTTGAGTTGTACAAAATGAAAAAAAAATGCTCTTGCAAGTTTCTGCACCATTTTCAACAACCTTCACGCAAAAAAATTGTACACTTAAATTCGAATGACATTTCTCTCTCTAAATCACGTCGGGTAGTGTGAACGCTTACCTGATTAACTTTGACAGCTTCTAAATCTACTTGATTTAGAGTGTAGTGTGAACGGCTTATAACGTTTTATTCATATTTAAGTAAAAAAAACCGCAAGTGACATCTCCGTGTACATCGGCACTGCCTCGTGGAAATGTCAAAGCTCTCCGAATAGCTGACGTCATAGCTAAAATGATTACGTAGCCTGACGGCCCGTACTTCTAGGAGACATTGGTACGTGATGTTTTTGGTATGTGGTTTCGTGTCGATTTGCTGTCGTGATACAATTAATTTGAACAAAATGCAAGCTATGACTAAATATTATTAAAATAACGCGTCGACGCATAAAAAACTAACGTTTTATTCATATTTTAGCCAAAAAACTGCAACTAAAATCTCCGTGTACATCGGCCCTGCCTCGTGGAAAGGTCAACATTTCCTAAACTCATTACGTCACAGCGACAACGCATACGTAGCCCAATGCCTCCTAGAAGTACGGGCCGTAATGCAGAATGATGACGTCAGAGCAGTAGGCCAAAATGTCGCGAAAAACACACATAGTCTTATGGGACGTCCGCGGGAAAATGTTAATTGTACGGGTTGTGTTAAAGTGAGTAAAATGAAAACAAAGTGAGATCCGGGGAACAGTGCTAGTGAACAGTTAAAACATAAATTAATGCGGTGCGCGCGGTATAATTAGAATAATTCGCCACGAAATGTTTATCAGATGTTCTTAGGTTATGTGGTGTTTTGTGTCGATTCACTTTCGATACAATTGACTGACACAAAATGCAAGTTATAACTAAATATTAACACTACAACGCATCCACGCACAAAAAACTAACGATTTATCCATATTTTAGCTAAAAAAACCGCAAGTGAAATCTCGGTGTGTGTCGGCACTGCCTCGTGGAAATGTATAATTATACATTTATACATTATAACTTTCTTAAGCATAGTACTGAGTTCGATTTCACGTGAAATTTTCATACAAAATTTCACGTGAGATCTGTTTCGGCGAAAATTTAGCTTGAAAATAAGCAAGAGTGGTACTAAGTTCTTAGCATGAAAAGTTGCTTTCAAGTCGCTTTCGCGTTGAAAACGTAGATGGTACTGAAACATGTCTCCAATCATTTCACGCCAATTTAGTTTGTGCAGTTCATTCTTTCGAGCGAAAAAGTGACATTTGGTGTTTCAATTTGAAAATGGAGCAGTGCAAATGTCTTTCCAATAAGAAAATCGATCGAAAAGTGAAATTCTTGACATTTTATCCGTCAGAAATGAGCATTGTCTCTGCTTTTCTCCATTGCCAAAATTTTCACTCGAAAGAATGACCAGATAATGGAGACATGTCAAAATTTCACGTGAACTCGAACTCAGTACCAGCCTTTACGCTGCGCCGTGTATTAACGCCTGCTAGAAGTACGGGCCACAGCGTAATAACAACCAGCGTACCAACTTATTCCACTTTCCCAAAAAAAACACTTTGACCTTGAAATTGCGCCTCCATTTACGCAATGCATTATCTGTCAAAGCGGCCTGAGATTATGTTGGTATATTTTGCGAGAGTGGGCCGTATGTGAGCAGCGAAAAATCTAGCTTGAGTATGTAGTTGCCGAATTGTATATTGCATCTCTTTCTGTTCCATGCGATTTCTTCCAACTTTCCAGGCTGACCAACAATACAATCTCAGGTTAGATCACTGGATTTTTGGGCCGTATACATATACGGAGTTGGTACGCTGGTTAGGAACTACTCATTACGCTGTGGTACGGGCCGTAATGCAGAATACTGACGTCGCACTAGACTGTCAAAGTGTCACGAAAAACACACGTAGTCTTATGGGACGTCCGCGGGAAATCGTAAATTGTACAGGCTGTGTTGAAGTGAGTGAAGTGAAAACAAAAGGTCTGTTTCCGTACTTTCAGCAAACTGCAGCAGTAACAGAATTTGGCAGCTGGCTTTATTTTTGCTGCAAAATTCGGCTTGCATTTGGCTTGCAGCAAAAGTACGGAAACGACTTGCTACGAATCTATTTTAATATATTATAATAGATTCAAGTACGGAAACAGACCTAAAGTGAGATAAGCGGGACAGTGCTAGTGAACAGCTAAAACACAAATTGATGCGGTGCGTGCGGTATAATTGGAAAAATTTGCTGCGAAATGTTTATCGGTTGGTGTTAGGTTATGTAACGTTTTGTGTCGATTCACTGTCGATACAATTGATTGACACAAAATGCAAGTTATGGCTAAATATTATTATTATAACGCGTCCACACACAAAAAACTAACGTTTTATTTATATTATAGCTGAAAATCCGCACGTGAAATCTCAGTGCATATCGGCACCGCCAGATGGAAATGTCAAAATGCCTGCCCTTATTGACGTCATAGCTAGAACGATTACGTAGCCTGACGGCCCGTACTTCTAGGAGGCATTGCTTGTATCACTTTCCACCAACAGCTCCCACGACCGACAGCAAATCGACAATCCAAAGGCGTATGCAATTTCAATTTTTCATTTTTCGTAGAGGTCGAGAAAAACATGTGGTATATCAAAATGTATAGTACTATACTTGAAGTTGCAATCTATGTGTATGTAAAATTTCTAGTGAAATATTATTATTATTACGATGAAATGCAAAAATACTTAATGTTTGAACTGCTCAACGTACTTTAATGTTTGATTTTGAGCATATAATTCAGTTTACGCACATGCCTGTGAAAAATTAAACTATGGATTTCGAAATTATGGCTTTAGTGAAATTAATACATTTATGACAATAACGATGAGTATTACTTACTGAGGAAGAACAAAACCATATGCTGTTCGATAATGATGTAAGCTGCTACTTTTAATAAAATTAAAAAGTGTTCTGTCTTTGGTGGATGAGTTGGTTAACTTTGAATATGATGTATTATAATGTGTTTGTAACTTGAACTCATTGAGAAATATGAAATGTTAAGCATTAATTCGTTCAAAAATATGAAATTTTCTGTAAATGCTAATATATATGGAAATCTGCAATTTGGTTTTCTTATGAGATTTTGCTATTTTCTTGTTCCTTCCTTAATTTTGCAGCACATACCATCTTCAATTATTGTGTCCATAATTCAAGTTCTATAATTCATTTTCTCTTGAACAGCATAAGAATCTATAAATTATATATTGAAATAAAGCTGTCGATTACAGCCGGTAAAAGATATTATACGTGGAATTTAGTATAAAACGCAAAAACATAATTAGGCATTTAAGAGGAGTTTTAAAATAAACCATAAACTTGGAAATGGACCCTCCCTCTTTCTTTTTCAACCGGGCTTGGGACACGGCTTTGGCGAAATTAAGGCTTTCGTCCAACTTCGTAGCAGAACATAAATAAATTAATAATAAATGTAATCTTGAAATATCTTAAAATAACTTGAAAATCTTGAAATATCTTGAAAATCTTGAAAAATTTTGAAATAGGTCCATAAATATATTCTTATATTAAAGTAAATGTCAGTCTACATTCCTTTAAACTGTATCATCTTATTTTAATACGGTCGCATAAAAATTTAATCGCTAATTTTCTTGGCCATGAAATTATACCTAGTGTTTAAGTATTTTTCAATAACTAATTTAACGATCAGACTATAGTGTTGTCCGTTGGACATGTGCTCAGAATGATCTTCAAATAAATTTTTGCCAGCACAGTGTTTCTGGACGGAGATAATTATCGATTGATATGCCTTCGAAGACAAAATATTGTTGTGGCCACGGTACTGGTATATTCGAATATTTTTCGTCGTGTCTTGACATATTGCTACTACACTTTCAGGTGGAGCTTTCAAAAATCCTCTAGTTTTATATTTTATAAGAGATTTTATATTAAGAGTACCCTGAATGGGCCTTTTCACACTTGTATTCTTGATGCACTCCTCAAACCGGTTTACTGGGCAAGAGACGGAAGAATCAAGGGGAAATATCTACAAAAAGTAAAGAATTCCCCTTGATTCTTCCGTCTCTTGCCCAGTAAACCGGTTTGAGGAGTGCATCAAGAATACAAGTGTGAAAAGGCCCAATGGCTGAAATGTAACAATCACAATGAAGAATTTCACAAAGCTTAAATACAACAAATCCTGCTATGTGTTCGACGACATACTTTGTGTATTGTGAAACTCTTCCTGGGTCCGTTGCATAGCTATGCTCATGAAGAAATTTATAATCGATCTGTAGTGTATTTTCTTCGATAGATTTTGTCATGGCATTACGTCCAGAAGTTTTATTTATCTTTTGCGCCGTTATTTCTTTACTCGAATTAAAAATGGAGATCTGCTTTAGTGGTATTGTATTTCCAATCCCCCTTCTCTTAATTGGCATCTTAAGCTTAGTACTGAGTTCGATTTCACGTGAAATTTTCATACAAATTTTCACATGAAATCGGTTTCGGCGAATATTTAGCTTGAAAATAAGCAATTGTGGTACTCTGTTCTTAAGCATAGTACTGAGCTCGATTTCACGTGAAATTTTCGTACAAAATTTCACGTGAAATCGATTTCGACGAAAATTTAGCTTGAAAATAAGCAAGAGTGGTACTCTGTTCTTAGCATGAAAAGTTGCTCTGAAGTTGCTTTCGCGTTGAAAACGTAGATGGCACTGAAACATGTCTCCAATCATTTCACGCCAATTTAGTTTGTGCAGTTCATTCTTTCGAGCTAAAAAGTGACATTTGGTGTTTCAATTCGAAAATAGAGCAGTGCAAATGTCTTTCCAATAAGAAAATCGACCGAGAAGTGAAATTCTTGACATTTTATCCGTCAGAAATGGGCAGTGTCTCTGCTTTTCTCCAATGCCAAAATTTTCGTTCGAAAGAATGACCAGATAATGGAGACATGTTGAAATTCAGCTTCACGATTAGCTCAGTACCAGCCTTTAGCATGAAAAGTTGCTCCGAAGTTGCTTTCGCTTTGAAAATATAGATGGCATTGACACATGTCTCCAATCATTTCACACCAATTTAGTTTTTGCAGTTCATTCTTTCGAGCTAAAAAGTGACATTTGGTGTTTCAATTTGAAAATGGAGCAGTGCAAATGTCTTTTCAATAATAAAATCAGTCGAAAAGTAAAATTGTTGACATTTTATCCATCAAAAATGAGCAGTGTCTCTGCTTTTCTCCATTGCCAAAATTTTCGCTCGAAAGAATGACCAGATAATGGAGACATGTCAAAATTTAGCTTCACGATTAGCTCAGTACCAGCCTTTATCATAAACTTTTTCAAGCAGTTCCTGATTTGCCTAGCTGTGGGGTTGTTATTGTTTCCAAGACCAGATCGTATTGAGCCAAAGAGAAGTTCAATGTGGTCCTGTTTGATTTTGTAAAGTGGCAACAATTTAAGAATTTTTGTGGCTATAAAACGATCATATAGCACTTTCAGATTCCGTAGCGAAACGGTTAGGCCCAAGAAACCTATGCTTCGTTTTGAATTTACTAAAGGTTTTCCCGATAGTAGCTTCAACTGTTTTGTGAAACAAATGGCCTCTTTAGAAAATTTATATATGGCGTGAGCATTATCTTCGGAAAGCGCTTTTTTAAGGGGCTCAAAATTTGAAAGATTCCTGCTTTTCAAAACATCAAATGAGTCATTGAAAATACGGATTAATTTGCATGTTGCTTCACATCCCGAAAACGCATTCAGTTTCAAAACTTCACGACAAAAATCCAGTGCGTCTGCTACAGATTTACTTAAGGGGGGAAATACATGTAAAATGGAAAAGAAATTGCTAATTTTAGATTGACTTAAAATATATATATTGTTTATTCAGAAAATTTTTAATATTAAATCCTCAAAGTACATATCTTATAGTAAATGAAAATATTTTCTTAATAACTTTTCAACACAAAATGGAGGCGATGCGAGCAAATGAAAAAAACACATCAAAAACAGCCTCGTACAACTTAACGCCTTTTCCGAGAAACTTGCAACGTTCAGAGAAAAAAAAATATGCTAATGATATCTATAATTCCTAGGTGAACCAATAAAATTTAGAAAAAAAAACCAAATTTTTACATTAATATTAGATTAAAAAAAAAAATCGATTTTTTTCAAAAAAATCACGTTTTAAACATTGGTCAACTAATTATTTTTCCGAAATTACAAGAAAATGTAGGTTCAACGATGAGATAATACTCTTTTGTACATGTGATATAAATTTTAGCCTAATAGGTTCAATATTTTTTGAGATATCTTGTACGGAAATTGAAAAAGTACTACTTTGAGAAAAGCGCGTTTAAAGTTCTAAAGCTCCACCGACCTGGGGAACGCCGCGCTGTCTATAACTGGCTATAACTCGAGAACTAACACGAATATCGCTTCAAAACATTTTTTGGTATATTTTAAGAGTATTTCGAACACTTTCATGCAATAAAAAAAAATCGTTTTTGTTTTAGCAGTTACATGTATCTCCCCCCTTAAAGTTTGAACTGCAAGACGCACTTTCATTTTTTGGTTGCAAAAGTACAAATGCGCTTTTCGCAACTTATTTCCTAAATGTAATCCCTCCTTTTCCTCTAGTTGCAAAAGAGATTGAAAATATTCCCATTTTATTTGTTTGCCCTCACCACCAACGATAACTTTCAAATCTGATAATGCATTTCTTACAAGTTTGAGCATATGGCATGGATCTGGATAGAGTACAATTTGGTCTTCATTTTGTTCGAATGTCACAAATCCTTGGGACATGGTATCACGCACATCCGAGCCAAGTAATTTGGACATAGTTAGGTTCGTCGTGGCTCCATCAAAAGTAATTCCTACTATTTGAACGCCAGTATCAGCCAAATGCTGGACGCAAGGAGATGTTAGAGATGTTTCGGCAGTAATGCTTGAAATAGAAAAATGAGTTTTTTTATACAAACAGCTAAAAAAACTAGTACTTGTGTGGCCAAAATGTCACTGTTGACCCCATTGCCGAAATCAACAAAACCGTGTGATTTTCTCCCATCCCAGTCGACATGCTGCCTTATGTGCATTTCATCGAAAACTACATTTACAAATATTTTTTCCACATTTCGCGCAGATGAAACTACATGTCGAATTGATTGGAAAGCTTCTTCAGGCTCACAATTTATTGTCTCGTACCATCTTCTCAATGTTTTGGTGAGTGAAAGAAAATTACTAAATGTTGCTCTTACATAATTGCTCACTTGTGCTTTCGCAAATAAGGTTTTTCTCTTTCGAAACTTGTAAAAGATCTTGTGTAGTATAGGGTTTTTATTTCTTTGATGGGCTTGCCGTCTTATATTATGGACGATTTGGTATTTTCGCTTGATTACTACTTGCTGTTTTCTTTTTTTTTGCTTCCAACATCTTAATGTAGGCATTCGTTTCATCAGGACGCATATTTGATGCCTACGACAGGTTTACATTTTCATAAAACTTGTTCTTTTAATATTTAAAAAGTCCTTCCAAATTTTAAAATTTACTAATATTCGTTGTAATATTCCTCGTATATGCACTAAAAAATATTAATTAAATTACACAAAAGTGTAGTGAAGCTGTATAGTAATGAAAAATGGATCCTGCCATCGTAAATATAAATCTTCGCAGCATAATAAATAAAATCATTCAAAGTTAGATCCGAAATTGTTTTCGTAATCGCGGAACGTAAGAAAAACTTATTTAAGCCAAATTTGGCATTTTTAAAAAGCATTTACTATATATATAAATATAACTATATATATATATATATAAATATATATATATATATATATATATATATATATATATATATATATATATATATATATATATATGTATATACATATATGTGTATATATATATATATATATATATATATATATATATATATATATATATATATATATATATATATATATATATATATATATATATATATATATATATAGTAGAACGCCGACTATCCGAACGCCGATTAACTGAATCGCCAAATATCCGAATCGGTCCTAAGCGTGTAAAACCAAGTAATTTTTCTTTGGTTTTGTTGCAACAAGTTGGAGCTCGCTGGAGTCCGGCGCCTGCGTGACCTTGCCGCACGGAAACGAGCTCCAACGTCGAGGCAACTTACTCTGATCGAGATGTTCAAGTGACAAGATATTATAGAACTGTGTTTGTTAAACTTAATAAAGTATATTCTATGTGTGACAGTTCGTTTTTCTTTATTACCAGTCTATGTCCGATTATCCGAATTTTCGATTATCCGAATCGACCCCGGTCCCAATTAATTCGGATAATTCGCGTTCTACTGTATATATATATATATATATATATATATATATATATATATATATACATATATATATACATATATATATATATATATATATATATATATATATATATATATATATATATATATATATATATATATATATATATATATATATACACTTATTTTCGAATGAAAGGGCTGAAACCCCAACTCCATCAACTTTGAGACACAAAGGCTTTCACATAAAATACACACCAATGCTTCCATATCACAAGCTTATAGTTTTCTGCGGAAACTGAGTTATTAGCTCACTTCTTTTATTTATTCGTTAAAATTAGGTTGATATATACTAACGTTCAATCTATAATAACCGTTCTCACGTTGTGCAAATGCTGTGTACTCTAGAACTGATGAGACAGAATTGTCATTCAAAACTAGGTAGAAGTCTGTCATTTGATGTATAATTATGGAAACTATAATTTTTAAAATTCTTTCAGACATTACTATACAAAATAACACAAGTGTTTCACATAATATATATATATATATATATATATATATATATATATATATATATATATATATATATATATATATATATATATATATATATATATATATATATATATATATATATATATATATATATATATATATATATACATATATATATATATTTATATAGATGCATACATAAAAATATTTATGTAAAAATTTATATGCATTTACACTTTATTACTGCTGGCAACTCCCTTGCATAATGAAAACTCAGCTCTGGCTGCCTGTGCAGCGTGGCTGTTCACTTGTCAGCGATGCCGTGCACTAGTGCAGCATGGCTGCGAACTATTTGCACTTGTACAGCGAACGTTAGTCATGCAGCGGCTAGGGTATAATCTCTCCTAGCGACAACCGAAAATTCATGAAGGCAGGCATGCCTTTGGGCGGTATAAAATAGTACCACATCTCACACATACTGTTGTAGCTGGGGGCAGTTGAACATAGTGTTCTGATACGAAATTCGTTTTACGGTGTGCGTAAGGTAAAGGCATTCAGACTGCATGCCTTTCAACGCTCATATATGGGTATTTTTTGTTCTTATTTTGTTGAATTAGCTTGCGAAATGGGAAATATGGAACTTTAGAGTCAGAAATATACGAAGTTGCCAGATAATAGTAATTAATGTAAATTTAACTTTCAGTTTTGATTAGTAAAATAAATATAAAATATCATTGATATTGTATAGTATAATAAATAGCAAGAAAAATATAAGCCGCACAGCAGGGTAGGCAGTGCTTTTGTGCCTATATGAAGTGCACACCCCTGTATATATATATATATATATATATATATATATATATATATAATATATATATATATATATACATATATATATATATATATATATATATATATATATATATATATATATATATATATATATATATATATATATATATATATATATAAATATGTATATGTATACATATACACATATATATATATATATATATATATATATATATATATATATATATATATATATATATATATATATATATATATATATATATATATATATATATATTTATATATATATATGTATATATATATATTTAAATAAATATATATTTAAATTTATGTATATAAACCTTACCGTGTCCATCCAATTATCCACATTTTCCACACACGAGTTTACTATCATAGGATTTTTCTGAAAGTGGAATATATTGAGTTTCAACTCTATGCGACCGTTCAAATTACCTACAAATGAATTGATTGGATGCTCTATATGAACTACCGGAATCGCAAGAGCAGTAAGTCTTGTTGCCCAGCTGGCTTTAATTAAAAGCTTTAATTAAAAGCAACTTCCGGCATATTTATAGCAGTTTTGCATATAATTTTTTCCAATTCGTTTTCTGGAAATCTAAACAAAATTAACCCATATTACTATACCAGGAACTGCCCCAAGCTAACAATGAACGCCACTACTTTGACTTTTCAAAACACTAAATGTCATGATGGCAAACAAAATGTAAACAATTCTTATATAGCTTTTAAAATCACATTTTTTTTAATGAAGCACCAATTACATTGTAATAGTTTTTGCAAATTACTATAGTAGACTGTTGTCTTTATTTTGACCACTTACTTGTGAAATGAACGTCCAGGTTGTCGATTCTTCACCCTATTCACATAAGTCAGCACTATGCACTTCATTTTGTTTTCTTGCTTTCGCACTAAATTGTCACAAAAAAGAACTATACAATTTCGTTTGAGTTTTGTTATTCACACGCGTTTCAGCTATTTGTACTGTGTCAATTTAGTTTACCACTTTACAAAAGGCAAATTACTTTTGGACTTGCACGGCACTCGCGACGCATTTGATTGTCAGCTTGACACTGTAGTCGTCCTGCAGGGGACATCGACATTATAATAGAAAAAAGTCTAGCGCATCAGAACCGCTTGAAAACTAATTTTCGAAGAAATTGTCTTTGAGTGACAAAAACTGTGGAAAGACGTAATACACTTTTTTCGTAGAATCATATCAACCATTCCTTATCCAAAGCAACAACACTCAACTAAAACACAAATGATGAAAATTGGTAACAGTTTCCCAGAAAAGCAGCAGTGCTGGTAACAGTTTCCCAAAAAAGTAGCAATAAATTTACCATAACAAGCTCAAATTTAAGTCAACTTATCCTTTGAATCTCGTTCTCATCGGAGGATTTCATCAAAAGTTTCAGCAGTTAAACGTTGTTTGAGGCTGCCTTATGTAGCGACTGTGTATGATTGAGAGTGCTAGACTTAGCACAACTCAATACCAGACCGAAGTCTGGAACGAATATGGCCAAGGTCCAACAGAAGTGTGAATGGCTGCTGCCATTCAAGAGGCAAATTAAAAAAAAAAGAACTGCCCCGAAAGCTGGGTTCCCTAGAAATGGCCGTGAAGGCCCCTCGTCCACATTAGCGGAGCACCCTTCAACCAACCCCGACGGATGCTGGGGTGCCGCTTTGCTAGCTCGCTGCGGCTGAGGTGGGTCCATGAAATAATGGAGTTGGTTTGCTCTCCAAGAAAACGGGATGCTACGTATTATTTCATCCGCCATGATTACGTAGCCGCAAACTGGTATATAAAAATACCCAAAGGACAGAAGGGACATAGTTCCGTTATGGAAACCACCCGTGGCTTTGCAACAGGGGCTGAGTAAGCAGACCCAGTGCTCGTGACGACGCACGGAGCCGGAAAATTGAAAATCTAAAGAGGGAAGAAGCGGGAAAAATGCTAACTCTCTTTTCAGGGAAACCCGGGTGAAGCAGAGAGCCCCGGCCCCCGATGGTGGCGGAGCACTGACCCCGATGGTCTGGGGTTCTCCATCCACTGATACTGGCCATGTTCCAAAAATCAATAAGCTATATCAAAAACCAGAAACTAATTGGCCAGTATCGCTCCCTTAGAAGAATTGCTGAAAAGTCACGAAAACAGGACTTTAATCAGTCATTGGCCAGCCAGGCCATGCGCGGACCCTAAAAATGAAGAAAGAACTTCACGGGCTTTCGCCCAGTAAGAAGGCCAGTGAGGTTCAAATTCAAAATTTTATTATTATTATTAACTTAATCAATCAAGTTTCAAATTAACGTGCATTCAAATACAGCATCGTGTTTTGCAAAACGAATTACAAGAAAACTTATTAAACATAAACTAAAACAGGTATATTCTTAAGTTGTGTTTAACGCATTATTGTTGAAATTGAAGCAATAAGTCTATTTTCGGATTGTCAGTGAATGGTGACCATTATTTCAATTGAAGTGTGATAATATTTAGATGAAACAGTTGCATTTCATTTTGCTTCCTAATTGCAATCTCATATTTGTATTTTGGTTAGTTTTATTAATTTTCCAAAAAAAAAAAAATTGAAAATGGGCGACCGGTTTCGGTCCGAATTTCCTAAATGTCGAAAACGTTTTCACATTAGAATATTCTTATTTTTGCCTGCCTTAAATATTTTATAGGCATAGAAAATCTAATCGGTATTTAATTAATCAATGACTTTTCATTTATAAATTTAGTAGTTCTAAGTAATATTATATTTAAATTTAAAAATGTTCACTTCATATGCATTTTTTTTCTTTTTTCCCGCATTCTTCAATTGGTCTTACATTTTTATCAACATAACCAAATCATTTCTATTACTTGTAATTATTAATAACGTTACTAAAGCTTATCATATGATTTTATAATAGCATAATTTCGTTTTGCAAATATATATATATTTTATCAACTAATTACTTGTGTCCATATATACCAAAGTGTTATCCAGGAGAGATTATGATTATGCACCTGTCTTGTATATGTCTCCAGTATTATGCATAGCCAGAATTCAAAAAGGAAATTAATATCTTTATAAAGTTTAGCAATTCTCAATATTAAACATAGTAGAATCAGGAGTTTTACTACAAATGACAATTTCCCATCAAAAAAGATTTTACCGCCAAGAAAACGCTGGAAATTATGTTATAATAGGTCTGTTCGCGTACTACGATTAATTGCAATTAATTGCACTGAAGCCGTTTTTGTACTCCGTTTTACTGAATACTGAAATTTTCCCCTCTTTCAGTAAATTTCAGTAGGGTCTGAGCTACTGAAAAATACTGAAAACTGTCAAACGATTTTTGGTGTAATGTTATTATGAAAGACGAATATTTTTGTGGCGATAGTTGATCGCCGCTTAGGATGACTTTGTAAACACAAGTGTTCTCCCAAAAGCCGACAACTGACACTTTTATTTGAACATTTTCAGGAAATGCAATGAGAGCGTTTTCGTACTTTTCCTGAATTTCCCCCACCACATGATTCAGGAAAATTCAGTAAAATTCAGTGACTGAAAGTACGCGAACAGACCTAATATATACGCCTAATCGGGTAGCAGTAATCACATGCCTTAATGGGTCCATACGTGACGATGAGGTAGAAAGATTTTCGATTAAAGCTAGAGTTACAATCAATGCAACCAACATTTGTTGCACAACAAAATGAGTTTGAACACATGAGAACGTATGAGAGAAGTTACAATGATGCAACACAACTTTGCTTGGCAGCAGAGTTTGCTCATATCTCAAACTTGGCATGGCAACAACATTTTTGAAAATATCCAATTCCACCTGTTCCTATGAGAGTCCGGGAAATCGGAACTGTCATATGTAAATGACAATCAGAAATTGTATTTTTTTGTCTCATTTTTGCTTTGCATTATACTCCGCAGCTTTTAGAGGATAAAATATTCACTGATATATCTTTCCGAGGCTTTAAAGGATCCAAATTATCGAACAGCAACTTCTTTAATATAGCCAGTGACAGATGACAGTAAATGTTGTGTTGCATTGATTGTAACTCGTTCCACCAACAAAACTTGGCAGCAAATGTTGGTTGCATTGATTGTAACTCAAGCATAAAGATTCGTACGCCTCTCGGTATTCAGGATCGGTAATTAGTTTCTGTCTGAGCCTTCATAACAGCCCCTGGACACGGACGGTATAACTTTCCACCAATAGCCCGCGCGACCGATTGCGAATGGGCAAACCAAAGACGTATGAGATTTCTATTTTTCATTTTCTTGTGGGGGCATAGGAAAAGGCGCGGCATTTCGAAATATTTACTGTCTATTGAAAAATTCGATTGGTATATTTTAATTGCAGCAACTTATTTTAGCTTAGATTTCCATAAGGAAATACAATCGTTGTTCCAATATTATATGGCAAAGCAAATATAGTGCAGGCAATAGTGTATCGCAGGAAAGTGGAGTTATTGTATACATATATGCAAATACTTACATATATCCAAAACAATACTATTCATATCTGCAAAACACTCAATTGTACCATACATGGAAATTTTTTTAAAAAAGTAAATATTACATGAATAGTTAGCCATTCGACTGAAGTATATTAAATAAAGCGAATGTAGTATAGTTGAAGAATTTGCTTAGTCAAACTGATATAGCAAATAAAACTGAGAGCGCAAGTAATTTTTTATGGTCTGAGTTTAATGGATATTTTTCATTTATAGTTAGCAGGGTGAAGCACTGCAGCACTGCACGGAACAAGAGCCTCCCTCTTTCTTTTACAACCAGACTTGGGACACGGCTTTGGTGAAATTACGGCTCTCGTCCTGTTTCTTTGCATCAAATAAACTTCTTTCATATCTCCGATCATGCAATTTTTAGCCGTGAATATAAATAATTCCTTATATTGTTTATAAATAATTCCTTATATTCTACATTCCTTTAAAATGAAACATGCTGGACTATTAAACAAAATGGGAAATATATAGCATGTGATCTCGGGCCACAAAATATCAGAGTAAATGCAATTTCATACTTACAGACAAATCATCTTCTATCAAAGTGAATTTTTTTTGAATTGGGGAAATTTTATATGGACCAAGGGATAGCATCGGTAAATGGGATCTACCGTATCAAAAATAACATCTCGTGATTTTTCTCTTATTCTTTTTATTACTGTATCAGCAAGACTACGTACATCTTGGTTAGGCTCACCTACATCAGCTTTAAAGTTAAAAGAGGAACAAACGGAATTGAAGGAGCAATTAAACGTAGTAAGGAATGAATTAGAAGAAATAAAAAAGAAGCAAGCTCAACCAAGTTATACCTTAAACCAACTATATTAATTTCAAAGCCAATTTTTTCTTTAGAAGCTAGATATATTTTAATTTCTTGACAGCTACCGATATTTCGAAAGTAATTTGCCTCTTTTCAGTGATCGTTTAGTCTAGATCAATAGACGTTGCAGAGACTGATAAACACTGGGGAAGTGGACAATAACTGCTTAGCTTCAAAAAACTAAATCGTACTATAAATCAGCATATTTAGCTTGATCTTTTTAGGGCAACGTATACAAATTTTAGACCTTCAAACAATATCGTAAAAAATAATTGCCAATCGCCGAATTCAACAAAAATCGACCACAAAATACAACAAAACAAACGAAAAAATACACGTCACATACATAGTATATTTGTAGTGTCTTGCAAAATATTATTAAATTAATAAGGATGAAATAAAATTCACTTAAGACTGAAGATTCAAATACAATTAATTAATTCAACTTTTTTCAATCAACCATCACAAATCGAATAAAGTTTAATTCTGATGATTTAAATTTTCTTGTCTTAGCTCGTAATCATCATATATATATACTAAACAAAGAATTAACCTTGTTATAATTCTATCTCTGAATATTATTATTCATTACATTAAACTTCTAAATTTTATTCAATTTACATGTTATATAAAAAGACTCCGGGATTATCCTGATTACACAACACGGTACAATAATGTGTAAAACAGAACTTTTGACAACAAACTCAAAGTTCCATTTTGTCTAACTAATATTCTCTTTACAATACAATACAAACAAAGTAAAATTAACATATAAATCATACAATTAATAATTCACCTTTCAATTTCTTCTTCTTTCTAAACGTTAATACATATATTCCACATAAAAATTCCATAAGATTACAATCTAATAAGTGACAATGCTGGATTCTACGACATTCATCTTCATTTTTTCATCTTAACCGATAACTTTTTGCACTTATCGTAACAATACCAATTCAGTCGTTATTGTTGCTTTTCTTGTTTATTGTCGGTGTTGGTGGCAATCGGTGAATAGACTATGAAACGTATGTGTACGTGCAGCGGTGTTGATTCATATATTTTTTGCAAAATGCCATTTACAAAAAGCAAACATGCATTTCACTTCCCTGTTATAGGTTCGCTTCAATCGACATCACTTGATTCTGATATAATGTCATCCTCATCGATAACGCTCACCTGATCGGATGATTGGTCGAATGATCGCACCGAATACGATGAAGGCTGCAATACTTCGATATTCGAATCTGAGTCCCATTCGTCGAATTCGATATCATCATCACCTCGCCCGTATGCTGTTTTAACAATAAAATTTAATTATAAATGAATAGGAAACATTTTTCTAGGTTTTTGATTAATAAACAGCTAGTTTTTTTTTCAAAATTTTCTTGGATAATTTTTTAACATTAAAATCATAGTTAACATTAAAATCATAGTAGTAAATCACATTAAAATTTTTTAACATTAAAATCATAGACGACACTTACCCTCGATATATTTTCCAAAGACCTTTGGTAGTAAGGCTTTCGCCTTGTCAATATCTTCCTTCGTGCACTCTCCTTTGTCGAGCCCTGTGCAAGAAAAATGAAATAGTTTGGATTTAATGATGTGTTATTGTCAAATTTTTTCGAAGCAATTATTGGAGAAAT
>OX376372.1:89405275-89460637 GCA_947369275.1 Nemotelus nigrinus | reverse complement strand
AACTTGGCTACGTTCTTAAAAGCCCTCGGCTTCTTTGCTTTGCCAATCAATAATAGAGGAAGGCGATGGGTACCAGTAGAGTTAGCGCAGACCATTATGGTGACGCGATCTTTACTGACTTTATGGCCGGGAGCACTCTGTTCTCTTTTAGATGCTAGGGGTTTTCTCGGCAAAGCTTTCCAATTCAAACCAGTCTCATCAGCATTGTAAACAAGATCAGGGTCGTAGTTTTCAGTTTCTCTTTTAAAGGTGTTCAAAAATGTATTAGCAGCTTCACTATCAGCAGAAAATTTTTCACAAGCAATATCCAGTTCCCGAGTGCCGTGCCTAATTTTGAAATTGCGGATCCATCCAGTGCTTGCCTTGAAACCAGCTACACCAATTTTTTACAGAACATTCGCGCCTTTTCACATAAAATCGGTCCTGAAATCGATTGTCCAATAGCGTAAAGACAGCAAACCACGTAAAGATAGCATTTTCAAGCTGTTCTTCCTTTGGTTTTTTCATTACTTTTCGTGATGAACATCCATCACCAGTTTCCAACGCAGTCTGTTACGCGTTGCTTAGCGGCCGATTGTAAGCCCTCTACCCAAAGTGAACAAGCACCTGCCAGGAGGCTGAAACGACACCACCTCAGAATCCTGCCGAGGATTCGCCACCGCAACACGAAAACTTTACCGCATGAGGGCGGTAGAAATCTTAAAATTTTGAATATCACTGTTCAAATTAACAATACAAATTGGAATTAATTTTGCGGGATGATTAAAATTGAAAAATATTTATTTATCTTGAAAATTTTTATTTGACAAAGTGGTTTCGAAAGCATGCACTGATTCTCATCAGACACCAGCACACAGTGCATACTTGACTGTTGTGACCTATCACGGTCGCTAGTACTGTACGGGGTTTCGTTTTAATAATATACATATAAAAAAAAAATCTCCACCGACCTTCGGCAGTAAGGTCGATGGAGGTTGAGTCGCGTTCACCGAGGAATTAACCATCTTTATTAATTGTCAATTCGTTAAACTAAGGTAAAAATGTTTCAATGAACGTAAAGATTACGAAAATAGGGCAATAGATTAGTACGCGAAACTTTCAAACAACTATGCGACATTACAATCGACACGTGCAAATATATTCCCGGCTATACATTTAACAATGATTTACGACTACAGTCTACGGCGACATACTAACGATTTGGAACATCACAAAAACGATACCCAGCACTTAGAACGACAAGATACTTAGGACACTGTAAGTGAATCTCATAGAGATGCCTAGCACAAATATGATCACGACCGACTAATGATGTACACCCAGATTAAGGCACGAAAACGCGGGGCAACGCTCAATTGTAATTGTTCGTGTCGGCGGCTCCTGACCTGGGCCAACATCTGACCCAGATATGACGAGCATGTTATGTACGCGTGAACTTGGGTTGCATACAAGCGACTCAACAATGAAAACGATTTATGCAACTCGGATGGGCATTCGAATAGAATCGGAGGAATGAACTGCGCCCAGCAATTCAATCGAAAACTGTCGCGAATGGACGAAAGAAACTACACTCACTACCGCCGGCAAATCGTTATCCAAACGAAGCTGGATGAACGGACGAAGGAGGCGTAACACTTATGATAGGAAGATGTGTATAGGGTATTACTTACCTGAGGATTAGTTTTGCCAATGCCTTCTAGATGTACAGGCCGTAATGCAGACTGATGACGTCAGAGCATCGGGACAAATGTCGCGAAAAACACACGTAGTCTTATGGGACGTCCGCGGGAAAATGTTAATTGTACGGGTTGTGTTAAAGTCAGTGAAATGAAAACTAAAGTGGTTTATGCAGAACAGTGCTAGTGAACAGCTAAAACACAAATTAAGGGGGGAAATACATGTAAAATCGAAAAAAAATTGCTAATTTCAGATTGAATTAAAATATATATATTGTTCATTCAGAAAATGTTTAATATTAAATCCTTAAAATACATGTCTCACAGTAAATGAAAATCTTTTTTTAATAATTTTTCAACGCAAAATGGCGGCGGTGCGAGCGAATGAAAAAAACACATCAAAAACTGCCTCGTACAACTTAACGCCTTTTCCGGGGAACTTGCAACATTCAGAGAGAGAAAAATATGCTAATGAAATATGTAATTCATAGGTGAACCAATAAAATTTATAAAAATATTTTAAATTTTTACATTAATTTTAGATTAAACATAAAAATCGATTATTTTTCAAAAAAATCACACTTTAAACATTAATAAACAAATTATTTTTCTCAAATTACAATAACATTTAGGTTCAACGAGGAGATAATACTCTTTTGTAGAGGTGGTATAAATTTGAGCCGGATCGATTCAATATTTTTTGAGATATCTTGTACGGCAGTTGAAAAAGTACTACTTTGAGAAAAACGCGTTTAAAGTTTTAAAGCTCCACCGACCTGGAGAACGCCGCGCTGCCTTTAACTGACTATAACTCGAGAACTAATACGAATATCGCTTCAAAACTTTTTTTGGTTTATTGTAAGAGCATTTCAAACATTTTGATGTAATAAAAAAAACCGATTTTATTTTTAGCAGTTACATGTATCTCCCCCCTTAATGCGGTGCGTGCGGTATAATGTGGAAAATTCGCTACGAAATGTTTATCGGTTGGTGTTAGGTTATGTGATGGTTCGTGTCGATTTACTGTCGCGATACAATTAATTGGTACAAAGTGTACGTTATGACTAAATATTAGTATTATACCGCGTCCACGCACAAAAAACTAACGTTTTATTCATATTTTAACCAAAAAACCGCAAGTGAAATTTCCGTGTACATCGGCACTGCCTCGTGGAAATGTCAAATTTCCTAAACTCATGACGTCACGGCGAGAACGATTACGTAGGCTGACGGCCCGTACTTCTAGAAGGCATTGGTTTTGCAGTCCAAAACAAAAACAACATAACAACCGACACTAAACAATGGAGGTAGTAGACAATGGAGTGGCCCTTCACATTTGAAATGTATTGGAGGGGACGTAACCAAGAGCTAAGGGGTATGCGATATTTTGTCTGCCTCTTGCACATCTATCTCATTTGGAATCATACGTCATATGATCACAACGTGGAAAATATCTTGTCAAGTTGATAAATGGGACGCTTAGCGAAAGTTGCAGGGGTAGATGCAAAGCAGTTGTATCACATGGGCGACTCTACTATTTTATCTCTATGCACTAAACTAAGTCGCGATTTGACAGTGCGAAATGTCACGGCATCTGACGGATTAGAAAGAAGGGGAAATCGGGTTGTCCCAAATGAGTGGAACCCGTGGTGGAAATTAAAACCCAACTCAAGTGGAACTGAGAGTGGGGTGAACAAACCAAGCGGACAAGGGAAGTCCCGACAGTTTTTGAAAAATTTTACGCCACGATCCGGAAAAGTAAATATCTCTCTTTTTTTCTATGGAGATCTGGGTAAGGACTTGGACGTGCGGCGAGAAACTAGGAAAACTATATTGGAATATATTTTACATGTCGACGAAGAGGATTTGATGTTAGTGAACTGATCATCGTTAAGGCGGCGACCCAGGTGGAAGAAAACATATATGCGAAGGCGCGATAGCGGCGACGAAACGAAAATTTTGGCAAGTGAATTGATAGGAAAATTACGGAGGAGCGACTATCGAGTGGCAGCGACGAAATTATCAGGGCCCCAGCGAGGGATTTTAGACAGGGTTAGTCAGATTATATTTTTTCGAATTTGAAATTAAACGTAGTATCTATATTTGATAATATATTGATTGAAATAATTAGTATGTAAGTAGTTCGCGGCCGCGTATCATTAAGCTCGAATTAAGTGTTAATTTTTAGTTCTTATCTTGAATTTCGATTAAAATCTACAAAAGTGTTATAGCGATCACGAAAGGAATGTATTTCTTTTAATCTGATGAATTGGTTCCGTCGGTGAAGGCGATAGTTTCGCGTAGATAAAGTGCAAACTCGTCACTCTTTCCTCGCTTTGGAGTGACGAAGTCCTAGTAGATTCGGGTTAATTAAAGCGAGTGGCGCTCAACCCACCTCTTTTCTCCGCGGGCAGAGGCGCCCGAATCTACTGCCCTAGCATCCCAGTCGGGGGATGAAGGGTCTGTTGTACGATTTCATCTTTGAAACGGTAACAAATTGGCGCCCAACGTGCTAAGGGTTAAAGATTGAAGATATACGTGAATGCAGAATCGAGTTAGTGGAATTGAATTAAATTGCGGGTTCGAAAACGTGTCAATACGGCTCGTCGAATATAGTATTATTTGGAAGCGGTCATAGCTGGCATAACGGACATAACTGGGCTAACGGCCATAGCCGGCTAACGGTCATAACTTTCATAACGGCCTATAGTAGTTCGGATAAGAGGAAACTTAGAACCGTTTCGTTTTGAGCGGTGTTACGGTAGATAGGCGCGAAAATCCGTTTTTCTTTTTTTCGGAAGGCGATCGTATTTCAATTGATTTTATTCGGGAAACGGTGGAGATTGACGAAATAGGTTATATCGTAGTTATTCGGCCTCATCTCATATTTCATATTATATTTCATAAGTTAACATTTTGAATTCTGGAATTAAAGCGTGTGGTCTTGAATGAAAAAAATTTTTTTGATTTGAGTGTGTGTATTTGAGAGCATGTAATGAAGATTGAAATCGGAAGGTGTGAGTGATTTTAGTGAATAAGGAAACCGATTGCTAGATATAATAGAGTATTAATGTTGTCCTAGTCAGGGTGCTCCGCTGATCGTAGCTTTACACTACTTGTATCAGAGTATTGCCGAACTACTAGTATTTTGGCAAGGTGAGGAGTAGAACTGCCAGATTCAAATGGTGGTAATATCGGCAGATGCGGTATAGTGGTTATTTTGTAGAACATACCGTGTAAAATTGAATATTAGTTGTACTTAACATGTTTTCAGATACATATTTATGATATTGAGTAGAGTAGGTAGAAGACTGGCTGTTGGAGGTGGCTAACCAGTATCGAAAGAAGAAGGAAGTGAAGTAGCAGAGATTGGCGATCAATTCTTAGTCGAAGGTGGGGGTCTATGAGCTAAGAGTTGGGAGTTTACGGGCAGTGCTGTGAAAGTCGATTGTATTTATGCACAGAACGAGATTTAACCTCTTTTACATACTTCCGGTGCATTTAAGTGATTTCAATCGAGTTGTAGCTTAGGCGAGTGTAGACTCCTTGTTCAACCCTTCTTCTTTTTTGCGTTCGGCGGAACAGGCGACATGAAGATCCTAGTAGATAGATTAAGTAAAGATGAGCTCACCTATGAGCTTGCCATCCGTGGTTTTCCGGCGGACACGGTGGAGAATATGGAGAATACCTCATACGTGGAAGCAGTGTATCCATTTGATTTTCAAACTGACTACACAGAATTGTCGGCCAAGGCTTTGGAGGTTGAGGAGTTAGCGTCGAGGGCGTCGGGGAAAAAGCCGCGTCTGACTTGTTAAAAACGAGAGTGAAAATCGAGTTCGCTTTTCGGCGACTGAGCAATATACAGGCAGTCACTCCGGAACAGATCGATGATGCGAGGAAACTTCGCAACCGATTCATAATTGCGATGGGGACCATGGTATCCAAGACGGAGGAGGCTAGCGAGGACGAGGTGGAACTTGCTGTTGGCGGACAAGGTATGACCGCTCCGTCGGAGGTGAAACTGTCGAAGGTAGCGGAGGTGACGAAATAGGGACTCAAGTTAAGCCGAGATTCATCGGGTTCGGTGAATGCGTTTTTGGAACGGGTGGAAGAGTTGCGACTGGCTAGGGGGCTCACTAAACAGCAGCTCTTTAAGGGGGCGGTAGACCTTTTCGACTCCCGAGCCCTGATTTGGTTTCGAGCCAATCGAGGTATTTTTTATTCAATATTGCCCCATTTTACCAACAGCAGCTGTGACGTCTATCGCCGAACTAGTAAAAATGGGCCGAACTCTAGATGCCACTAGGGCATCAGTTGGGGCTTTTGTGCCTCCTAACACGCGATCTAGTTGCTGTTTAGAGCCCGATTTGGCTTATATAGGATCAGAAACGAAGATGGAACAAGTTTCAGTGTTGACAGGGCCACGTATGGTGCAGTGCTGGAACTGTAGAAAGCAAGGACACATGTCCCGGGAGTTTCCTGAACCGCGACGTTGTTTTGGATGTGGTCATCAGGGAGTCGTGCAATCCGCATGCTCCACATGTCGGTCCAGGGCGAATGAGCCGGGGGGCGAAGGCAAGCGGATACGAAATCTTCGGGAAACGGTCGGCGTGCTCACTAAGCGGCAGAGCGGGCACGAGGTCAAGGCCGCAGCGACTAGGTCATACATTGGATGTGGATTATGCCTTGGTGAAGAACGACGAAGATAGTCGTCCACACATCCAGGTCGATGTAGAGGGTATGGAGATGGAAGGGCTGCTGGACTCTGGGGCTAGCCGAACGATACTGGGAAAGAGAGGATGGTCACGATTAGAGTCGGGAGGAGCGAAAGTGAGCCGAGACATAGTGGAGGAAGTGCGATTAGCAAACGGAGGGACGTGCGTTGTAGATGGAGTAGCGAGGTTGAATTTTACCCTGGCGAGACGCAAGCGTGAACTGGATGTGTTGGTAATTTCGTCTATCCCCCACGAGTTAATTCTAGGAGTTGATTTCTGGAAATGTTTTGGAGTCATACTCGACCTGAAGGGGCAACAGTGGACATCTGTAGCCACGGTAGAGGCAGGAGGTGTGAAATCGTTGCAAAGCCGTTCTCATTTGTCGGAAGGTGAAACAGAGGCTCTGACGGAGCTGCTGAGGGAGCAGTTCGAACTAATGGGAGAGGGGCTGGGTTGTGCCAAAACTGTCAGTCACGTTATAAAAACTCAGTCGGACCCTATCAAGCAGCGATGCTATCCTGTTTCACCCATCGTACAACAACAGATTAATGTGCAGCTGGATGAGATATTGAAAATGGGGGTTGTCGAGCCCTCGACGAGTGCCTGGTCCTCTCCAATATTATTAGTGCGCAAGAAGGATGGCACATTCAGATTTTGTGTCGATTTCCGGAAAGTGAACGCAGTATCCGAGAAAGACGCGTATCCGTTGCCATATATCTCCGCAACGCTCGACAAGCTTCGGAACGCGAAATATTTGTCGACGTTGGATATAAAATCGGCTTATTGGCAAGTGCCAATGGCAGAAGAATCGCGTTAATACACGGCTTTTACCGTACCGGGGAGGGGGTTATTTCACTTCCTACGGATGCTGTTCGGCCTTCATAACTCCGGGGCCACCTGGCAAAGATTGATCGATACGGTTTTGGGGCCTGATCTCGAACCAGTGGTATTCACCTACCTGGACGATATTATTATCGTAACGGAAACTTTCGATCGACATTTGGAGGTGTTGCGAGAGGTTCTCTCCCGATTAAGGCAGGCAGGCCTTCGAGCTTCAAAAGAAAAGTGTCAATTCTGCAGGGCGTAGTTACGGTACTTGGGGTATCTGGTAGACGAAAAGGGATTGCATGTGGAGCCAGAGAAAGTGGAGGCGGTCAAAGGGTTTCCTCGTCCAACTTTGGTCAAGCAGGTTCGTCGACTATTAGGAATGATATCGTGGTATAGGCGATTCATTCCTGATCACGCCACTTTGGTAGCGCCAATGAGTGACCTGTTAAAGAAAGGGCGAAAGTTTGTATGGTCCGACAAATGCGAGGAAGCGTTCGTTTCTTGCAAACAAAAACTTACGGCGGCACCGATAATAGCCTGTCCTGATTTCGGACTTCCCTTCAAGGTCCGGACAGACGCGTCCGATGTAGGTCTTGGAGCTGTCTTGAGTCAGGCGCACCCATCCGGGGAGAAGGGGGTCTGTTATCTGAGTCGGGCGTTGTCCAAGCAGGAGAGAAACTATTCCACTACCGAGAAGGAGTGTTTGGGAGTGGTCTGGGCCATAGAAAAGCTTCGGTCATACTTTGGGGGAACACGCTTTGTAGTTATCACCGATCATCACTCTCTGATCTGGCTCAATAAATTGAGGGACCCGACCGGCTGGCTGGCGAGGTGTGCCGTCCGGCTCCAGCAGTTTGATTTCGAGATTATTCATAGGAAAGGGAAGGATCATCTGGTGCCAGACGCACTCTCGAGGGCTGTCACGAACGTTGATTGCGTTTCCACCACCACGGGGATGGATAAGTGGTATCAGAGTATGATGGGGAAGGTGCGGAAGAACCCTGGTAAATACCCAAAGTGGAAGGTGGCTGAGAACGTGTTGTGGAAGCGGATGGAGGGTAAGTATCCCGAGCTCCAAGAAGCCAATCGTTGGAAAAGAGTAATTCCTTCCTACGATCGGCCAAGAATTTTGGTCCAATGTCACGACGACCCGACAGCGGGACACATGGGGGTTCAAAAAACCTTCGATCGACTGGCGCATGAGTTTTATTGGCCTAAGATGAAGGTGGACGTGAGGAAATACGTCCAGAGATGTAAAATTTGCCAGGCGGTGCAAGTAGAGCGGAGGCTTCCCAGTGGTCAGCTGGTGTCAAGGGTTGGGGAGGCCACTTCGCCCTGGGAGATGATATGCGTGGATCTCGTAGGGTCTCTACCACGATCCCTTCGGGGACACTCTTATATTCTAACCGTGGTGGATTATGTCACCAAGATGCCATTGCTATTTCCCCTAAGGAAGGCGACCGGGGCAGCTGTGGTGCGCCTACTGAAGGATCACGTCTTCTTTTTGTTTGGGGTGCCACGGGTAATAGTGTGTGATAATGGGGTGCAGTTCCGCTCTAGAGAGTTCGCACGGATGGTCGAAACGTATGGGATTACGTTGAGATTACCCTCAGGCGAATCCCGCGGAACGCGTGAATCAAAACGTCAAGCGCCTACTCCGAACTTACGCATCCGAGAATCATCGGGAATGGGACAAGGAGCTACCGAAGATAGGCTGTGCGTTGAGGTCCTCAACGCATGAAAACATGAAGGTTACCCCATACTTCCTGAATTTTGGAAGGGAGATTACTATTCATCCTAAGACTCTTAAAGGTCCGAATGCGCGCGAGAATGGAAATGAATGTGAGGATGGAACCAAGAAAGCACAATTACTACAGAAGGTGCGGGAAGAAGTTCACGAACGACTAAAGATAGCGGCACGTGAGTCAAAGTCGCGCTATGATCTGCGGCGACGAGACGAACAATTTCTACCAGGAGATCTAGTGTGGCGCCGTAATTATGTCCTGTCAGACGCGGCAAGGTATTTTCCCGCCAAACTGGCCCCGGAATACATAGGACCGTTTTCGGTGAAAAGAAGGGTGTCCGGATGGACGTATGAGCTGGAGGATTCCAACCAGAAAGCCATGGGGGTGTGGCATGCGAAGGACTTAAAACGTTACGTGGTGTGAAGAATAATAAGCCGAACCATAAATTATCTTTTAGGAGTAGATACAGGCCAATCAAATGTGGTTTTTCTAGTTGTTTCGTTATACAGTTTGGCATTCTCTCAGTCGCGATTCTAATAAATGGTGGTGGGGCTAGACGATAAGAGGCGTAGGTTTGTGGTGGCGGGTTAAGATATAGCAGCGCAATTGAAGACTGGTGGTGGGCTTAATAAATTGAAATATCCGGTGGAGAGTATCTTAGCTAGGCGAGAGGAGTATCGAGAATTAGGATGCACATCGAGCGATAGGATTAGGTAGTTTAAGTCAATATGAAGATAATGTGTGAATGAGTTATTAATACTAGTAGTTATTGTTAAGATGTGAGAGTGTCAGAGTGATGTGAGTCTCATTTCTGCGTTTGTTTTTGTTTTTTACTAATGTTCGAAGAACATTAGTATTAAAATCGATTCGGCCAAAAATTCATATTTCCATATATATATATATCTATATATATATATATATATATATATATATATATATATATATATATATATATATATATATATATATATATATATATATATATATATATATATATATATATATATATATATATATATATATATATATATATATATATATATATATATCATCAAAAAATTTCAGTGAGATAATCTCGGGAACGCGCCATCCGATTGAGCTGAAACTTTCAGGATACATTGGTGTATATGCAGGATAGGTCCATGTCTCTTTAAATGTCAATTATTGTTAACCCTTTGGCACCGGCGGCCATTTTAGTGATATTTTTAATATACCTATTATTCCGTACACAAATAATTTTTGCAAAAATAAAGTTGAAGAAATAAATTTTGAACGTGTTTTACATGTGAATCGGATAATGTTTTGGAATTTTTTAACCCCATGTGTGCGCTGGGTGCCTAAAAAGAGAACGGAAAAATTTGAAAATTTTTAAACTGCGATAACTTTTGACAGAGCTACTCAATCATTACGAAATTTTCAGAACATATTAGTATTATTTAGTTACAGACTTGTGTAGCTTTTAATGAGCGTGCTGGAAACCCTGTAGCCAGGGCAGGCACTGAAAATTAAAACCTCCAAATGATCGTCCCTCTTGAAAAAATGCCGCTTCTTCAAAAAAAAAGCCACTTATATGTAAATCTTGGGCTTTATTTACATAGACAAAAAATAAAATTTGATATGGTATAACGGGCACGCCTGGTAACCCTTGCCCAATTTGCCTATATTTTTAGCATCAAAAACTTCTGTTCACGGAAACTCACGATCCGATGAACAGAATTATTCGAAATTTGCAGAATGTATTGGTCTTAAATAGGACCAGGTCTGGTAGAAGTGATTTTGAAATGCAGGTGGTTCTGTGCCAGTGGTGCCATCTTGAAAAATCACTAAAAAAGATAGCTGCTTTTAGCCCTATAAATTCTGATTGAATCGTTCAATTTTAACGAAATTCACACAGTAGCTGGACCTTACTTCAAACCACGTTTGGTAGAAATTTGGTAGAAAAATTCGGTTGGAACTGCCAGCTATGATGATTTTTTTGTCTTAAATTTGAAAAAATAAAAATTTGGAAGTGAGAACATTAAACCATCGAATATCCTAAATAATGTCCGTTTCTTACAATAAAACCAATCTTTATACAAATTTTATGCTTTATCTACACGTTTAAAGTAAAACTTTGGAAATTTCATGTCGGACAAGAACGGTAACCCTTTCCCAGTTAACCTATATTTTTAGCATCAAAAGTTTCTGTTCACGGGAACTCATGAGCCAATAATTAGATACAGCTGAAATTTACAGAATGTATTGGACTTAAGTAGGGCCAGGTCTGATAGAAGCGATTTTGAATTGTGCGCAACTTTGTGCCAGTGGTGCCATCTTGAAAAATTACAAAGAAAAAAAAAACTGCTTTTTGCCCTATGAAATGTGAATTAGTTACCAAATTTTCATGAAATTAACACAGTAGCTGAACCTTACTCTAAGCTTTGTTTGATAGAAATTTCGTTGAAAAATTTTATTGGTGCTGCCAGCTATGGTAATTTTTGTGTCTTTGGTTTTGAAAATTCGCTCAGGAAAATAAAACTTTTTGCCCTATAACTTCCAGTGCAGTCATGAAATCAATACAAATTTCATACAATCAGTGGAACCTATTATAAACATTATTTAGGCCAAATTTGGTTGAAAAGCCACGATAGGGTTGCCAGCTATTGTTGGTTTTGTGTTTGTTTGCAATATCTTTATTAAGCGATTTTATCGTAGAACTTTCAATTGGTAATGACATTCTAGTGACAATCAACAGCAAATATTAAGCTTTCAATTATTTGAAAAAACTCGCTGCAGGTAACCCTTAATTTCTTTATACTCCTATAACTGCGAATGTAATATAACAACGTGAAGCAGATGTGATATATTCTTGGCTTTGATACTGGCGAAAGGTTGCCAGCACGAGTCGGTTGTGCTACTTTTGTATCAATAAATGCTTACAGTTAGTATTCATACCGGAAACATTTACAATGAAAAAAATAACCGATGTTTCAATTCCCAAAGTTCTGCAAATTTTTCGGATCGCAGCCCCAAACACCAACTTCAGTTACAGTGCTGCAGGCACTGAGCATTTTCTTCATTGATGTTATATGAGATGCTGCTTTCAAAATTTTGTGAAATAAGCAACTGATAACGAATATAATTAACCCGTGTTTTGCTCTCACAAACGTTGAAATTCTTGCCAGTGGTAATATCTGAAACCTTCCACCATATGAGTTATAATGCAATCTTAAGACCGAAGTAAAACGTGGCATTTGAAACAGTTTGGCCGTAATAAGCAGCTCATGTGGTGGAATATGCACTCAAAACATGCACGATTCTTCTACTGTTCTTCGAACATTAGTGTTTCTAGCGGTTCAGGTGCGCTAGAGTTTTTTCCTTTCCTTCGCTGCTTTTAAGCGTTGGTTAGTTTCCCTGGTTATGGAGGGCAGAGTTGTATCCACTTATCTCCATTTCTGCGTTTATTTTCGTTTTTTTCCTTCCTTCGTTTGCTTTTAAGCGTTGGTTAGTTTCCCTGGTTATGGAGGGTCGAGTTGCATCCTAAAAACGAGTTCAACTTGCATTAGCTTGTTGCATTTCAAGTGTACAGATACCACAACCAGACGAAATTCTCTAAGACATAGCACATAAGCATGCACGAGGGGGTATGCGGGGATAGTAATGTGAAAGGGTGTGGTATGATCATGGTCAACGTGAGGTGAAATCCAGAATTCAAATAGTTAACACTAACGCGCGGAATAAGTTTTTGCGAAAATCGTATCTAAATCTCAAAGTCGTATCTAAATCTCTGACATCAAAGCAGAATTAACTTTAGGCGTCTTTCACGAGAAATGTCGTCGAGAATTACTACGCAATTCTCTGAGAAGAGGGGGGTGTCACGGTCGCTAGTACTGTACGGGGTTCGTTTTAATAATATACATATAAAAAAAAAATCTCCACCGACCTTCGGCAGTAAGGTCGATGGAGGTTGAGTCGCGTTCACCGAGGAATTAACCATCTTTATTAATTGTCAATTCGTTAAACTAAGGTAAAAATGTTTCAATGAATGTAAAGATTACGAAAATAGGGCAATAGATTAGTAAGCGAAACTTTCAAACAACTATGCGACATTACAATCGACACGTGCAAATATATTCTCGGCTATACATTTAACAATGATTTACGACTACAGTCTACGGTGACATACTAACGATTCGGAACACCACAAAAACGATACCCAGCACTTAGAACGACAAGATACTTAGGACACTGTAAGTGAATCTCATAGAGATGCCTAGCACAAATATGATCACGACCGACTAATGATGTACAACCAGATTAAGGCACGAAAACGCGGGGCAACGCTCAATTGTAATTGTTCGTGTCGGCGGCTCCTGACCTGGACCAACATCTGACCCAGATATGACGAGCATGTTATGTACGCGTGAACTTGGGTTGCATACAAGCGACTCAACAGTTAAAACGATTTATGCAACTTGGATGGGCATTCGAATTGAATTGGAGGAATGAACTGCGCCCAGCAATTCAATCGAAAACTGTCGCGAACGGACGAAAGAAACTACACTCACTACCGCCGGCAAATCGTTATCCAAACGAAGCTGGATGAACGGACGAAGGAGGCGTAACACTTATGATAGGAAGATGTGTATAGGGTATTACTTACCTGAGGATTAGTTTTGCAGTCCAAAACGAAAAACAACATAACAACGGACACTAAACTAAGTCGCGATTTGACAGTGCGAAATGTCACGGCATCTGACGGATTAGATAGAAGGGGAAATCAGGTTGTCCCAAATGAGTGGAACCCGTGGTGGAAATTAAAACCCAACTCAAGTGGAACTGAGAGTGGGGCGAACAAACCAAGCGGACAAGGGAAGTCCCGATAGTTTTTGAAAAATTTTACGCCACGATCCGGATAAGTAAAAGTCGTTCTTTTTTTCTATGGAGATCTGGGTAAGGACTTGGACGTGCGGCGAGTAACTAGGAAAACTATATTGGAATATATTTTACATGTCGACGAAGAGGATTTGATGTTAGTGAACTGATCATTGTTAAGGCGGCGACCCAGGTGGAAGAAAACATATATGCGAAGGCGCGATAGCGGCGACGAAACGAAAATTTTGGCAAGATAGGAAAATTAAGGAGGAGCGACTATCGAGTGGCAGCGACGAAATCATCAGGGCCCCAGCGAGGGATTTTAGACAGGGTTAGTCAGATTATATTTTTCCGAATTTGAATTTAAACGTAGTATCTATATTTGATAATATATTGATTGAAATAATTAGTATGTGAGTAGTTCGCGGCCGCGTATCATTAAGCTCCAATTTAGTGTTAATTTTTAGTTCTTATCTTGAATTTCGATTAAAATCTACAAAAGTGTTATAACGATCACGAAAGGAATGTATTTTTTTTTAATCTGATGAATTGGTTCCGTCGGTGAAGGCGATAGTTTCGCGTAGATAAAGTGCAAACTCGTCACTCTTTCCTCGCTTTGGAGCGACGAAGTCCTAGTAGATTCGGGTTAATTAAAGCGAGTGGCGCTCAACCCACCCCTTTTCTCCGCGGGCAGAGGCGCCCGAATCTACTGCCCTAGCATCCCAGTCGAGGGGTGAAGGGTCTGTTGTACGATTTCATCTTTGAAACGGTAACAAATTGGCGCCCAACGTGCTAAGGGTTAAAGATTGAAGGTATACGTGAATGCAGAATTGCGTTAGTGGAATTGTGGAATTGAATTAAATTGCGGGTTCGAAAACGTGTCAATACGGCTTGTCGAATATAGTATTATTTGGAAGCGGTCATAACTGGCATAACGGACATAACTGGGCTAACGGCCATAGCCGGCTAACGGTCATAACTTTCATAACGGCCTATAGTAGTTCGGATAAGAGGAAACTTAGAACAGTTTCGTTTTGAGCGGTGTTACGGTAGATAGGCGCGAAACTCCGTTTTCTTTTTTTCGGAAGTCGATCGTATTTCAATTGATTTTATTCGGGAAACGGTGGAGATTGACGAAATAGGTTATATCGGAGTTATTCGGCCTCATTTCATATTATATTTCATAAGTTAACATTTTGAATTATGAAATTAAAGCGTGTGGTCTTGAATGAAAAAAAAATTTTTGATTTGAGTGTTTGTATTTGAGAGCATGTAATGAAAATTGAAATCGGAAGGTGTGAGTGATTTTAGTGAATAAGGAAACTGATTGCTAGATATAATAGAGTATTAATTTTGTCCTAGTCAGGGTGCTCCGCTGATCGTAGCTTTACACTACTTGTATCAGAGTATTGCCGAACTACTAGTATTTTGGCAAGGTGAGGAGTAGAACTGCCAGATTCAAATGGTGGTAATATCGGCAGATGCGGTATAGTGGTTATTTTGTAGAACATACCGTGTAAAATTGAATATTAGTTGTACTTAACATGTTTTCAGATACATATTTATGATATTGAGTAGAGTAGGTAGAAGACTGGCTGTTGGAGGTGGCTAACCAGTATCGAAAGAAGAAGGAAGTGAAGTAGCAGAGATTGGCGATCAATTCTTAGTCGAAGGTGGGGGTCTATGAGCTAAGAGTTGGGAGTTTACGGGCAGTGCTGTGAAAGTCGATTGTATTTATGCACAGAACGAGATTTAACCTCTTTTACATACTTCCGGTGCATTGAAGTGATTTCAATCGAGTTGTAGCTTAGGCGAGTGCAGACTCCTTGTTCAACCCTTCTTCTTTTTTGCGTTCGGCGGAACAGGCGACATGAAGATCCTAGTAGATAGATTAAGTAAAGATGAGCTCACCTATGAGCTTGCCATCCGTGGTTTTCCGGCGGACACGGTGGAGAATATGGAGAATACCTCATACGTGGAAGCAGTGTATCCATTTGATTTTCAAACTGACTACACAGAATTGTCGGCCAAGGCTTTGGAGGTTGAGGAGTTAGTGTCGAGGGCGTCGGGCAAAAAGCCGCGTCTGAGTTGTTAAAAACGAGTTCGCTTTTCGGCGACTGAGATATATACAGGCAGTCACTCCGGAACAGATCGATGATGCGAGGAAACTTCGCAACCGATTCATAATTGCGATGGGGACCATGGTATCCAAGACGGAGGAGGCTAGCGAGGACGAGGTGGAACTTGCTGTTGGCGAACAAGGTATGACCGCTCCGTCGGAGGTGAAACTGTCGAAGGTAGCGGAGGTGGCGAAATGGGGACTCAAGTTTAGCGGAGATTCATCGGGTTCGGTGAATGCGTTTTTGGAACGGGTGGAAGAGTTGCGACTGGCTAGGGGGCTAACTAAACAGCAGCTTTTTAAGGGGGCGGTAGACCTTTTCGACTCCCGAGCCCTGATTTGGTTTCGAGCCAATCGAGGTATTTTTTATTCAATATTGCCCCATTTTACCAACAGCAGCTGTGACGTCTATCGCCGAACTAATAAAAATGGGCCGAACTCTAGATGCCACTAGGGCATCAGTTGGGGCTTTTGTGCCTCCTAACACGCGATCTAGACGCTGTTTAGAGCCCGATTTGGCTTATATAGGATCAGAAACGAGGATGGAACAAGTTTCAGTGTTGACAGGGCCACGTATGGTGCAGTGCTGGAACTGTAGAAAGCAAGAACACATGTCCCGGGAGTTTCCTGAACCGCGACGTTGTTTTGGATGTGGTCGTCAGGGAGTCGTGCAATCCGCATGCTCCACATGTCGGTCCAGGGCGAATGAGCCGGGGGGCGAAGGCAAGCGGATACGAAATCTTCGGGAAACGGTCGGCGTGCTCACTAAGCGGCAGAGCGGGCACGAGGTCAAGGCCGCAGCGACTAGGTCATACATTGGATGTGGATTATGCCTTGGTGAAGAACGACGAAGATAGTCGTCCGCACATCCAGGTCGATGTAGAGGGTATGGAGATGGAAGGGCTGCTGGACTCTGGGGCTAGCCGAACGATACTGGGAAAGAGAGGATGGTCACGATTAGAGTCGGGAGGAGCGACAATGAGCCGAGACATAGTGGAGGAAGTGCGATTAGCAAACGGAGAGACGTGCGTTGTAGATGGAGTAGCGAGGTTGAATTTTACCCTGGCGGGACGCAAGCGTGAACTGGATGTGTTGGTAATTTCGTCTATCCCCCACGAGTTAATTCTAGGAGTTGATTTCTGGAAATGTTTTGGAGTCATACTGGACCTGAAGGGGCAACAGTGGACATCTGTAGCCACGGTAGAGGCAGGAGGTGTGAAATCGTTGCAAAGCCGTTCTCATTTGTCGGAAGGTGAAACAGAGGCTCTGACGGAGCTGCTGAGGGAGCACTTCGAACTAATGGGAGAGGGGCTGGGTTGTGCCAAAACTGTCAGTCACGTTATAAAAACTCAAACGGACCCTATCAAGCAGCGATACTATCCTGTTTCACCCATCGTACAACAACAGATTAATGTGGAGCTGGATGAGATGTTGAAAATGAGGGTTGTCGAGCCCTCGACGAGTGCCTGGTCCTCTCCAATATTATTAGTGCGCAAGAAGGATGGCACATCCAGATTTTGTGTCGATTTCCGGAAAGTGAACGCAGTATCCGAGAAAGACGCGTATCCGTTGCCATATATCTCCGCAACGCTCGACAAGCTTCGGAACGCGAAATATTTGTCGACGTTGGATATAAAATCGGCTTATTGGCAAGTGCCAATGGCAGAAGAATCGCGTAAATACACGGCTTTTACCGTACCGGGGAGGGGGTTTTTTCACTTCCTACGGATGCTGTTCGGCCTTCATAACTCCGGGGCCACCTGGCAAGGATTGATCGATACGGTTTTGGGGCCTGATCTCGAACCATTGGTATTCACCTACCTGGACGATATTATTATCGTAACGGAAACTTTCGATCGACATTTGGAGGTGTTGCGAGAGGTTCTCTCCCGATTAAGGCAGGCAGGCCTTCGAGTATCAAAAGAAAAGTGTCAATTCTGCAGGGCGCAGTTTCGGTACTTGGGGTATCTGGTAGACGAAAAGGGATTGCATGTGGAGCCAGAGAAAGTGGAGGCGGTCAAAGGGTTTCCTCGTCCAACTTTGGTCAAGCAGGTTCGTCGACTATTAGGAATGATATCGTGGTATAGGCGATTCATTCCTGATCACGCCACTTTGGTAGCGCCAATGAGTGACCTGTTAAAGAAAGGGCGAAAGTTTGTATGGTCCGACAAATGCGAGGAAGCGTTCGTTTCTTGCAAACCAAAACTTATGGCGGCACCGATAATAGCCTGTCCTGATTTCGGACTTCCCTTCGAGGTCTGGACAGACGCGTCCGATGTAGGTCTTGGAGCTGTCTTGAGTCAGGCGTACCCATCCGGGGAGAAGGTGGTCTGTTATCTGAGTCGGGCGTTGTCCAAGCAGGAGAGAAACTATTCCACTACCAAGAAGGAGTGTTTGGGGGTGGTCTGGGCCATAGAAAAGCTTCGGTCATACATTGGGGGAACACGCTTTGTAGTTATCACCGATCATCACTCTCTGATCTGGCTCAATAAATTGAGGGACCCGACCGGCTGGCTGGCGAGGTGTGCCGTCCGGCTCCAGCAGTTTGATTTCGAGATTATTCATAGGAAAGGGAAGGATCATCTGGTGCCAGACGCACTCTCGAGGGCTGTCACGAACGTTGATTGCGTTTCCACCACCACGGGGATGGATAAGTGGTATCAGAGTATGATGGGGAAGGTGCGGAAGAACCCTGGTAAATACCCAAAGTGGAAGGTGGCTGAGAACGTGTTGTGGAAGCGGATGGAGGGTAAGTATCCCGAGCTCCAAGAAGCCAATCGTTGGAAAAGAGTAATTCCTTCCTACAATCGGCCAAGAATTTTGGTCCAATGTCACGACGACCCGACAGCGGGACACATGGGGGTTCAAAAAACCTTCGATCGACTGGCGCGTGAGTTTTATTGGCCTAAGATGAAGGTGGACGTGAGGAAATACGTCCAGAGATGTAAAATTTGCCAGGCGGTGAAAGTAGAGCGGAGGCTTCCCAGTGGTCAGATGGTGTCAAGGGTTGGGGAGGCCACTTCGGCCTGGGAGATGATATGCGTGGATCTCGTAGGGCCTCTACCACGATCCCTTCGGGGGCACTCTTATATTCTAACCGTGGTGGATTATGTCACCAAGATGCCATTGCTATTTCCCCTAAGGAAGGCGACCGGGGCAGCTGTGGTGCGCCTACTGAAGGATCACGTCTTCTTTTTGTTTGGGGTGCCATGAGTAATAGTGTGTGATAATGGGGTGCAGTTCCGCTCTATAGAGTTCGCACGGATGGTCGAAACGTATGGGATTACGTTGAGATTACCCTCAGGCGAATCCCGCGGAACGCGTGAATCAAAACGTCAAGCGCCTACTCCGAACTTACGCATCCGAGAATCATCGGGAATGGGACAAGGAGCTACCGAAGATAGGCTGTGCGTTGAGATCCTCAACGCATGAAAACATGAAGGTTACCCCATACTTCCTGAATTTTGGAAGGGAGATGAGTATCCATCCGAAGACTATTAAAGGTCCGAATGCGCGCGAGAATGGAAATGAATGTGAGGATGGAACCAAGAAAGCACAATTACTACAGAAGGTGCGGGAAGAAGTTCACGAACGACTAAAGATAGCGGCACGTGAGTCAAAGTCGCGCTATGATCTGCGTCGACGAGACGAACAATTTCTACCAGGAGATCTAGTGTGGCGCCGTAATTATGTCCTGTCAGACGCGGCAAGGTATTTTCCCGCCAAACTGGCCCCGGAATACATAGGACCGTTTTCGGTGAAAAGAAGGGTGTCCGGATGGACGTATGAGCTAGAGGATTCCAACCAGAAAGCCATGGGGGTGTGGCATGCAAAGGACTTAAAACGTTACGTGGTGTGAAGAATAATAAGCCGAACCATAAATTATCTTTTCGGAGTAGATACAGGCCAATCAAATGTGGTTTTTCTAGTTGTTTCGTTATACAGTTTGGCATTCTCTCAGTCGCGATTCTAATAAATGGTGGTGGGGCTAGACGATAAGAGGCGTAGGTTTGTGGTGGCGGGTTAAGATATAGCAGCGCAATTGAAGACTGGTGGTGGGCTAAATAAATTGAAATATCCGGTGGAGGGTATCTTAGGTAGGCGAGAGGAGTATCGAGAATTAGGATGCACATCGAGCGATAGGATTAGGTAGTTTAAGTCAATATGAAGATAATGTGTGAATGAGTTATTAATACAAGTAGTTATTGTTAAGATGTGAGAGTGTCAGAGTGTTGTGAGTCTCATTTCTGCGTTTGTTTTTTTTTTTTTCCTTTCCTTCGTTGCTTTTAAGCGTTGGTTAGTTTCCCTGGTTATGGAGGGCCGAGTTGTATCCACTTATCTCCATTTCTGCGTTTATTTTCGTTTTTTTTCCTTCCTTCGTTTGCTTTTAAGCGTTGGTTAGTTTCCCTGGTTATGGAGGGTCGAGTTGCATCCTAAAAACGAGTTCAACTTGCATTAGCTTGTTGCATTTCAAGTGTACAGATACCACTACCAGACGAAATTCTCTAAGACATAGCACATAAGCATGCACGAGGGGGTATGCGGGGATAGTAGCGTGAAAGGGTGTGGTATGATCATGGTCAACGTGAGGTGAAATCCAGAATTCAAATAGTTAACACTAACGCGCGGAATAAGTTTTTGCGAAAATCGTATCTAAATCTCAAAGTCGTATCTAAATCTCTGACATCAAAGCAGAATTAACTTTAGGCGTCGTTCACGAGAAATGTCGTCGAGAATTACTACGCAATTCTCTGAGAAGAGGGGGGTGTCACGGTCGCTAGTACTGTACGGGGTTCGTTTTAATAATATACATATAATAAAAAAAGTCTCCATCGACCTTCGGCAGTAAGGTCGATGGAGGTTGAGTCGCGTTCACCGAGGAATTGACCATCTTTATTAATTGTCAATTCGTTAAACTAAGGTAAAAATGTTTCAATGAATGTAAAGATTACGAAAATAGGGCAATAGATTAGTAAGCGAAACTTTTAAACAACTATGCGACATTACAATCGACACGTGCAAATATATTCTCGGCTATACATTTAACAATGATTTACACTGTAGTCGTAAATCATTTTATCATACTACTCCAAAAAAATACTGCAGTCCATCCATGCACTCTTCTGATGTGTGTAGGTCACTGGTAACTTGGCTACGTTCTTAAAAGCCCTCGGCTTCTGTGCTTTGCCAATCAATAATAGAGGAAGGCGATGGGTACCAGTAGAGTTAGCGCAGACCATTATTGTGACGCGATCTTTACTGACTTTATGGCCGGGAGCACTCTGTTCTCTTTTAGATGCTAGGGGTTTTCTCGGCAAAGCTTTCCAATTCAAACCAGTCTCATCAGCATTGTAAACAAGATCAGGGTCGTAGTTTTCAGTTTCTCTTTTAAAGGTGTTCAAAAATGTATTAGCAGCTTCACTATCAGCAGAAAGTTTTTCACAAGCAATATCCAGTTCCCGAGTGCCGTGCCTAATTTTGAAATTGCGGATCCATCCAGTGCTTGCCTTGAAACCAGCTACACCAATTTTTTACAGAACATTCGCGCCTTTTCACATAAAATCGGTCCTGAAATCGATTGTCCAATAGCGTAAAGACAGCAAACCACGTAAAGACAGCATTTTCAAGCTGTTCTTCCTTTGGTTTTTTCATTACTTTTCGTGATGAACATCCATCACCAGTTTCCAACGCAGTCTGTTACGCGTTGCTTAGCGGCCGATTGTAAGCCCTCTACCCAAAGTGAACAAGCACCTGCCAGGAGGCTGAAACGACACCACCTCAGAATCCTGCCGAGGATTCGCCACCGCAACACGAAAACTTTACCGCATGAGGGCGGTAGAAATCTAAAATTTTTGAATATAACCCGACTAGGTCACCGGAGGGAAAGACCTAATGAAGAAAGAGTAACCATGTTCGCTTCCGAGCGACATGCCACTCCCCCACCCGCAGACTCCTCCCGCCAAATCACACGCACATCACTGTTCAAATTAACAATACAAATTGGAATTAATTTTGCGGGATGATTAAAATTGAAAAATATTTATTTATCTTGAAAATTTTTATTTGACAAAGTGGTTTCGAAAGCATGCACTGATTCTCATCAGACACCAGCACACAGTGCATACTTGACTGTTGTGACCTATCACGGTCGCTAGTACTGTACGGGGTTTCGTTTTAATAATATACATATAAAAAGAAAAATCTCCACCGACCTTCGGCAGTAAGGTCTATGGAGGTTAAGTCGCGTTCACCGAGGAATTAACCATCTTTATTAATTGTCAATTCGTTAAACTAAGGTAAAAATGTTTCAATGAACGTAAAGATTACGAAAATAGGGCAACAGATTAGTACGCGAAACTTTCAAACAACTATGCGACATTACAATCGACATGTGCAAATATATTCCCGGCTATACATTTAACAATGATTTACGACTACAGTCTACGGTGACATACTAACGATTCGGAACACCACAAAAACGATACCCAGCACTTAGAACGACAAGATACTTAGGACACTGTAAGTGAATCTCATAGAGATGCCTAGCACAAATATGATCACGACCGACTAATGATGTACACCCAGATTAAGGCACGAAAACGCGGGGCAACGCTCAATTGTAATTGTTCGTGTCGGCGGCTCCTGACTTGGGCCAACATCTGACCCAGATATGACGATCATGTTATGTACGCGTGAACTTGGGTTGCATACAAGCGACTCAACAGTTAAAACGATTTATGCAACTCGGATGGGCATTCGAATAGAATCGGAGGAATGAACTGCGCCCAGCAATTCAATTGAAAACTGTCGCGAACGGACGAAAGAAACTACACTCACTACCGCCGGCAAATCGTTATCCAAACGAAGCTGAATGAACGGACGAAGGAGGCGTAACAATTATGATAGGAAGATGTGTATAGGGTATTACTTACCTGAGGATTAGTTTTGCAGTCCAAAACGAAAAACAACATAACAACGGACACTAAACTTAGTCGCGATTTGACAGTGCGAAATGTCACGGCATCTGACGGATTAGAAAGAAGGGGAAATCAGGTTGTCCCAAATGAGTGGAACCCGTGGTGGAAATTAAAACCCAACTCAAGTGGAACTGAGAGTGGGGCGAACAAACCAAGCGGACAAGGGAAGTCCCGATAGTTTTTGAAAAATTTTACGCCACGATCCGGATAAGTAAAAGTCGTTCTTTTTTTCTATGGAGATCTGGGTAAGGACTTGGACGTGCGGCGAGTAACTAGGAAAACTATATTGGAATATATTTTACATGTCGACGAAGAGGATTTGATGTTAGTGAACTGATCATCGTTGAGGCGGCGACCCAGGTGGAAGAAAACATATATGCGAAGGCGCGATAGTGGCGACGAAACGAAAATTTTGGCAAGTGAATTGATAGGAAAATTACGGAGGAGCGACTATCGAGTGGCAGCGACGAAATCATCAGGGCCCCAGCGAGGGATTTTAGACAGGGTTAGTCAGATTATATTTTTTCGAATTTGAATTTAAACGTAGTATCTATATTTGATAATATATTGATTGAAATAATTAGTATGTAAGTAGTTTGCGGCCGCGTATCATTAAGCTCGAATTTAGTGTTAATTTTTAGTTCTTATCTTGAATTTCGATTAAAATCTACAAAAGTGTTATAACGATCACGAAAGGAATGCATTTCTTTTAATCTGATGAATTGGTTCCGTCGGTGAAGGCGATAGTTTCGCGTAGATAAAGTGCAAACTCGTCACTCTTTCCTCGCTTTGGAGCGACGAAGTCCTAGTAGATTCGGGTTAATTAAAGCGAGTGGCGCTCAACCCACCCCTTTTCCTCGCGGGCAGACGCGCCCGAATCTACTGCCCTAGCACCCCAGTCGGGGGGTGAAGGGTCTGTTGTACGATTTCATCTTTGAAACGGTAACAAATTGGCGCCCAACGTGCTAAGGGTTAAAGATTGAAGATATACGTGAATGCAGAATCGCGTTAGTGGAATTGTGGAATTGAATTAAATTGCGGGTTCGAAAACGTGTCAATACGGCTTGTCGAATATAGTATTATTTGGAAGCGGTCATAACTGGCATAACGGACATAACTGGGCTAACGGCCATAGCCGGCTAACGGTCATAACTTTCATAACGGCCTATAGTAGTTCGGATAAGAGGAAACTTAGAACAGTTTCGTTTTGAGCGGTGTTACGGTATATAGGCGCGAAAATCCGTTTTCTTTTTTTCGGAAGTCGATCGTATTTCAATTGATTTTATTCGGAAAACGGTGGAGATTGACGAAATAGGTTATATCGGAGTTATTCGGCCTCATCTCATATTTCATATTATATTTCATAAGTTAACATTTTGAATTCTGGAATTAAAGCGTGTGGTCTTGAATGAAAAAAAAAATTTTGATTTGAGTGTGTGTATTTGAGAGCATGTAATGAAAATTGAAATCGGAAGGTGTGAGTGATTTTAGTGAATAAGGAAACTGATTGCTAGAAATAATAGAGTATTAGTTTTGTACTAGTCGGGGTGCTCTGCTGATCGTAGCTTTACACTACTTGTACCAGAGTATTGCCGAACTACTAGTATTTTGGCAAGGTGAGGAGTAGAACTGCCAGATTCAAATGGTGGTAATATCGACAGATGCGGTATAGTGGTTATTTTGTAGAACATACCGTGTAAAATTGAATATTAGTTGTACTTAACATGTTTTCAGATACATATTTATGATATTGAGTAGAGTAGGTAGAAGACTGGCTGTTGGAGGTGGCTAGCCAGTGTCGAGAGAAGAAGGAGGTGATGTAGCAGAGATTGGCGATCAATTCTTAGTCGAAGGTGGGGGTCTATGAGCTAAGAGTTGGGAGTTTACGGGCAGTGCTGTGAAAGTCGATTGTATTTACGCACAGAACGAGATTTAACCTCTTTTACATACTTCCGGTGCATTGAAGTGATTTCAATCGAGTTTTAGCTTAGGCGAGTACAGACTCCTTGTTCAACCCTTCTTCTTTTTTGCGTTCGGCGGAACAGGCGACATGAAGATCCTAGTAGATAGATTAAGTAAAGATGAGCTCACCTATGAGCTTGCCATCCGTGGTTTTCCGGCGGACACGGTGGAGAATATGGAGAATACCTCATACGTGGAAGCAGCGTATCCATTTGATTTTCAAACTGACTACACAGAATTGTCGGCCAAGGCTTTGGAGGTTGAGGAGTTAGTGTCGAGGGCGTCGAGGGAAAAAGCCGCGTCTGACTTGTTAAAAACGAGAGTGAAAATCGAGTTCGCTTTTCGGCGACTGAGCAATATACAGGCAGTCACTCCGGAACAGATCGATGATGCGAGGAAACTTCGCAACCGATTCATAATTGCGATGGGGACCACGGTCTCCAAGACGGAGGAGGCTAGCGAGGACGAGGTGGAACTTGCTGTTGGCGGACAAGGTATGACCGCTCCGTCGGAGGTGAAATTGTCGAAAATAGCGGAGGTGGCGAAATGGGGACTCAAGTTTAGCGGAGATTCATCGGGTTTGGTGAATGCGTTTTTGGAACGGGTAGAAGAGTTGCGACTGGCTAGGGGGCTAACTAAACAGCAGCTCTTTAAGGGGGCGGTAGACCTTTTCGACTCCCGAGCCCTGATTTGGTTTCGAGCCAATCGAGGTATTTTTTATTCAATATTGCCCCATTTTACCAACAGCAGCTGTGACGTCTATCGCCGAACTAGTAAAAATGGGCCGAACTCTAGATGCCACTAGGGCATCAATTGGGGCTTTTGCGCCTCCTAACACGCAATCTAGACGCTGTTTAGAGCCCGATTTGGCTTATATAGGATCAGAAACGAGGATGGAACAAGTTTCAGTGTTGACAGGGCCACGTATGGTGCAGTGCTGGAACTGTAGAAAGGAAGGACACATGTCCCGGGAGTGTCCTGAACCGCGACGTTGTTTTGGATGTGGTCGTCAGGGAGTCGTGCGATCCGCATGCTCCACATGTCGGTCCAGGGCGAATTAGCCGGGGGGCGAAGGCAAGCGGATACGAAATCTTCGGGAAACGGTCGGCGTGCTCACTAAGTGGCAGAGCGGGCACGAGGTCAAGGCCGCAGCGACTAGGTCATACATTGGATGTGGATTATGCCTTGGTGAAGAACGACGAAGATAGTCGTCTACACATCCAGGTCGATGTAGAGGGTATGGAGATGGAAGGGCTGCTGGACTCTGGGGCTAGCCGAATGATACTGGGAAAGAGAGGATGGTCACGATTAGAGTCGGGAGGAGCGACAATGAGCCGAGACATAGTGGAGGAAGTGCGATTAGCAAACGGAGGGACGTGCGTTGTAGATGGAGTAGCGAGGTTGAATTTTACCCTGGCGGGACGCAAGCGTGAACTGGATGTGTTGGTAATTTCGTCTATCCCCCACGAGTTAATTCTAGGAGTTGATTTCTGGAAATGTTTTGGAGTCATACTGGACCTGAAGGGGCAACAGTGGACATCTGTAGCCACGGTAGAGGCAGGAGGTGTGAAATCGTTGCAAAGCCGTTCTCATTTGTCGGAAGGTGAAACAGAGGCTCTGACGGAGCTGCTGAGGGAGCAGTTCGAACTAATGGGAGAGGGGCTGGGTTGTGCCAAAACTGGACCCTATCAAGCAGCGATACTATCCTGTTTCACCCATCGTACAACAACAGATTAATGTGGAGCTGGATGAGATGTTAAAAATGGGGGTTGTCGAGCCCTCGGTGAGTGCCTGGTCCTCTCCAATATTATTAGTGCGCAAGAAGGATGGCACATCCAGATTTTGTGTCGATTTCCGGAAAGTGAACGCAGTATCCGAGAAAGACGCGTATCCGTTGCCATATATCTCCGCAACGCTCGACAAGCTTCGGAACGCGAAATATTTGTTGACGTTGGATATAAAATCGGCTTATTGGCAAGTGCCAATGGCAGAAGAATCGCGTAAATACACGGCTTTTACCATACCGGGGAGGGGGTTATTTCACTTGCTACGGATGCCGTTCGACCTTCATAACTCCGGGGCCACCTGGCAAAGATTGATCGATACGGTTTTGGGGCCTGATCTCGAACCAGTGGTATTCACCTACCTGGACGATATTATTATCGTAACGGAAACTTTCGATCGACATTTGGAGGTGTTGCGAGAGGTTCTCTCCCGATTAAGGCAGGCAGGCCTTCGAGTTTCAAAAGAAAAGTGTCAATTCTGCAGGGCGCAGTTACGGTCCTTGGGGTATCTGGTAGACGAAAAGGGATTGCATGTGGACCCAGAGAAAGTGGAGGCGGTCAAACGGTTTCCTCGTCCAACTTTGGTCAAGCAGGTTCGTCGACTATTAGGAATGATATCGTGGTATAGGCGATTCATTCCTGATCACGCCACTTTGGTAGCGCCAATGAGTGACCTGTTAAAGAAAGGGCGAAAGTTTGTATGGTCCGACAAATGCGAGGAAGCGTTCGTTTCTTGCAAACAAAAACTTACGGCGGCACCGATAATAGCCTGTCCTGATTTCGGACTTCCCTTCAAGGTCCGGACAGACGCGTCCGATGTAGGTCTTGGAGCTGTCTTGAGTCAGGCGCACCCATCCGGGGAGAAGGTGGTCTATTATCTAAGTCGGGCGTTGTCCAAGCAGGAGAGAAACTATTCCATTACCGAGAAGGAGTGTTTGGGGGTGGTCTGGGCCATAGAAAAGCTTCGGTCATACATTGGGGGAACACGCTTTGTAGTTACCACCGATCATCACTCTCTGATCTGGCTCAATAAATTGAGGGACCCGACCGGCCGGCTGGTGAGGTGTGCCGTCCGGCTCCAGCAGTTTGATTTCGAGACTATTCACAGGAAAGGGAAGGATCATCTGGTGCCAGACGCACTCTCGAGGGCTGTCACGAACGTTGATTGCGTTTCCACCACCACGGGGATGGATAAGTGGTATCAGAGTATGATGGGGAAGGTGCGGAAGAACCCTGGTAAATACCCAAAGTGGAAGGTGGGTGAGAACGTGTTGTGGAAGCGGATGGAGGGTAAGTATCCCGAGCTCCAAGAAGCCAGTCGTTGGAAAAGAGTAATTCCTTCCTACGATCGGCCAAGAATTTTGGTCCAATGTCACGACGACCCGACAGCGGGACACTTGGGGTTCAAAAAACCTTCGATCGACTGGCGCATGAGTTTTATTGGCCTAAGATGAAGGAAGACGTGAGGAAATACGTCCAGAGATGTAAAATTTGCCAGGCGGTGAAAGTAGAGCGGAGGCTTCCCAGTGGTCAGATGGTGTCAAGGGTTGGGGAGGCCACTTCGCCCTGGGAGATGATATGCGTGGATCTCGTAGGGCCTCTACCACGATCCCTTCGGGGACACTCTTACATTCTAACCGTGGACGATTATGTCACCAAGATGCCATTGCTATTTCACCTAAGGAAGGCGACCGGGGCAGCTGTGGTGCGCCTACTGGAGGATCACGTCTTCTTTTTGTTTGGGGTGCCACGGGTAATAGTGTGTGATAATGGGGTGCAGTTCCGCTCTAGAGAGTTCGCACGGATGGTCGAAACGTATGGGATTACGTTGAGATTACCCTCAGGCGAATCCCGCGGAACGCGTGAATCAAAACGTCAAGCGCCTACTCCCAACTTACGCATCCGAGAATCATCGGGAATAGGACAAGGAGCTACCGAAGATAGGCTGTGCGTTGAGGTCCTCAACCAATGAAAACATGAAGGTTACCCCATACTTCCTGAATTTTGGAAGGGAGATGACTATCCATCCTAAGACTATTAAAGGTCCAAATGCGCGCGAGAATGGAAATGAATGTGAGGATGGAACCAAGAAAGCACAATTGCTACAGAAGGTGCGGGAAGAAGTTCACGAACGACTAAAGATAGCGGCACGTGAGTCAAAGTCGCGCTATGATCTGCGGCGACGAGACGAACAATTTCTACCAGGAGATCTAGTGTGGCGCCGTAATTATGTCCTGTCAGACGCGGCAAGGTATTTTCCCGCCAAACTGGCCCCGGAATAAATAGGACCGTTTTCGGTGAAAAGAAGGGTGTCCGGATGGACGTATGAGCTGGAGGATTCCAACCAGAAAGCCATGGGGGTGTGGCATGCGAAGGACTTAAAACGTTACGTGGTGTGAAGAATAATAAGCCGAACCCTGAATTATCTTTTAAGAGTAGATACCGGCCAATCAGATGTGGTTTTTCTAGTTGTTTCGTTATACAGTTTGGCATTCTCTCATTCGCGATTCTAATAAATGGTGGTGGGGCTAGACGATAAGAGGCGTAGGTTTGTGGTGGCGGGTTAAGATATAGCAGCGCAATTGTAGACTGGTGGTGGGCTAAATAAATTGAAATATCCGGTGGAGGGTATCTTAGGCAGGCGAGAGGAGTATCGAGAATTATTATGCACATCGAGCGATAGGATTAGGTAGTTTAAGTCAATATGAAGATAATGTGTGAATGAGTTCTTAATACAAGTAGTTATTGTTAAGATGTGAGAGTGTCAGAGTGTTGTGAGTCTCATTTCTGCGTTTGTTTTTGGTTTTTTTTCCTTTCCTTCGTTGCTTTTAAGCGTTGGTTAGTTTCCCTGGTTATGGAGGGTCGAGTTGTATCCTAAAAACGAGTTCAACTTGCATTAGTTTGTTGCATTTCAAGGGTACATATACCACTACCAGACGAAATTCTCTAAGACATAGCACATAAGCATGCACGAGGGGGTATGCGGGGATAGTAGCGTGATAGGGCGTGGTATGATCATGGTCAACGTGAGGTGAAATCCAGAATTCAAAAAGTTAACACTAACGCGCGGAATAAGTTTTTACGAAAATCGTATCTAAATCTCAAAGTCGTATCTTAATCTCTGACATCAAAGCAGAATTAACTTTAGGCGTCGTTCACGAGAAATTTCGTCGAGAATTACTACGCAATTCTCTGAGAAGAGGGGGGTGTCACGGTCGCTAGTACCGTACGGGGTTTCGTTTTAATAATATACATATAAAAAAAAATCTCCACCGACCTTCGGCAGTAAGCACCGAGGAATTAACCATCTTTATTAATTGTCAATTCGTTAAACTAAGGTAAAAATGTTTCAATGAATGTAAAGATTACGAAAATAGGGCAATAGATTAGTACGCGAAACTTTCAAACAACTATGCGACATTGCAATCGACACGTGCAAATATATTCCCGGAAATAATGTATTTTTTTTAATCTGATGAATTGGTTCCGGTGGTGAAGGCGATAGTTTCGCGTAGATAAAGTGCAAACTCGTAACTCTTTCCTCGCTTTGGAGCGACGAAGTCCTAGTAGATTCGGGTTAATTAAAGCGAGTGGCGCTCAACCTACCCCTTTTCTCCGCGGGCAGAGGCGCCCGAATCTACTGCCATAGCACCCCAGACGGGGGGTGAAGGGTCTGTTGTACGATTTCATCTTTGAAACGGTAACAAATTGGCGCCCAACGTGCTAAGGGTTAAAGATTGAAGATATACGTGAATGCAGAATCGCGTTAGTGGAATTGTGGAATTGAATTAAATTGCGGGTTCGAAAACGTGTCAATACGGCTCGTCGAAGATAGTATTATTTGGAAGCGGTCATATTTGGCATAACGGACATAACTGGGCTAACGGCCATAGCCGGCTAACGGTCATAACTTTCATAACGGCCTATAGTAGTACGGATAAGAGGAAACTTAAAACCGTTTCGTTTTGAGCGGTGTTACGGTATATAGGCGCGAAAATCCGTTTTCTTTTTGTCGATCGTATTTCAATTGATTTTATTCGGGAAACGGTGGAGATTGACGAAATAGGTTATATCGGAGTTATTCGGCCTTATCTCATATTTCATATTATATTTCATAAGTTAACATTTTGAATTCTGGAATTAAAGCGTGTGGTCTTGAATGAAAAAAAAAATTTTGATTTGAGTGTGTGTATTTGAGAGCATGTAATGAAAATTGAAATCGGAAGGTGTGAGTGATTTTAGTGAATAAGGAAACCGATTGCTAGAAATAATAGAGTATTAGTTTTGTACTAGTCAGGGTGCTCCGCTGATCGTAGCTTTACACTTCTTGTATCAGAGTATTGCCGAACTACTAGTATTTTGGCAAGGTGAGGAGTAGAACTGCCAGATTCAAATGGTGGTAATATCGGCAGATGCGGTATAGTGGTTATTTTGTAGAACATACCGTGTAAAATTGAATATTAGTTGTACTTAACATGTTTTCATTTATTTATTTATTTATTTGCCAAACAAGGCATGATACAATATATATTACAATTGAATATGCATAAAATAGAACAAGCAAGTATTTCAAGTTAATGTTTATTTGCATTTAGGCGAATAATGATGGGAAATAAGTAGGTTAAGAAGTTAATAGGGCCTTTGTCAAGTTATTTTTGAAAGTGGATTTGGTGATACCTGAAGAGTAGTGATGACTTACAGTGTTGAATGTTCTACAGCACCTATTGATGGGTTCATTTTACCCATAAACTGTAAGGTGCTGGTATTCCTTAATGAGGGTTGTATGCCTAGTCCGTCTTATTTGATTGTTGAAAGTAATTCGGTTAGAGAGAGCTGCTATGCGTACTGTTTCGTTAATGACATCAAAGGCTAGACATGCGCTAATTATGGTTCTTCTTGATGAGAGAGTCATTAGGTTTAAAAGACCAAGTCTGTATTCGTAAGAGGGAAGATTACTAAAGTCATTTGGATTATAGAGGTGCCTCAAGGCGAAAAGCAAAAATTGTTTCTGAACTGATTCGAGCCTGTCGCTGTGTAGTTGAAAAGCTGGGCACCAGACTATGCAGGCGTATTCCAGTAGAGGCCGCACTAGTGATGTATATAGAGACTTAGTAACCCAAATGTTTTTGAACTCTTTAGCGCGCCTCTTAATGAAACCTAATTGTTTGCTCGCTTTCGACAAGACTTTGTCGATCTGCAAACTAAAGCGCAATTTGGTATCCAGGGTCACACCTAGGTCTAAGATATGTTCAACCCTAATAAGTTCGTTGCTATTTAGATAGTATGAATTGGCTATTACACTATTTTTCCTGGAGAAACTTATCACTCGACACTTGTCGACGTTGAGATTTAGTTTATTCAGGAGGCACCACTGTTCGAGAGTTACAAGTTTTGATTGAAGGAAATCAATGTCGGACTGCGTTTTGATAGTGTGGTACAATTTCAAGTCATCAGCGTAGAAGAGGTGTGGGGTATTAAATAAAATCCTAGATAGATCCGAAATGAAAATATTAAAGAGAAGAGGGCCCAAATGACTGCCTTGCGGCACCCCCGAAAGAGCACAAACTGTTTTTGAAAATTTTCCTTGGAATTTGACAATCTGGGTTCTGTCGCAAAGGTAAGATTTAAGCCAGTTAAGGAGGCAGCCAGATATACCGAAATTAAGTAATTTCTAGTGTTGGGTCGTCAGTCATATTGATATGTATTTGTATGAGTTACTCATTTTCAAATTTGAGGTGGTACAATGTCATACTTCAAATGAAGTGTCATATTGCATTCCTTCAATTATTATAAGTTTCCAGCGCCGCTGGCAGCCATACAGCCCCATACCATTACGCCGCCGCTACGGTAGGATAGAACATTTATGCCAAGTACTGGTTACATTTTTTTTATAGATGGGGGATTCTTCATTATTGATTTTAGCATACTTCCGCAGAAGATAAGATTTTCATATTTTGGAGAATGATTTAATAGAGTATGTAGTTTTTGGATTCGGCGTTAACTCAAAAATGAAATTTTTTTTAGGTAAAACGTTTATGCTAAGGAGAGCAGTACTATTACTAATCTACTAAACAATTTCCCAAAAATGGTAGCTAATTACCACCAAATTTTGTGTTTAAGTATCGTGCAAATCAAACTCAAAACTTAACTCGCATGCATACATTTTCGCGTTTTACAGCAATCCCTGTGCCTCAAGTACCACAAGTCAATCGCTTCAACCTAATCCTCGTAAAACAGGATACTGTACTACTAAAAAAAAAGTTGAGCAAAGCACATCAATATGACGAAAAATGAGTTGGTACAAATCAAACTCAAACTATTCTCGCGTACATACATTTTCCATCGAGTATTACAATTGCTGCGCCTCAAATGTCTCAAGTCAGTCGCTTCAAACTTAACCAAAGCACCTCAATATGACAAAAAATGAGGTGGTACAAATCAAACTAGTCTCGCGTACATACATTTTCCATTGAGTATTACAATCGATGCGCCTCAAAAGTCTCAAGTCAATCGCTTCGAAATTAACCAAAGCACCTCAATATGACAAAAAATGAGGTGGTACAAATCAAACTAGTCTCGCGTACATACATTTTCCATTGAGTATTACAATCGATGCGCCTCAAAAGTCTCAAGTCAATCGCTTCGAAATTAACCAAAGCATCCCAATATGACAAAAAATGAGGTGGTACAAATCAAACTAGTCTCGCGTACATACATTTTCCATTGAGTATTACAATCGCTGCGCCTCAAGTCAATCGATTCACCTCAATATGACAAACAAAATGAGGTGGTACAAATTTGAAGCTTGAGGTGATGTGACATTTTGTAGATGTGAATGGGACATTTGTCATGCATCTTGTATGAGTAACACAACACTAGTAATTTCTGTGTCAAAATTTGATGGTCGACTCTGTAGAAGGCCTTACTGAAATCAGTATAAATCGCATCAACCTGGTTTCCCTTTTCGATCTCACAAAGGACGTCCGAAACCAGGATCATGAGATTCGTGGTAGTTGACCTGCCTTTTCTAAACCCATGTTGCTGTTCGTTGAGAAGGGGACTTATTATGAAAGTCAGTTGATCGCAGACGAGCTTCTCGAAGAGTTTGGAGATCACTGAGAGAATAGCGATGCCTCGATAGTTGTCAATAGATCTTTTATCGCCACTTTTGAAAATAGGCGTAATATGGGAAGATTTCCAAAAGGATTGAAATACGCCTAATGACAGTGACTTGTTAAAAATTATATACAGAGGGGTTATCAATTGATTGATACACTGTATCACAAAGCAGGGAGGTATTAGGTCAGGGCCAGGTCCTTCATTAATGTTTAGCTCTTGGATAGCGTTGGCAATTGCCTCTTTTGTTAGAATGATTCCCTCAATGAGTGGTGTGGATAAAGTTTGGGTAGGGCAGACAGTTGAATTTATTGTAGGGATCGAAGGAGGACAGAACGAATCTTGAAAGTGATCTGCAAATAAATTGGAGATTTCCTGTGGAAGCGAAGATATAGTGTTCCCTCTGAACATAGAAGCGGGATAGCCAGTCGTTTTTCGTTTCATATGAACGAAATCAAAAAACTTTCTTGGGTCATTTACAATTTTGTTACCCATTAAAGTCACATAAAGCTCATATGCTTCCCGAGATTTAATTGAGAATTCTTTGGATAAAAGATCGTAGCTCTCCTTTAGCCCTACGCTGATATTGCGATCATTTTTAATTGTTTTATAAAGTTTGTTTCAAGCCATGGCTCAGAACGTTTATTGCGTTTTTTTATCTTTGGTACATAAGTGTTAATGGCTTGAAAGATTTTTTCGTAGAAAAAAGAAACAAGTCCATCCAAATCTAACGTTGAGATGGACCTTGACCATTCTATGGTATCCAGATAATTTTTAATGCTTACGTAGTCAGCATTATGAAAATCAAATACAATTTCATTATTTTATGATTGTTTAAAAGCAATATTGATAGTGGAAAGTTCAACGGTAATAGCGGAGTGATGAAGAGTATTAGAGAAAAGATTCTCGGCGTCAGTAGTTGCACTAACCACCACCTCGTCATAAAAATTGGTAAATATTAAATCTAACCACTTACCATTCTGGTTAGAAGTCGATATAACTTGCTGTAAATCATTGCCATAGAATGAACTGATAAGGTTGAAATCAATGGCGTCAAGAAAGTTGATCGGGAGGAGTTGGTTATCATTTTCATCAATGGTAAATCTGATGTTTGGACGGTTGAAATCCCCGAAAATGATTATTTTGTCTTCCTCATTCATAGAAGCAATAATGGAGGATATGGTGTCATTTATATTATTGTAAGCAATTTCGTTAGAGTGGAGTGGTACATAAAAGATTCCAATGTACATATAATGACAGTTAAATAGAACTCTGACGAATTTATGTTCAAATAACTTGCACTGATTAGTTACAATAGGTTCGCTAGAAAAGGAGTTGTGTATGGCGATGAAAACACCACCTCCTCTTGTGGAACCAGTCTGAATATAATCGCGATCAGCTCTGTATATGGTCCAATTAGAGTCAAGAATTTCCTCATTAAGATGTGATTCGTTCAACCAGGTCTCGGTTATGGCCAGGATATTGAAATGGCAAGATTTAGCGTCAAGAAAAAGTTTGTTGAGTTTGCCTCTCATACCACCGCAGTTGTGGTAGAGAAATCTTGGTGATGGTGTAGAGAATTTCCGGTTGACTTTTTCATTAGGAATAATATTTCTTTTGATTTTCGCGTGACTTCTGTAAAAGTGAAATATATTTGGAGCTCACATATGAACGATATGTTTTAAGATCGCTTTCGACTTGTTCTGGAGTCATTCCCAGTTCGGCATGATAGCGAGTAAAGAATGAGCGAAGAGAGTCAACTTCAGTGGGAAGACCTTCTTGATGTATCAATAATTTGAGGTGCGTCTTTGTTTTACCCTCAAAACAGGTAGCATCGTTCGCATTGTGCATGTATGCGAGATAAAGGCGGACAATATCATAGATCTTATGGTCTCTAAATCGTGATAACAAGTATCTATTATCCGTATCATCATTTGAATTTATCGTAAGTTTTACAATTGGTGGTACAAGTGGATATATAAATTTTGTAGGAGAATGTTGAGAGGGTGATGAGTTTGGTATATGAATCGAGCCAGATGTCAGTGGTATTTGGTCCTCGCCGCGTACAAAGTTAGAATATTTTGAACTTGCTACTATGCCAGAATTACAAAGTTGCTTTGGTGGTTTTAGAACATCATAACTATTAGTATCTTTGTTTGAAGAATGAGTAGATGTAAGTTTTTGATTGGAGGTAGTGTTTGTGGGTGATTTAGGTGTGAGTGTATTAGTCATCTTTGGAATTGCGTTATTTGTAGAGGAAGATAAAGTTTCTCTGGAGAGAGGAGGTGAATTTCGGGAAACTGTATAAAGGGAATCGCCTAAATACCTGTTAGGTTTCTGTTGAGAAGACATCGATAGGTTGGTTACAAAGTGCCTGGGTTTGGTGGTGATGCGTTTACTGGATTTATTGTTCCTCCACTGGCTGAATGTCATTCCGCGCCAAGTATAAACATCTCCAATGCGTTTATGGTTAGAAAAAAGCCACCCATATTTTGCTGGAACAGTTAGTTTGAAACAAGTTTGGGATTTGTCCTTGTGTCCACGCCGAAGGGTGCGTATAGATTCACATTTACAATCCACGATGCATAGCTCATCCTTGAGTACTCTGTATAACCAGGTGACGTCAGCGGATCTAGGAGCTCCTCTTACAAAGAAAGTTTTGTTGTAAGGTTTGTCAATAACCGTCGTGCTTACTGCCTGGTTGCACATTGTGTTGTTGAACAGCTTGATCTTCCTTATTCTGGCATCCCATTCTTCACGGGACCAAGATGTGCCAAATTTTAAAATCGGCCGACTCGAGGATTTGTCTGCAGCTTTTGAAATTATTTTGTTGGAGATTGGTCTCAGCTGCTTCATTGGGGATGTTGAATTATCCACCATAATTGGTACTACCGACATTACTTGTAAGTCTTCAGAAGCTTCTCCTATCGTTGCTTTGGTGGTAACATCATTAATCATTTCAACAAGAATGTTGAGATTTTTGTCAAGACTTTTAACTGTGCATGCCATGTTATCAAATAGGCCCACACCAGCATCCATTCGTCTAGCTAGAGACGATTCACCGCAATTGGTGGTAGAACTTTCAAGCAACATGGATATTTTCTTATCGAGAGTAGATAAAGCTTTCTCGATATTATATTTGTGGTCGTTGTTGTTGTTCGTTGTTATGCTCACTAGTCCATCGAAACTTCTGGCCATTTCGGTGAAACTGTCACCGTTAGCCTTGGTCTGTGCAAGCTGTTTGGCGAGCAGGCCATCTTTGTCCTTTATTAAGTTGTCGATGTGTTGTATGATATTTACGAACATATATCTCAAACGACTTTCTATGTCTTGACAATCAGAGCATATAAAATGCTCAGCAAGATATGATGAATACCAGTCTCTAGGGGCATCCATGCATGCACCATGTAATCTGCGTTGACAATAGCCTTTACACACGACGAACTTAGATTTACTATCGTAGGCTGTACAATTCACAAAGCAGCATTTGTAACTCATGGCTGTTTAGTGATTAAAGGAAAAACAATCACGAAATTATTCAACAAAAAAAAATTATTATGATTGATATCTGAGTGTCTTTAGTTTAATTGATTTTAATTTTAAACAGCACAGCAGATTTGAATCGGTCACTTTGTGATTTTAGACTGAGTGTCTTTAGTTTATAGTTTATTTATAGTTTATATCTGAGTGTCTTTAGTTTAATTGATTTTAATTTTAAACAGCACAGCAGATTTGAATCGGTCACTTTGTGATTTTAGACAAGAAAATGGATTACGCTGCACATTATCAAGCAGCACTTGCGACACACGATTAATTATAATTATAGTTTTGAGTAGGTCACTTTGAGATTGTAGAATTGGTTACACTGCACAATTTATCAAGCACCACTTGTAACCACGATTAATTATTGGTAATGCCCAGTCGCGGAAACACTTGCGTATTAAAAATGGGTCAATGCTTAAATTGGCTTAATTTGAAGGGAAAACAGAAACGCGTCCGCACTGTTCGACGGTTGACGGTGTAATGATACACCGTCACAGATACATATTTATGATATTGAGTAGAGTAGGTAGAAGACTGGCTGTTGGAGGTGGCTAACCAGTGTCGAGAGAAGAAGGAAGTGAAGTAGCAGAGATTGGCGATCAATTCTTAGTCGAAGGTGGGGGTCTATGAGCTAAGAGTTGGGAGTTTACGGGCAGTGCTGTAAAAGTCGATTGTATTTACGCACAGAACGAGATTTAACCTCTTTTACATACTTCCGGTGCATTGAAGTGATTTCAATCGAGTTTTAGCTTAGGCGAGTACAGACTCCTTGTTCAACCCTTCTTCTTTTTTGCGTTCGGTGGAACAGGCGACATGAAGATCCTAGTAGATAGATTAAGTAAAGATGAGCTCACCTATGAGCTTGCCATCCGTGGTTTTCCGGCGGACACGGTGGAGAATATGGAGAATACCTCATACGTGGAAGCAGCGTATCCATTTGATTTTCAAACTGACTACACAGAATTTTCGGCCAAGGCTTTGGAGGTTGAGGAGTTAGTGTCGAGGGCGTCGAGGGAAAAAGCCGCGTCTGACTTGTTAAAAACGAGAGTGAAAATCGAGTTCGCTTTTCGGCGACTGAGCAATATACAGGCAGTCACTCCGGAACAGATCGATGATGCGAGGAAACTTCGCAACCGATTCATAATTGCGATGGGGACCACGGTGTCCAAGACGGAGGAGGCTAGCGAGGACGAGGTGGAACTTGCTGTTGGCGGACAAGGTATGACCGCTCCGTCGGAGGTGAAACTGTCGAAAATAGCGGAGGTGGCGAAATGGGGACTCAAGTTTAGCGGAGATTCATCGGGTTCGGTGAATGCGTTTTTGGAACGGGTAGAAGAGTTGCGACTGGCTAGGGGGCTAACTAAACAGCAGCTCTTTAAGGGGGCGGTAGACCTTTTCGACTCCCGAGCCCTGATTTGATTTCGAGCCAATCGAGGTATTTTTTATTCAATATTGCCCCATTTTACCAACAGCAGCTGTGACGTCTATCGCCGAACTAGTAAAAATGGGCCGAACTCTAGATGCCACTAGGGCATCAGTTGGGGCTTTTGTGCCTCCTAACACGCGATCTAGACGCTGTTTAGAGACCGATTTGGCTTATATAGGATCAGAAACGAGGATGGAACAAGTTTCAGTGTTGACAGGGCCACGTATGGTGCAGTGCTGGAACTGTAGAAAGGAAGGACACATGTCCCGGGAGTGTTCTGAACCGCGACGTTGTTTTGGATGTGGTCGTCAGGGAGTCCTGCGATCCGCATACTCCACATGTCGGTCCAGGGCGAATGAGCCGGGGGGCGAAGGCAAGCGGATACGAAATCTTCGGGAAACGGTCGGCGTGCTCACTAAGCGGCAGAGCGGGCACGAGGTCAAGGCCGCAGAGACTAGGTCATACATTGGATGTGGATTATGCCTTGGTGAAGAACGACGAAGATAGTCGTCCACACATCCAGGTCGATGTAGAGGGTATGGAGATGGAAGGGCTGCTGGACTCTGGGGCTAGCCGAACGATACTGGGAAAGAGAGGATGGTCACGATAAGAGTCGGGAGGAGCGACAATGAGCCGAGACATAGTGGAGGAAGTGCGATTAGCAAACGGAGAGACGTGCGTTGTAGATGGAGTAGTGAGGTTGAATTTTACCCTGGCGGGACGCAAGCGTGAACTGGATGTGTTGGTAATTTCGTCTATCCCCCACGAGTTAATTCTAGGAGTTGATTTCTGGAAATGTTTTGGAGTCATACTGGTCCTGAAGGGGCAACAGTGGACATCTGTAGCCACGGTAGAGGCAGGAGGTGTGAAATCGTTGCAAAGCCGTTCTCATTTGTCGGAAGGTGAAACAGAGGCTCTGACGGAGCTGCTGAGGGAGCAGTTCGAACTAATGGGAGAGGGGCTGGGTTGTGCCAAAACTGTCAGTCACGTTATAAAAACTCAGTCGGACCCTATCAAGCAGCGATACTATCCTGTTTCACCCATCGTACAACAACAAATTAATGTGGAGCTGGATGAGATGTTGAAAATGGGGGTTGTCGAGCCCTCGACGAGTGCCTGGTCCTCTTCAATATTATTAGTGCGCAAGAAGGATGGCACATTCAGATTTTGTAACGATTTCCGGAAAGTGAACGCAGTATCCGAGAAAGACGCGTATCCGTTGCCATATATCTCCGCAACGCTCGACAAGCTTCGGAACGCGAAATATTTGTCGACGTTGGATATAAAATCGGCTTATTGGCAAGTGCCAATGGCAGAAGAATCGCGTAAATACACGGCTTTTACCATACCGGGGAGGGGGTTATTTCACTTCCTACGGATGCTGGAGCCACCTGGCAAAGATTGATCGATACGGTTTTGGGCCTGACCTCGAACCAGTGGTATTCACCTACCTGGAAGATATTATTATCGTAACGGAAACTTTCGATCGACATTTGGAGGTGTTGCGAGAGGTTCTCTCCCGATTAAGGCAGGCAGGCCTTTGAGTTTCAAGAGAAAAATGTCAATTCTGCAGGGCGCAGTAACGGTACTTGGGGTATCTGGTAGACGAAAAGGGATTGCATGTGGACCCAGAGAAAGTGGAGGCGGCCAAAGGGTTTCCTCATCCAACTTTGGTCAAGCAGGTTCGTCGACTATTAGGAATGATATCGTGGTATAGGCGATTCATTCCTGATCACGCCACTTTGGTAGCGCCAATGAGTGACCTGTTAAAGAAAGGGCGAAAGTTTGTATGGTCCGACAAATGCGAGGAAGCGTTCGTTTCTTGCAAACAAAAACTTACGGCGGCACCGATAATAGCCTGTCCTGATTTCGGACTTCCCTTCAAGGTCCGGACAGACGCGTCCGATGTAGGTCTTGGAGCTGTCTTGAGTCAGGCGCACCCATCCGGGGAGAAGGTGGTCTGTTATCTGAGTCGGGCGTTGTCCAGGGAGGAGAGAAACTATTCCACTACCGAGAAGGAGTGTTTGAGGGTGGTCTGGGCCATAGAAAAGCTTTGGTCATACATTGGGGGAACACGCTTTGTAGTTATCACCGATCATCACTCTCTGATCTGGCTCAATAAATTGACGGACCCGACCGGCCGGCTGGCGAGGTGTGCCGTCCGGCTCCAGCAGTTTGATTTCGAGATTATTCACAGGAAAGGGAAGGATCATCTGGTGCCAGACGCACTCTCGAGGGCTGTCACGAACGTTGATTGCGTTTCCACCACCACGGGGATGGATAAGTGGTATCAGAGTATGATGGGGAAGGTGCGGAAGAACCCTGGTAAATACCCAAAGTGGAAGGTGGCTGAGAACGTGTTGTGGAAGCGGATGGAGGGTAAGTATCCCGAGCTCCAAGAAGCCAATCGTTGGAAAAGAGTTATTCCTTCCTACGATCGGCCAAGAATTTTGGTCCAATGTCACGACGACCCAAAAGCGGGACACATGGGGGTTCAAAAAACCTTCGATCGACTGGCGCATGAGTTTTATTGGCCTAAGATGAAGGTGGACGTGAGGAAATACGTCCAGAGATGTAAAATTTGCCAGGCGGTGAAAGTAGAGCGGAGGCTTCCCAGTGGTCAGATGGTGTCAAGGGTTGGGGAGGCCACTTCGCCCTGGGAGATGATATGCGTGGATCTCGTAGGGCCTCTACCACGATCCCTTCGGGGACACTCTTATATTCTAACCGTGGTGGATTATGTCACCAAGATGCCATTGCTATTTCCCCTAAGGAAGGTGACCGGGGCAGCTGTGGTGCGCCTACTGGAGGATCACGGCTTCTTTTTGTTTGGGGTGCCACTGGTAATAGTGTGTGATAATGGGGTGCAGTTCCGCTCTAGAGAGTTCGCACGGATGGTCGAAACATATGGGATTACGTTGAGATTTACCGCATTGTATCACCCTCAGGCGAATCCCGCGGAACGTGTGAATCAAAACGTCAAGCGCCTACTCCGAACTAACGCATCCGAGAATCATCGGGAATGGGACAAGGAGCTACCGAAGATAGACTGTGCGTTGAGGTCCTCAACCAATGAAAACATGAAGGTTACCCCATACTTCCTGAATTTTGGGAGGGAGATGACTATCCATCCTAAGACTATTAAAGGTCCGAATGCGCGCGAGAATGGAAATGAATGTGAGGATGGAACCAAGAAAGCGCAACTACTACAGAAGGTGCGGGAAGAAGTACACGAATGACTAAAGATAGCGGCACGTGAGTCAAAGTCGCGCTATGATCTGCGGCGATGAGACGAACAATTTCTACCAGGAGATCTAGTGTGGCGCCGTAATTATGTCCTGTCAGACGCGGCAAGGTATTTTCCCGCCAAACGCCCCGGAATACATAGGAACGTTTTCGGTGAAAAGAAGGGTGTCCGGATGGACGTATGAGCTGGAGGATTCCAACCAGAAAGCCATGGGGGTGTGGCATGCGAAGGACTTAAAACGTTACGTGGTGTGAAGAATAATAAGCCGAACCCTAAATTATCTTTTCAGAGTAGATACAGGCCAATCAGATGTGGTTTTTCTAGTTGTTTCGTTATACAGTTTGGCATTCTCTCAGTCGCGATTTTAATAAATGGTGGTGGGGCTAGACGATAAGAGGCGTAGGTTTGTGGTGGCGGGTTAAGATATAGCAGCGCAATTGTAGACTGGTGGTGGGCTAAATAAATTGAAATATCCGGTGGAGGGTATCTTAGGCAGGCGAGAGGAGTATCGAGAATTATTATGCACATCGAGCGATAGGATTAGGTAGTTTAAGTCAATATGAAGATAATGTGTGAGTGAGTTATTAATACTAGTAGTTATTGTTAAGATGTGAGAGTGTGAGAGTGATGTGAGTCTCATTTCTGCGTTTGTTTTTGGTTTTTTTTCCTTTCCTTCGTTGCTTTTAAGCGTTGGTTAATTTCCCTGGTTATTGAGGGCCGAGTTGTATCCACTTATCTCCATTTCTGAGTTTATTTTCGTTTTTTTCCTTCCTTCGTTTGCTTTTAAGCGTTGGTTAGTTTCCCTGGTTATGGAGGGTCGAGTTGTATCCTAAAAACGAGTTCAACTTGCATTAGTTTGTTGTATTCCAAGTGTACAGATACCACAGCCAGACGAAATTCTCTAAGACATAGCACATAAGCATGCACGCGGGGGTATACGGGGATAGTAGCGTGAAAGGGTGTGGTATGATCATGGTCAACGTGAGGTGAAATCCAGAATTCAAATAGTTAACACAAACGCGCGGAATAAGTTTTTACGAAAATCGTATCTAAATCTCAAAGTCGTATCTAAATCTCTGACATCAAAGCAGAATTAACTTTAGGCGTCGTTCACGAGAAATGTCGTCGAGAATTACTACGCAATTCTCTGAGAAGAGGGGGGTGTCACGGTCGCTAGTACTGTATGGGGTTTCGTTTTAATAATATACATATAAAAAAAAATCTCCACCGACCCTCGGCAGTAAGGTCGATGGAGGTTGAGTCGCGTTCACCGAGGAATTAACCATCTTTATTAATTGTCAATTCGTTAAACTAAGGTAAAAATGTTTCAATGAATGTAAAGACTACGAAAATAGGGCAATAGATTAGTACGCAAAACTTTCAAACAACTATGCGACATTACAATCGACACGTGCAAATATATTCTCGGCTATACATTTAACAATGATTTACGACTACAGTCTACGGTGACATACTAACGATTCGGAACACCACAAAAACGATACCCAGCACTTAGAACGACAAGATACTTAGGACACTGTAAGTGAATCTCATAGAGATGCCTAGCACAAATATGATCACGACCGACTAATGATGTACACCCAGATTAAGGCACGAAAACGCGGGGCAACGCTCAATTGTAATTGTTCGTGTCGGCGGCTCTTGACCTGGGCCAACATCTGACCCAGATGACGAGCATGTTATGTGCGCGTGAACTTGGGTTGCATACAAGCGACTCAACAATTAAAACGATTTATGCAACTCGGATGGGCATTCGAATAGAATCGGAGGAATGAACTGCGCCCAGCAATTCAATCGAAAACTGTCGCGAACGGACGAAAGAAACTACACTCACTACCGCCGGCAAATCGTTGTCCAAACGAAGCTGGATGAACGGACGAAGAAGGCGTTACACTTATGATAGGAAAATGTGTATAGGGTATTACTTACCTGAGGATTAGTTTTGCAGTTCAAAACGAAAAACAACATAAAAACCGACACTAAACTAAGTGGTGATTTGACAGTGCGAAATGTCACGGCATCTGACGGATTAGAAAGAAGGGGAAATCGGGTTGTCCCAAATGAGTGGAACCCGTGGTGGAAATTAAAACCCAACTCAAGTGGAACTGAGAGTGGGGTGAACAAACCAAGCGGACAAGGGAAGTCCCGATAGTTTTTGAAAAATTTTACGCCACGATCCGGAAAAGTAAAAGTCTTTCTTTTTTTCTATGGAGATCTGGGTAAGGACTTGGACGTGCGGCGAGTATCTAGGAAAACTATATTGGAATATATTTTACATGTCGACGAGGAGGATTTGATGTTAGTGAACTGATCATCGTTAAGGCGGCGACCCAGGTGGAAGAAAACATATATGCGAAGGCGCGATAGCGGCGACGAAACGAAAATTTTGGCAAGTGAATTGATAGGAAAATTACGGAGGAGCGACTATCGAGTGGCAGCGACGAAATCATCAGGGCCCCAGCGAGGGATTTTAGACAGGGTTAGTCAGATTATATTTTGTTCGAATTTGAGTTTAAACGTAATATCTATATTTGATAATATATTGATTGAAATAATTAGTATGGAAGTAGTTTGCGGCCGCGTATCATTAAGCTCGAATTTAGTGTTAATTTTTAGTTCTTATCTTGAATTTCGATTAAAATCTACAAAAGTGTTATAACGATCACGAAAGGAATGTATTTCTTTTAATCTGATGAATTGGTTCCGGTGGTGAAGGCGATAGTTTCGCGTAGATAAAGTGCAAACTCGTCACTCTTTCCTCGCTTTGGAGCGACAAAGTCCTAGTAGATTCGGGTTAATTAAAGCGAGTGGCACTCAACCCACCCCTTTTCTCCGCGGGCAGAGGCGCCCGAATCTACTGCCCTAGCACCCCAGTCGGGGGGTGAAGGGTCTGTTGTACGATTTCATCTTTGAAACGGTAACAAATTGGCGCCCAACGTGCTAAGGGTTAAAGATTGAAGATATATGTGAATGCAGAATCGAGTTAGTGGAATTGTGGAATTGAATTAAATTGCGGGTTCGAAAACGTGTCACTGCGGCTCGTCGAATATACTATTATTTGGAAGCGGTCATAACTGGCATAACGGACATAACTGGGCTATCGGCCATAGCCGGCTAACGGTCATAACTTTCATAACGGCCTATAGTAGTACGGATAAGAGGAAACTTAGAACCGTTTCGTTTTGAGCGGTGTTACGGTAGATAGGCGCGAAAATCCGTTTTCTTTTTTTTCGGAAGTCGATCGTATTTCAATTGATTTTATTCGGGAAACGGTGGAGATTGACGAAATAGGTTATATCGGAGTTATTCGGCCTCATCTCATATTTCATATTATATTTCATAAGTTAACATTTTGAATTCTGGAATTAAAGCGTGTGGTCTTGAATGAAAAAAAAAATTTTGATTTGAGTGTGTGTATTTGAGAGCATGTAATGAAAATTGAAATCGGAAGGTGTGAGTGATTTTAGTGAATAAGGAAACCGATTGCTAGAAATAATAGAGTATTAGTTTTGTACTAGTCAGGGTGCTCCGCTGATCGTAGCTTTACACTACTTGTATCAGAGTATTGCCGAACTACTAGTATTTTGGCAAGGTGAGGAGTAGAACTGCCAGATTCAAATGGTGGTAATATCGGCAGATGCGGTATAGTGGTTATTTTGTAGAACATACCGTGTAAAATTGAATATTAGTTGTACTTAACATGTTTTCAGATACATATTTATGATATTGAGTAGAGTAGGTAGAAGACTGGCTGTTGGAGGTGGCTAACCAGTATCGAAAGAAGAAGGAAGTGAAGTAGCAGAGATTGGCGATCAATTCTTAGTCGAAGGTGGGGGTCTATGAGCTAAGAGTTGGGAGTTTACGGGCAGTGCTGTGAAATTCGATTGTATTTACGCACAGAACGAGATTTAACCTCTTTTACATACTTCCGGTGCATTGAAGTGACTTCAATCGAGTTGTAGCTTAGGCGAGTGCAGACTCCTTGTTGAACCCTTCTTCTTTTTTGCGATCGGCGGAACAGGCGACATGTAGATCCTAGTAGATAGATTAAGTAAAGATGAGCTCACCTATGAGCTTGCCATCCGTGGTTTTCCGGCGGACACGGTGGAGAATATGGAGAATACCTCATACGTGGAAGCAGCGTATCCATTTTATTTTCAAACTGACTACACAGAATTGTCGGCCAAGGCTTTGGAGGTTGAGGAGTTAGTGTCGAGGGCGTCGGGGGAAAAAGCCGCGTCTGACTTGTTAAAAACGAGAGTGAAAATTGAGTTCGCTTTTCGGCGACTGAGCAATATACAGGCAGTCACTCCGGAACAGATCGATGATGCGAGGAAACTTCGCAACTGATTCATAATTGCGATGGGGACCATGGTGTCCAAGACGGAGGAGGCTAGCGAGGACGAGGTGGAACTTGCTGTTGGCGGACAAGGTATGACCGCTCCGTCAGAGGTGAAACTGTCGAAGGTAGCGGAGGTGGCGAAATGGGGACTCAAGTTTAGCGGAGATCATCGGGTTCGGTGAATGTGTTTTTGGAACGGGTGGAAGAGTTGCAACTGGCTATAGCGCTAACTAAACAGCAGCTCTTTAAGGCGGCGGTAGACCTTTTCGACTCCCGCGCCCTGATTTGGTTTCGAGCCAATCGAGGTATTTTTTAATCAATATTGCCCCATTTTACCAACAGCAGCTGTGACGTCTATCGCCGAACTAGTAAAAATGGGCCGAACTCTAGATGCCACTAGGGCATCAGTTGGGGCTTTTGCGCCTCCTAACACGCAATCTAGACGCTGTTTAGAGCCCGATTTGGCTTATATAGGATCAGAAACGAGGATGGAACAAGTTTCAGTGTTGACAGGGCCACGTATGGTGCAGTGCTGGAACTGTAGAAAGGAAGGACACATGTCCCGGGAGTGTCCTGAACCGCGACGTTGTTTTGGATGTGGTCGTCAGGGAGACGTGCGATCCGCATGCTCCACATGTCGGTCTAGGGCGAATGAGCCGGGGGGCGAAGGCAAGCGGATACGAAATCTTCGGGAAACGGTCGGCATGCTCACTAAGCGGCAGAGCGGGCATGAGATCAAGGCCGCAGCGACTAGGTCATACATTGGATGTGGATTATGCCTTGGTGAAGAACGACGAAGATAGTCGTCCACACATCCAGGTCGATGTAGAGGGTATGGAGATGGAAGGGCTGCTGGACTCTGGGGCTAGCCGAACGATACTGGGAAAGAGAGGATGGTCACGATTAGAGTCGGGAGGAGCGACAATGAGCCGAGACATAGTGGAGGAAGTGCGATTAGCAAACGAAGAGACGTGCGTTGTAGATGGAGTAGCGAGGTTGAATTTTACCCTGACGGGACGCACGCGTGAACTGGATGTGTTGGTAATTTCGTCTATCCCCCACGAGTTAATTCTAGGAGTTGATTTCTGGAAATGTTTTGGAGTCGTACTGGACCTGAAGGAGCAACAGTGGACATCTGTAGCCACGGTAGAGGCAGGAGGTGTGAAATCGTTGCAAAGCCGTTCTCATTTGTCGGAAGGTGAAACAGAGGCTCTGACGGAGCTGCTGAGGGAGCAGTTCGAACTAATGGGAGAGGGGCTGGGTTGTGCCAAAACTGTCAGTCACGGAACGCGAAATATTTGTCGACGTTGGATATAAAATCGGCTTATTGGCAAGTGCCAATGGCAGAAGAATCGCGTAAATACCCGGCTTTTACCGTACCGGGGAGGGGGTTATTTCATTTCCTACGGATGCTGTTCGGCCTTCATAACTCTGGGGCCACCTGGCAAAGATTGATCGATACGGTTTTGGGGCCCGATCTCGAACCAGTGGTATTCACCTACCTGGACGATATTATTATCGTAACGGAAACTTTCGATCGACATTTGTAGGTGTTGCGAGGGGTTCTCTCTCGATTAAGGCAGGCAGGCCTTCGAGTTTCGAAAGAAAAGTGTCAATTCTGCAGGGCGCAGTTACAGTACTTGGGGTATCTGGTAGACGAAAAGGGATTGCATGTGGACCCAGAGAAAGTGGAGGCGGTCAAAGGGTTTCCTCGTCCAACTTTGGTCAAGCAGGCTCGTCGACTATTAGGAATGATATCGTGGTATAGGCGATTCATTCCTGATCACGCCACTTTGGTAGTGCCAATGAGTGACCTGTTAAACAAAGGGCGAAAGTTTTTGTGGTCCGACAAATGCGAGGAAGCGTTGGTTTCTTGCAAACAAAAACTTACGGCGGCACCGATATTAGTCTGTCCTGATTTCGGACTTCCCTTCAATGTCCGGATAGACGCGTCCGATGTAGGTCTTGGAGCTGTCTTGAGTCAGGCGCACCCATCCGGGAAGAAGGTGGTCTGTTATCTTAGTCGGGTGTTGTCCAAGCAGGAGAGAAACTATTCCACTACCGAGAAGGAGTGTTTGGGTGTGGTCTGGGCCATAGAAAAGCTTCGGTCATACATTGGGGGAACACGCTTTGTAGTTATCACCGATCATCACTCTCTGATCTGGCTCAATAAATTGAGGGACCCGACCGGCCGGCTGGCGAGGTGTGCCATCCGGCTCCAGCAGTTTGATCTCGAGATTATTCACATTAAAGGGAAGGATCGTCGTTTACCAGACGCACTCTCGAGGGCTGTCAAGAACGTTGATTGTGTTTCCACCACCACGGAGATGGATAAGTGGTATCAGAGTATGATGGGGAAGGTGCGGAAGAACCCTGGTAAATACGCAAAGTGGAAGGTGGCTGAGAACGTGTTGTGGATGTTGCGGATGGAGGGTAAGTATCCCGAGCTCCAAGAAGCCAATCGTTGGAAAAGAGTAATTCCTTCCTACGATCGGCCAAGAATTTTGGTCCAATGTTACGACGACCCGACAGCGGGACACATGGGGGTTCAAAAAACCTTCGATCGACTGGCGCATGAGTTTTATTGGCCTAAGATGAAGGTGGACGTGAGGAAATACGTCCAGAGATGTAAAATTTGCCAGGCGGTGAAAGTAGAGCGGAGGCTTCCCAGTGGTCAGATGGTGTCAAGGGTTGGGGAGGCCACTTCGCCCTGGAAGATGATATGCGTGGATCTCATAGGGCCTCTACCACGATCCCTTCGGGGACACTCTTATATTCTAACCGTGGTGGATTATGTCACCAAGATGCCATTGCTATTTCACCTAAGGAAGGCGACCGGGGCAGCTGTGGTGCGCCTACTGGGGGATCACGTCTTCTTTTTGTTTGGGGTGCCACGGGTAATAGTGTGTGATAATGGGGTGCAGTTCCGCTCTAGAGAGTTCGCACGGATGGTCGAAACGTATGGGATTACGTTGAGATTTACCGCGTTGTATCACCCTCAGACGAATCCCGCGGAACGCGTGAATCAAAACGTCAAGCGCCTACTCCGAACTTACGCATCCGAGAATCATCGGGAATGGGACAAGGAGCTACCGAAGATAGGCTGTGCGTTGAGGTCCTCAACGCATGAAAACATGAAGGTTACCCCATACTTCCTGAATTTTGGAAGGGAGATGACTATCCATCCTAAGACTATTAAATGTCCGAATGCGCGCGAGAATGGAAATGAATATGAGGACGGAACCAAGAAAGCACAACAACTACAGAAGGTGCGGGAAGGAGTTCACGAATGACTAAAGATAGCGGTACGTGAGTCAAAGTCGCGCTATGATCTGCGGCGACGAGACGAACAATTTCTATCAGGAGATCTAGTGTGGTGCCGTAATTATGTCCTGTCAGACGCGGCAAGGTATTTTCCCGCCAAACGCCCCGGAATACATAGGACCGTTTTCGGTGAAAAGAAGGGTGTCCGGATGGACGTATGAGCTGGAGGATTCCACCCAGAAAGCCATGGGGGTGTGGCATGCGAAGGACTTAAAACGTTACGTGGTGTGAAGAATAATAAGCCAAACCCTAAATTATCTTTTAAGAGTAGATACAGGCCAATCAGATGTGGTTTTTCTAGTTGTTTCGTTATACAGTTTGGCATTCTCTCAGTCGCGATTCTAATAAATGGTGGTGGGGCTAGACGATAAGAGGCGTAGGTTTGTGGTGGCGGGTTAAGATATAGCAGCGCAATTGTAGACTGGTGGTGGGCTAAATAAATTGAAATATCCGATGGAGGGTATCTTAGGTAGGCGAGAGGAGTATCGAAAATTAGGATGCACATCGAGCGACAGGATTAGGTAGTCTAAGTCAATATGAAGATAATGTGTGAGTGAGTTATTAATACTAGTAGTTATTGTTAAGATGTGAGAGTGTGAGAATGATGTGAGTCTCATTTCTGCGTTTGTTTTTGTTTTTTTTCCTCTCCTTAAGCGTTCCTTTCCTTTTAAGCGTTGGTTAGTTTCCCTGGTTATGGAGGGCCAAGTTGTATCCACTTATCTCCATTTTTGCGTTTATTTTCGTTTTTTTCCTTCCTTCGTTTGCTTTTAAGCGTTGGTTAGTTTCCCTAGTTATGGAGGGTCGAGTTGTATCCTAAAAACGAGTTCCACTTGAATTAGTTTGTTGCATTTCAAGGGTAAATATACCACAACCAGACGAAATTCTCTAAGACATAGCCCATAAGCATGCACGAGGGGGTATACGGGTATAGTAGCGTGAAAGGGTGTGGTATGATCATGGTCAACGTGAGGTGAAATCCAGAATTCAAATAGTTAACACTAACGCGCGGAATAAGTTTTTACGAAAATCGTATCTAAATCTCAAAGTCGTATCTAAATCTCTGACATCAAAGCAGGAATAACTTTAGGCGTCGTTCACGAGAAATGTCGTCGAGAATTACTACGAAATTCTCTGAGAAGAGGGGGGTGTCACGGTCGCTAGTACTGTACGGGGTTTCGTTTTAATAATATACATATCAAAAAAAAATCTCCACCGACCTTCGGCAGTAAGGTCGATGGAGGTTGAGTCGCGTTCACCGAGGAATTAACCATCTTTATTAATTGTCAATTCGTTAAACTAAGGTAGAAATGTTTTAATGAATGTAAAGATTACGAAAATAGGGCAATAGATTAGTAAGCGAAACTTTCAAACAACTATGCGACATTACAATCGACACGTGCAAATATATTCCCGGCTATACATTTAACAATGATTTACGACTACAGTCTACGGTGACATACTAACGATTCGGAATACCACAAAAACGATACCCAGCACTTAGAACGACAAGATACTTAGGACATTGTAAGTGAATCTCATAGAGATGCCTAGCACAAATATGATCACGACCGACTAATGATGTACACCCAGATTAAGGCACGAAAACGCGGGGCAACGCTCAATTGTAATTGGTCGTGTCGGCGGCTGCTGACCTGGGCCAACATCTGACCCAGATATGACGAGCATGTTATGTAAGCGTGAACTTGGGTTGCATACAAGCGACTCAACAATTAAAACGATTTATGCAACTCGGATGGGCATTCGAATAGAATCGGAGGAATGAACTGCGCCCAGCAATTCAATCGAAAACTGTCGCGAACGGACGAAAGAAACTACACTCACTACCGCCGGCAAATCGTTATCCAAACGAAGCTGGATGAACGGAAGAAGAAGGCGTTACACTTATGATAGGAAGATGTGTATAGGGTATTACGTACCTGAGGATTAGTTTTGCAGTCCAAAACGAAAAACAACATAACAACCGACACTAAACTAAGTCGCGATTTGACAGTGCGAAATGTCACGGCATCTGACGGATTAGAAAGAAGGGGAAATCGGGTTGTCCCAAATGAGTGGAACCCGTGGTGGAAATTAAAACCCAACTCAAGTGGAACTGAGAGTGGGGTGAACAAACCAAGCGGACAAGGGAAGTCCCGATAGTTTTTGAAAAATTTTACGCCACGATCCGGAAAAGTAAAAGTCTTTCTTTTTTTCTATGGAGATCTGGGTAAGTTCTTGGACGTGCGGCGAGTAACTAGGAAAACTATATTGGAATTTATTTTACATGTCGACGAGGAGGATTTGATGTTAGTGAACTGATTATTGTTAAGGCGGCGACCCAGGTGGAAGAAAACATATATGCGAAGGCGCGATAGCGGCGACGAAACGAAAATGTTGGCAAGTGAATTGATAGGAAAATTACGGAGGAGCGACTATCGAGTGGCAGCGACGAAATCATCAGGGCCCCAGCGAGGGATTTTAGACAGGGTTAGTCAGATTATATTTTGTTCGAATTTGAATTTAAACGTAGTATCTATATTTGATAATATATTGATTGAAATAATTAGTATGTAAGTAGTTCGAGGCCGCGTATCATTAAGCTCGAATTTAGTGTTAATTTTTAATTGTTATCTTGAATTTCGATTACAATCTACAAAAGTGTTATGACGATCACGAAAGGAATGTATTTCTTTTAATCTGATGAATTGGTTCCGTCGGTGAAGGCGATAGTTTCGCGTAGATAAAGTGCAAACTCGTCACTCTTTTCTCGCTTTGGAGCGACGAAGTCCTAGTAGATTCGGGTTAATTAAAGCGAGTGGCTCTCAACCCACCCCTTTTCTCCGCGGGCAGAGGCGCCCGAATCTACTGCCCTAGCATCCCAGTCGGGGGGTCAAGGGTCTGTTGTACGATTTCATCTTCGAAACGGTAACAGACCACTTGCAGTTGGAAATCATTAATTGTTATTTACGCTGGTTGTGGCAAATTTTAACATCTCCGACTTATATCCATGGAAATAATTTTCTCATAAAGGTTTTTGATTTGTTATCACGGTTCCCTTCTTGTCTATAAATCAGCATAGACAACGTATATCGTCTCTAAAGCTTACATTTCGTGAAAAATTTTTAAAAAAAATGAACAAAATATATTTCTTTCTCGGTTTTGTTTGACAGTAGTACTTGACATTTATATATCTTTGTCAAGATATATAAAACTATTTTTCGTTCTCTTATTCCTGTTTTATTTTTCTTCCCAATTACTAATTTAGCTTTTCTGTTATTCACTTTCTTTAACATTTTGATTATTATTATTGTTTTTCGGTACAACCTTTTTTTAATTTTTCACTTAATTTTATTTATTTAATGTATGTTTTATTTATTTAATATATGAATTTTATTTAATATATGTTTGAACATAATAGTGTAACTGATATTTTTGTCAAAACACTGTAAAACAATAACAGACACTAACAAACTCTACAAGCTTATATATCTTACTTTCGATTTTCGTTCAGATAGCCTAAAAGAAACCCAAATTCTCCAGGTCTCATGTTAGCTCCGAATTCGCAACACTGCTTTAAAAACAGCTGACCGTAATTCATTTAATTAAAAATTCGAAGGAAATGCATGTCTTCTAAGGTGCAAATATGTACATTATCATCTTCATCTCCAACAATAACGGATCGACCACGAACTAAAAATCCAGCTTTGGCCAAATACACTGCACCTGAAGAAAACTTACGAGTTACACACTTGAGAATGCTTCTTGGAATGTCCCATATTTCTACTAAATTTCGAGTCGTAGCTATTAATATGATAGAGTAGATAAGACTTCAACATGCTGCGTGGACAGAACCTATTCCACTAGACAAGTCAATAAGGGGTTCGATAATACCCGCAGTCCAGATTTGTATACGCCATTTTTCATATGCTCGCTCTGATTTTGTTCAATTACTGCCACTCGACACAACACAAAACTCTTTTCCTTCACCATCCTCTTTTCAAACGTGGAACTTGCGCCCAACAATCAAATTACACTAAACCAATCAGGACCTTCCCTTTTCGATTTATCGCAGGTTTTCCCGGAAACTTTGAGTTCAGCGAATATATCGAACGTTGTGACATGAAAGTGAAAAATCTCTATTATTCAAATTCAAATTCACTTTATTTCATGTTGGTATTAGGTATATTTCATTAGAATATCTTAGGTTAGAGATATAGACTATTCTTGTCTTTACAACTATAATACATATTTTCAGCAGTTGCTACAGTATATGAGGAATCCAACTAGTAGAATTATTTACAAGGAAAAGTAGACAAAAACCTTGTATTTGACTAACTTAAACCTACTTATACCTACCTTACTCTAGACTTAAACTCCACTTAACTCTAATGGTAAGCTCAAGCTTATAAGTTTTAGCTAATATATTATAGAAAAGCTAGATATCCCTCAGGATTGATACAATAAGAGGGTTGTCACAATTGCCGCATTTAGTTAGAAAACTACGTTTCTGCTTTTCTGCTAGTTGTTCGATTGTTCTGATGTTAGTTATTCTATGAAGACGTTTTGTCGAAAAGTAGAAGGGTTTATTAAGCATCATTTTTAGGGTTTTGTTTTGATATGTTTGGAGTTTGGCTTTGTGACACTTAGCACACGAGCCCCAAACAGGTGCTCCATATAGTATGATAGGCTGTATGACTTGCTTATAGATCATAATCTTATTTGGGATTGAGAGCTTTGAATTGCGATTAATAAGTGGGTACAGTGAATGACAGCACTTCATTACTTTTGATTGGATATTATTGGTGTGATTTTTGAATGTTAGTTTTTTATCAAGAGTTATACCAAGATACGAAATTTCGTCTTTCCATTCTACTGCTTGGCCAAGTAAATTTAATTGTTGAGAAGGGAGATATCGTCTCTTTCTTCTTTTCGAGAAATAAATTGCTTTGGTTTTATCTGCGTTGATTTTTATTTTCCATCTGTAAAAGTACTGGTATAGCGGCTCGAACTGTCTCTCTAGATTTAGAGTTATTATCGAAGGGTCTACTCCAGAGAAGTAAAAACAAGTGTCATCTGCAAAACAGGCCATATTGCAATCAGATCCCACAGGTATATCCGCTGTGTAGATATTAAAGAGGATAGGGCTTAAGCAAGACCCTTGAGGGACTCCGGCAACTAGTGGGCGTCGAGATGAGTAGACACCATTCGTTTTAACTGTAAACTTACGATCACTTAGGAAAGATTGTATTATCTTCGTAAGATACAATGGAAATTCCATCAATGATAATTTGTAAAGGAGACCTTCATGCCAAATATTGTCAAACGCTTTTTCTATATGTAAGATGATCATACCTGTAGATTTCTTTGCAGCAAATGATTTTTCTAAATCTTTAGTTACCCTAAATAGCTGATGGTTAGTGGAGTATCCCTCCCTGAATCCAAATTGGAATGACGGCAGTAGATTGCTACTTTGAGTAAAATAGTTGATGCGTTTTAAGATAATTTTTTCAAAGATTTTACCCAGCGAGCATAACAGACTAACCGGTCTATAGCTGCTTGGTTTGTTTGGATTTTTACCAGGTTTATGAATCGGTATGATTGTGGCATCTTTCCAAGCCGTCGGAAAGTAAGAAATTTGAAGACACGCATTATAAATGAAATTCAGTTGAACCGTCGCTTTCGT
>OX376372.1:89297775-89400275 GCA_947369275.1 Nemotelus nigrinus | reverse complement strand
GTACCTCCTTAATCACCTCCACGTTGTCCCAAGTTATGTTGTGATCCTCCTCCAATATGTGCTTTGCTATATATGTGCTGAATGATATTGAATGTGGAACACTACATCTTCATTTAAGGTGAGATCATGTTTCAACTTGCAAAAACTTTTCACATTATCTGGAACGGTAATATTCTTTTTGAGCCAACCTTCTTTCAAATATTTAATAATAACTTGCAACTCTGGATCCCTGACAGTTTCTTTTTTGAACATTTCTTTACGACTATCACTTACATTTAAAGAATGCACGAACAAATCAATATCGTGGATCTCTGATTATCCATTAGATTTATAAAAATACCTGGACAGCAAATCTGCAACGAGCATTTGTCTGCTCGGTAAGTAAGTTATCTTTAAATCATATTTAAATAAGCGAAGTAGCATTCTTTGAAGTCGTGGACTAGCGACCTTCGATAGATCTTTGGTAACTAGACCTAAGATCATTTTGTGATCGGTGAAAACATTTATATGCTTTCCATAAATAAAATAATGAAATTTTGTTCAAGCAAAGACTATTGCCAGAAGGTTTTTTTCAATTTGTGAATATCTCGTTTCAGTATCTGATAAACTCCTTGATGCAAACCATACTGGTTTTCCGTCTTGAAGAAGATATGCACCCAGCCCAAATTGAGATGCATCGCACTGAATTGCGATGGACTTTGAAGGATCCCAAATTTTTAAACTTGGAGCATTTATAACTAAGTTTTTCACTTCAAGCAAACATATGTCGTGAATATGTTCCCACTAAAAAATTTTTGCTTAAACAACTTTATTCGTGTACTTCATACTTATAACTCTCTTATCTCTAAAGGTTCGTATCTACCGGAGCTCGAGCTCAGCTCGCGTTCAGATTTGACGTCATCGATGCTTGTACAGGAGCTGAACGCGAACAATGTACGTGCTCTCGCTCTCCATCCACAACGTCCACATCAAGTACGTAAAAGTAGCTTGCCTGCTTGCACTTTTAGTGTAGACATTTGCTTCCGTGCGCGCACTGCTTCTTTGCTTCCCAATCAGAATTTTTATATTAGTACAGCGAAAGAAGTCCGTGAATGTTCAAAATGAATTTTGATGAAGAAGAAATTATTATTCGTTCAGTATCCTATATAATATTATCAGAATTTTCTAAAAAAATGAAAAATGCACGAAGTTGGGTTCAACTTTATTTAAACTTAATATTGTTAAGTGATTTAAAAATTGATAAATTAAGTGGATTTCTCAATTTTACACGCATTTCATCATCTGATTTTGATTTTTTGAGACAAAATTGGGCCCCTTGTAGGAAAGAAAAATACAAATTATCGGCCATGCGTGGACGTAAAAACAAGACTTGCTATTACGAGTACTTTGTGTTTTTTTTGCTTCTGATGACAGTTTTATCAGTCTTTCGTATCTTTTGAAAGTATCGAAACAATTAATTAGTAGAATTATACCGGAAGTTTGACAGGCTCTCATATCTGCCATGAACGACTATGTCCAAGTAAGTATACATATCTATATAATTTTAAAAATTCAATAGAGAAATAAGTATGATTTTTTTAATAACTCATTTAGTCTTGATTAGAATTATAATATTATCCCCGTTAGTGCAACAAAGGAGAACCAGCAGTTAAACTAAGATTTCAACTATTCACGAGAAACATCGTATCAGGAAGACGGTCATCGGCATCGAAGGGCTATCGAGTGGAATACCGGAAAAGCATCCTGGAAGCTGCAATGAACCCGATAGCCATAGTTTGCATGTAAGTCATTTAAATTTGAACACGTTCCTTTCCTTTCGTACTAAACACTCACCATATATATATTTATGCCATATTTGAGCAAAAAACCTAGACTAAGACCATATCCAAAATTTAGAAATAGGCAAAATTTAAAGTCATACCTTTAACCGATACTTTAGAAGATTTAAGAAATAATTTGGAAGTGATATTGGAAGAATCAAGTGATAGTGGTGAAAGTGAAGTGCTAAATTGTGAAAATTTATCAAATGGGTCCATTAATTTTAATAACTCCGATTATTCCCAAGAAATTGATTCGGCAATGGCTACCGCGGCTACCGTCAGTGATATTTTTAATGGTCTCAGAGTCCCTGACACAGTTAAAGACTTGCCGAAATTCAATGGCAATCCTAGACTGTTGAGGGATTTCATTGATAATGTGGAAGAAATTCTTTCACTTATTGGCCCCACTTCATCTGCATACAGCAGGGTACTATTACGTGCTATACGCAACAAGATTGAAGGTCCTGCGAATGAAGTTTTGAACATGTATGGAACTTCATTGGACTGGAGTGAAATCAAAACAAATCTGATCCTTCACTACAGTGATACGATGAATGAAACCTCATTAATAAGGGATTTACACAATACAAAGCAAAACGACAAAACCGTGGAAAAGTATTACAGTGAGATAATTGAACTTTTGTCTACAATGGTTAATCATGTTTTAATTCACGAATCCGACGAAAATGTCATTAAAGCAAAACGGGACTTATATTCAGAGATGTGCTTGAACACATTCTTGACGGGGCTTCGTGAACCCTTTGGGGCCACAATAAGAGCCATGAAACCCGATTCCTTGGCAACCGCTTTTGCTTATTGCATACTGGAACAAAACATCTTTTACGCTAAACACGAAAGTTCAAACATACTTAAGAAAACACCTAAGAGTCCATTCAATAATAATAACAATACATTTTTATACATACATACGATCTTTCGTCCACAACAACCCATGGTTTTCACTAACCAATCAATTTTTCAGCAACCCCGAACGCTGATTCGGCCAAACCAACCCTTTCAATTTCAAAATTCATTCCAACAAATGGCTCGACCAACACAACCCTTTCAACCTCAAAATATATTTCAACAAAGGAATCCTTCTAATCAACTCTCGACTCCCAATTTCAACTCAAATAACAACGGTTTTCTTTCACAACGTCCAGCACTACCAAGACCAGAGCCGATGGACACTAGTTCTGTTAACACGCATTTGCGTAACAGGCAACCTCAATTTCACCACCCACAAAGCAATAATTTTTTCCGTTCTACGGGACCCCCAAGATTTACCGTCAAAGAATTACACAGCGTTAACTAAATAGAACCTTACCCTGCAAACAGTAGTAATAACACGTATTTTCAACCGGGACCCAACGAAACTTACAGACATGACCTGGACGAATATTACTACTACGGACAACCAGAAATAGTCGACAATGTTCAAGACACTGAAATAAGCTACGGACGCAACACGGTGCACCCACTCCAACAAGTTCAGCCAAATGACACAAACTTTCACAATATAGAAAACATACAATCAGAGGCTAACATGCATGAAATAGATGATGAACATTTTCTGCTAAAAGCCTCATTAGTCCAACAGGATACATAGATATTAATATACACGGGTCTAATCTTCCATACATAAAAATATCTTCCCCATTTGGTCGTGATTTAAAATTCTTAATCGACACGGGAGCATCTACTTCATTTGTTAACCCCGAGTTCGTTCATCCAAACGATGTAGAAATTACAAAACCCGTCATCATTAATACCATATTAAACCAACACACTTTAGATAAACAGGTAACTCTTCCAAATTTTCATGAATTCAGGCAACCGGGATATATCAAATTTTTGCTTTTTAAATTTCACCAATACTTCGATGGGTTACTAGGCTTGGATGCATTAACAAAGCTACAAGCTAGAGTTGATCTAGCCAACAAAACATTGACCACTAACCATGCTATTATCCCCCTAAATTTTCAACCCAATATTATTTCAAATAAATACACTGTACCTGCTAAGTCAAAATATATTGTGAAGCTACCAGTTGACACTTGTGAAGGAGATGTATTCATACCAAATATTGAAATCGCACCTGGATTACATATTTCGGAAGGAAAATACAAAGCTAAGGACTGGTTTAGCCTTCTAGCCGTAACAAACCAAACCAATGACGATAAATTGCTTTTTCTGGAACAACCATTAAAAGTTTCTGAATTTTCTCCTGCGAAATTCGATAAAGTGCATAATTTCAACATAGACTGCACCCCCGAAGTGGATTGCATCATTACACCCCAAGATGTTTCCCAATTAATTCGGTTTTCCCACCTAAATCAAGAGGAAAAAGAACTAATCCTAAAAATATGTCGGGAATACGACGATATATAATTTTCCGAGAAGGGCAGAAACTTAGTTTCACGAACAAAATTAAACATAATATTCCTACCACAGATGATATACCCATTTATACTAAGTCCTATCGATACCCATACGTCCATAAAGATGAGGTAAAAAAAACAAATTAGTGACATGCTTGATCAAGGGATCATCCAACCTAGTTATTCTCCGTGGAGCGCACCAGTTTGGGTAGTCCCCAAAAAACGAGATGCAAGCGGGAAACAAAAATGGAGATTGGTCATCGACTATCGGAAACTTAAGGAGAAAACGATGACCGATCGCTATCCTTTACCAAACATAAACGACATACTCGACAAGCTAGGTAAAAGTCTATATTTTTCACTATAGATCTTGCCAGCGGTTTCCATCAGATTGAAATGGACCCTAAGGACGTCAAAAAAACAGCTTTCACCGTAGACGGGGATCATTATGAGTATGTCCGGCTGAAAAATGCCCCCTCCACATTCCAAAGGGTCATGGATAATGTACTCCAAGAACTCCAAGGGAAGATATGTTTGGTATATTTGGATGATATTATTATATTCTCGACATCGCTTCAGGAACATGGCGAAAATCTGAGGAAAGTATTTAAAAAGCTACGTGAAGCCAACTTCAAGGTACAGCTGGACAAGTCGGAATTCCTTCATTAAGAGATAGCCTTCTTGGGTCATATAGTTACACCTGATGGCGTAAAACCTAACCCTGATAAGGTGCAGGTAATTAAGGATTTCCCGATCCCCAGAAATCAGAAAGAAATAAAATCGTTCCTTGGCTTGGTGGGGTATTATCGGAAATGCATCAAAGATTTTGCGAAGCTGACCAAACCACTCACTGAGTGCCTGAAGAAAGGTTGGTACGTTCAGCTGACAGACAAATATATTAAGGCTTTCGAAACATGTAAAGATCTTTTGATGAATGATCCTATACTGCAATATCCAGACTTTCATAAACCTTTTATCCTAACCACGGATGCAAGCAATTACGCTATTGGGGCAGTACTATCATAGGGTACGATAGGTAGCGACAAGCCTATTTGCTACGCAAGCCGATCACTAACTGACACCGACATTAATTACTCCACAATAGAAAAGGAGTTATTAGCTATCGTTTGGGCCGTGAAGTACTTTAGACCCTACCTATTTGGACGAAAATTCCAGATAGTAACTGACCACAAACCGCTGACTTACCTTATGAGCCTAAAAGAACCTAACTCTAAGTTAGTAAGATGGCGCTTAAGACTAGAGGAGGTTGATTACCAGGTGGTTTATAAAAAAGGAAGACTGAACTCAAATGCAGATGCCTTAAGTAGAATCAAACCTTCCGGCACAGTGTCCAATGAACAAGCTGAACTCAATATCAACGAAACCCTCGAAAGATTCGCGAATACTTCATTGCACGCACAAGATGGTTCAACCATACATTCCGCACAAGAAAATTTAAATGATGGAATTCCGATCTCCGAACGACCATTTAATGAATTCACCCTTCAGATTATTCTTGAAAAGACCACCAGGACACCACAAATCTCTTTGGAAATGCCATTCAAAAACAGACAAAGACGAACTATACGTATGCATGACTTTAACGAAAACAATGTTACAGAACTCTTCAAAAGATTTGTTACCCCTAACAAAATTAACGCAATCTACACGACTGATAACATTTTCAAGATAGTCCAAACTGTTTACTCCAAATTTTTCTCTGAATCCTAAACCTTTAAGCTGATCCGATGCATGGAAATACTTAAAGAAATAACAAATGTAGACGAGCAGGATAAAGTAATCAACGATTACCATATAAAAAGTAATCATAGAGGTATAATCGAAACCTTCCAACACCTCAAAAGAGATTACTACTTCCCATATCTTAAGGAAAAGGTGACTAAAATAATAAATAATTGCGAAACCTGCCAGGTTCAAAAGTACGACAGGAACCCCCCCAAAAATAGAATACCAGACCTCTGAAAGCCCTGGCAAACCTTTAGATAGTTTGTATACGGACGTGTATACAATCAATGGTAAATCTATCCTGACTATCATAGATCGATTCTCAAAATTCGCCGCTGCATATACGCTAGATACAAAAAACAGTATTAATATTGTAAAATCACTTCGACACTTTATTAGCCTCCACGGCATCCCTAAAGTATTGGTTGCAGATCAAGGCACTGAGATGATGTCCAGCATATTCAAGGACTCCTGCAAACAATACAACATCAGGGTACATTATACGTCATACCAGCAATCCAGCAGCAATGCCTATGTGGAGAGATGGCACTCTACCCTTACCGAGACGTACCGAATCATTTTAGAAAAACGGAAGAAACAAAATTTAGACTTAGACCACGAAGACATACTAAACGAAGCTGTAATAACATACAATAACGCTATCCACTCCACTACAAAATTTACTCCCTATGAAGTATTCTCAGGCAGAACACACATATTTAACAAAAAATTTACCTACAACAACGAACATGATTACCTTAAAAAATTAAATGAATTCAGATCGCAAATTTACCCACAGATCAAAAATAGGATTGAGGAGTTAGTAAAAAATAATTTAGGGAAATTGAACAAAAATAGAACAGATTCCCCAGTACTCGCAGAAAATGAAACCGTATTTCGAAAAGAGTGCAGACGGAATAAAATCACTCCTAGATTTAGTAAGCATAAAGTTAAGAAAGACATGAAAGTTACATTAATTACTACTAAAAACCAAAAGCTACATAAATCAAAAATTAAACGAAGACGTAAATTTCAGGGTAATATTGACAGCTCAAGGACAGAGAATAGAAATACAGACGTTGAACAACGACCAGGTACTTCTACCGTTACGACTGGGGATGAGTAGAACCATAATTACGTATCAAAATCTAATACACATAGTAAAACTTGAGAACTACGAGCAAGCTATTGGAAACATCGTAGACTCAGTAAATAAATTTGACAAAATACCCGAGGCAACGGACACACTAGTGGTCACAAAGTTGAAAACGAAGGAATTGACGCACAAACTACAAACAATAATGCCAAGACTTCGACCAAAACGAGGACTAATTAACGGACTTGGCTTCATAATAAAAGGTATTACGGGCAACATGGACGCAGACGACGCTGTAAAAATAAATGAAAATATCGAGAAGCTAATGTCGAATCAATCCAATCCAGGCACGATGGTCCTCAAACAAACTAAACTGAATAATCTCATGATGGAACGATTTGATAATATTACGAACCATATTAATAATCAGACCGAAATCATTAACAACTACCTATTACACTCACAAAATCAAATTAGAAGAGACCACGAGTCTATGATTCATGTCCAATATCTAAATCAAATTAATTACAATACAGATTTATTGAACTATCATCTCTGTGACATAGCAGAAGCTGTGATACTCGCCCGATTGAACATAATTTCCAAACAAATTTTCAGTCCAATAGAAATAATAGAAATATCTCGGGTAGTCCAAAGGCAAACAGTAGAAATTAAATCAGATGAAAATATTTATGAACCCCTTAACCTTCAAGCCTACTACAATGGTTCAAATATCATATTTAATATAAAGATACCAATACTATCTAACACAACCTACCCATTTTTCCATATCATTCCCCTTCCTCAACAAAAAACTCAAATCATCACGAGACCCTATGTCATCCTAAATACCCAAAGTGTTCAATTTTTTGACGAGAAATGCCCCAAAATCGAGGGAACCTATTATTGCAAGTAAGTCACTAACCAACAACATTCGAGAAATTCCAGATGCATAGCAAACATCATGAACGGTGCGCCAGCATCTTGCCAGTACGAAGCCATACCAGGAGTACCGGAAATATCACAACCTGAGCCAAACTATATTCTCGCAGTCAACATTCTTGAAATTAAAATCGAAACTTGCGGACTTTCAAACCGAACCATCGCCGGACCCGCACTCATACACTTTGAAAGGTGCGCAATATCAATAAACGAGATTACCTATAGCAGCCAAAGCAGCATCTTCTGGGACAACATAGACGTCTTCCCTGTAACATCAACCGAAATTAATACCACAACCGATATTCATACTGAAACCAAATACATGATATTTGGGTCGCGTGCCATGGTGACACCAAGAATCTATGTCAATAGCAACAAGAATCTATATCGCATTCGAATATACCATATGGCGTGGATATTCACAGTCACTTCTCGGAAATTTGATATGGTCAGTTGAGCGCAAGTATAGTGCATTATACTTGACCTATACAATACGTGTGGTCTGCTAGCTCATATCTCATTACGTAGACGATATTAGTGGATTGCATAATTTATGTTTTGATTTATTTGTTTTGATTTGATTTATTTCAGGCATGGTGATGGTGTATCATTACACTTTTACCCTCGTTTTGATTAGGGTTCATTTGTAACAAATAAATGAAGACTAATCACAAACATTGAGTTCAATAGTCCCAGAAGGGGTTTTCATAATAATATCCTCTTAGCTTTACTTACAACAATGTGTATCATTCTTAATGTATCTAAAACATTACAACATTTTTCTATTTATAGGTTCATATTTTTTTTTTTGTGTGGTCACAATAATGCTTACTTAGCTTTACTTAACATAATGCGTATCATTACAAAAATTTTCTATTTGTAGGTTCGTATATTTTTTTTTTTTTATTTATCTACATTGTCGTTTGTGTTACATATGTGGTAAGATTTTAATCTGTTCTTATGTATTAATTGACGGTTTCCTGCTATGTCTAAAGTGACATTACAGTGATCCATGTCCAAAACTCTATATGGACCTTTATACGGTGGTTTATATTTCTTTCTATTTTCATTTTTCAAAAGTACTAAATCTCCTATTTTAGGATTCAAAGAATGTATATTTGTTTGGTTCATTGTTCTTTTGATTTTAACTTTCTCAATCAAAATTCGTGCTCTATTGATCGACATCCTCAATCTTGCCTTTAACTCGTTGGCATAATCATCTAAATCGTAAATTACATCTTGATTATCAACTATGTCATTTGGTAAATATGGGAGTTTACCGAAAATCAATTCAAATAGAGTATAGTTTGTATCTACATTTGGGGTTGTATTGTACGCAAATGTGTAATATGGAACCCATTTGTCCCATTGTTGGTCATCAGCAAACGAATACATATATTCATTTAGTACCCGATGATTCCTTTCTACTACACCTAATGATAGTGTGATAGTGTGTAGAAGTGATATGGTGTTGAAAATATTTGTTTTATTTTTAACAAATCACAGATGTTGCTCATAAGCTTATTCGTAAATTCTGTACCTAAATCAGACTTGAGTACTTTGAAATGTCCATACTTTAATATAAATTTGTTAACTATTCCTACAGCTATGGTTTGTGCTTCTTTATTTTCTATTGGGAACGCTACTACAAATTTAGTTAGCTCACATTGTAAAGTTAATATGTATCTATAGTTATTAGATATTCTGAGTGGACCTACGGTATCTATTTGTATTGTTTGAAAACTCGTTGTTGGTGTGTCGGTTTTCATCATTTCTTCTTTTGTGTGTCTCACCTGTTTGTTTATTTGACAAGGTGTGCAATTCTTTATGTGGGATTTAACCATACCGTTCATGTTTTTCCAGCAATATCTTTGTTTTAGCTTCAACAAAGTTTTGCGAATTCCTAAATGTCCTCCGTGTGGTGAATTGTGGTATTCTTCTATTAATTTCACCTGTTCATCTTTATTCGTTATCTTAGCGGGTGGCTTGTATATCATTATTCGTAGCTTCATATGCGCATTATCTTTACCTTTTCGTTGCAACAGGTTAAATACTTTCTTAAATTCTTCTTTGTCTATAGACTTCAATATAATATCATCACTTGGTAATGAGAGTTCTTGGATTTTGTTACGTCTAGCAAAATCTAATAGTTTCTCCATAATCAAAACGTATTCTGAATGTGGATTATCACTATTATTCTCATTACGTTTGTTTCTGTGGGTACCCCTATTTATTGTTAGCTTTGCATTAACGGAAACTGGTTTCACGTTAGATATATCGCTACAATATACTTTTACAATATCTTTCGTACGTACGATATCAATACCTTTATTTTCATCATTTCGCAGGATAAATTTCAACTTAATAACACCGGTGATATCCGACAAGCAAGTGCAATCCCAACAATAGAATTGATTAGGTTCTACTTTTACGTGGTTGCTTTCGCTGTGGGTTTCTTGCTTTTTATCCTCTGTTTTGTTTGCCATGCCCCTTGTAATTGCTAATAGTTTACGCTTTGCTGTTTCATCTATAACTGGAGGTATCAATGCTTTTAAAGAGTCAGAATCCAACTCAATTCTTGACAAAGCATCAGCATTCGTGTTCATGCTGCCTTTCTTGTACACAATCGTGAAATCATAATCCGATAAGTCAACTCTAATTCTAGCGAGTTTTGATGAAGGATTTGAATGGGTGAATAAAGATACTAGTGGTCTATGGTCTGTGACAGCTTCGAACTTCCTTCCGTAGAGATAAGGTCTGAAAAAGTTTATGCCCCAATGTATGGCTAAAAGTTCTTTTTCTATGACTGGTTTGTTAATGTCGTGTTTCGCTAGTGACTTGCTTGCATACGAAATTGGTAAATCCTGTCCAATTTCACTTTGTGATAATACAGCGCCTAATGCGTAATTAGATGTATCACTTGTTAAAATGAATGGTTCTTCGAAATTTGGAATCTGCAGAATTGGTGGCTCAATTAATTTATTCTTAAGTGTTTCACACGCTTTTTGACACTCTTCGGTCCATTCAAATGTAACGTTCTTTTTTAGTAGCGAGTTCAAACTTTTGGCAATTTCGGCAAAATTTGGAATAAAACGCCTGTAGTAGTTACAGAACGCAACAAATCTGCGCACTTCATCTGCACATTTCGGAACCGGATAGTTTCTGATCGTCTCGAATTTAGATGGGTCTGTTTTAACACCCTCACTGGTTATCAAATGCCCTAAATACACTACTTCCGATTTCAAAAAGTGACACTTCCTAGGGTTCAACTTCAAGTTGTACTGTCGCATTCGCTGTAACACATTGCGAAGATTGTCATTGTGGTGTTTGACACTGCATCCAAAGACTATGATGTCATCTACGTATAGGAATGCCTCATGACTTAAACCACTCAAAGCTATCGTCAACATCCGTTGGAAACTGTTGGACGAAATCTTTAATCCAAATGGTAGTCTCTTAAATTGATAGTGACCATCACTGGTCGAAAACGCGGTGACGGGTCTAGATTCTTTCTCAAGTTCGATTTGGTGGAATGAACTAGTCAGGTCCAAAGTTGAGAAATATTTCGCTCTACCGAGCCTATCTAGAACGTCTTCCAATCTAGTCAAAGGAAACTTATCATTGATGATTTTGTCGTTCAATCTACGAAAATCCACTACAAGTCTCCACTTAGCTTTACCATCTGAAATCTTCTTCGGTACAACCAAAAGTGGTGAATTGTATGGGCTTACTGACGGTTCGACAATATCATTATCTTCTAAGTCTGTGGCCTGTTGTAATATCTCTTCGTTTTGTGCTTGAGGTAGCCTATAATTCTTAATGTAGACTGGACTATTGTCTGTCATCTGCAGCTTTTGTTTATAGAAATTGTTTGTTGTCAACTTCTCTTCCTCTAAGTGAAAATCATCTTGATACTCTTTGATTATCTCAAGCAAACTGTCCATAGATCTTTTGTCCAAATTATCTTTATCTAATACTCCCAACAATTTACCGAAACGCTTCTGATCACCTCTCTGTTGTTTTCCTGCATATACTTTGTAGTTTCTCAGTGGTTCAACCTCTACGTTGAAGTTGTTTATGACTACATCTTTATCAGTTGTGCTCAGAACCTTCACGTGTCGAACGCCTTTGGCTGGTGTAATAGTGTTTCCGATGAAAACACCCTTCTCAATCTCTGCGTTCAGCACAATGCTGTCTTCATCGATGCTTACATTTACCGGAACTATCGCTTCAGTTCAGGCGGATATATTGATTCCCGAATGGTTCTGACGTTTTGTATCCATGGGTAATACAATTTCTTCATCTGACACACTAAAAGAAATGGTGAATGTTTCATAATCTATTTTACTCATGAAACTAACCAATAGATCTCTGCCGATAATACCGTCTGTACTGATCGGAAAATTGTCGTCCACTATGTGGAATAATTCTGTTACCCTTCTTTTCCCAATTAACAAATCTAATTTCGAAGTACCTAAAGATGTAGTTACTTCCTTAGTAATTCCAGTTAGCTTAATTTTATCCTTGCTATTCACTCTATGTTCTAACGCCTTAAATATACCTACTTTACAAATTGATACGTCTGCACCCGTATCTATCAAGAATGATTGTTGTCTATTCGCTCCATCATTATAAATTCTTACAAAATTTGTGCAGCCATCTGTTATTCTATTAATTTGACATTTTTTACTCGTGCTATTTATTCCGGGAGGTTCCTCATTTCCTCTCCGGAACCTAGGACGTTTCCCTGGTCCGAAATAACATTTAGGCCTCTAGTATTGCTATTATGGTTGCTATTATGGTTGTTGGCATAGCTGTTATTCCTACGGTGACTACCTCTGTTACCATCATTATTTCTATAATGATTTGGTCTATTATCTGTCTTTCTATTAAAATTTCTATGGTTATCGTATCTACTATTCCAAACATCTCTTCGACTGTCTCTATTTCTATAACCATTGCTATTCCTATTGTAATATGTCGCTGAATTCGTGGACACTGGTATCTAGTTACAATTTTTGCTCCTCGAGCCAGAAAACAAATTTAGATCGCTATTTACTTTTGCTTTGGCAAGCCTGTCGCCGCTTACGCAAAAGCAAATTAAAAACTTTGCCTTGGCGAGCCTGTCGCCGCTTTTAAGCAAAGAGAGACTAAAGACTTTGCCTTGGCGAGCCTGTCGCCGCTTAGCTAGTCTATATCAGTCTTTTACTTTTGTACAAAGAATAAAACAAATTCTTTTTTTTGTACACCTGGTCGCCGCTATGGTTTTGGCTTACCAGCAAAGAATGTTCCTTTATTGATTCCAATCCTGAGCTTTTATAGCAATAGTATTACAGCTATGTTTTTTGAAAATCTGCGGGAATCAAAAATAATTATCTAGTACCGAGGATTTACCACCGCGTGCAATTAGGGCGCTCTAGTCGCCATCTATGTGATATTTGACATTTCGACCAGTGTCGAAACGTCAAGTGTCAAGTGTACACAACACCCTCTCTCTTTGGGAAAAAAAATTTTCTTTTGTGTAATTAGAAAATTTTTGAATTTTAATTTTTTTGGATTCGCACATTACAATTGCATATAATTTTTTTTGACTTATTTTTATTTAATTCGCAATTTCATATGTATATATTTCTTTTCTTGATATTTTCTTTATTTTGACTTAATTTTATCTTATAGTGTACATATTGTTTGATTCTATTCTGTTTTTTTTTTTGTGTTTTTTATCTGATTATGGAAATTTGTAGTTGTATGCTTATAGTTTATTACATTATTATTCTTGTCTGTGGCTTGTATAACTTTAACAAAATATTGTGATATCTTTTACATTTGTTGTTTATTAAGATATCTGAATTGACGCCATCTCTGAATTTTATTTCGTATGGTCCGTGGTATGTGTTTTGTAATTTCTTTCTATTCATATTTCGTACTAGTACTAAATCTCCTACTTTCAAGTTTGATGGTTTTGCAAAATTGTCTAATTTAAGTTTTCTTTCGTGTTTTACTCTATCGATTATTTTTCGTGCTAGGCTGATACTATTTTTTAACCTCAGTTTTAGTTCATTAGCATAATTATCTATATTGTTTATTGGTTCATCTTTTTCTATTATGTCTTTAGGTAGATGAGGTAATCTGCCATATACTAGTTCGTATGGAGAATATTGTGTATCTGGAGAATATTGTGTATATGGAGAATATTGTGTATCTAGTGTTGTATGCAAAAGTATAGTAAGGTACCCATTTATCCCATTCGTAATCATTGGTAAAGTTCAATAAATATTCGTTTAATACTCTGTGATTACGTTCCACTGTCCCGAGTGTTTCATGGTGATAGGGTGTCGAGAATACTTGTTCTATTTTTAACATACTACAAATGTTTGCCATTAGCTCATTGGTGAATTCAGTTCCAATATCTGACTTCAGTTTTTTGAAAAGGCCGTGTTTTAATATTAATTGTTCAACCATTGTTTTCGCGATAGTTTTAGCGTCTTTTGATTCTATTGGATAGGCAATAACATATTTTGATAATTCGCACTGCATTGTTAGTATATATCTATAATTGTTGCTCAGCCTAAGTGGCCCTACTGTGTCTATGACGATTGTTTCGAATGTGTTAGCAGGTGTGTCTGTTATAATTTGGTTTTCTTTTATGTGTTTTGTCTGTTTATTTTTAGCACAAGTTTCACAATTGTTAATGAAGGATTTTATCATTTTGTTCATATTTTTCCATATGTATTTCTGTTTGAGTTTTAATGTCGTTTTTCTCACACCTAAATGTCCTCCTACGGGTGGTGTATGGTAATCATTTATCAATTTAAATTGTATTATTTTGTCTGTTATTCTTTTGGGGGGTTTGTATATTATAATTTTTAGGGTTTTTTTGCCTTTTGATTGAGTACACTGTTGTAATTTATTGAATATGTCTTTGAATTCATTTTTCCCTATAATGTTGAATATTTCATCAGTTTCTTTTAAGTATATCATTGTTATATTTCTCCTTGTCACTATTGACGTCAGTTTCTCCAGTAACGAAACTAATTCCGATGGATTATCACTGCATTCAATTTTAACTTGGTTATTTTCAACGTTTATCTTTGTATTTTTCCCCGTTTCAAATTTTAGGTTTATTAAATTTTTTATGTCAGCCATCAATTCGCTGTTCCATATATACGTTTCATTTAACTTTGTGTTTTGGTTTGATTCATGTGCTTCTATCGTTGGTGTGTTGTATTTCTCTCTGGTCATGTTTCTTGTGACTGCTAATATATTTTTGTTCTTAACGTTATGGTCTTGTTTCGGGATCATTTCTTTTAATGTATCTGAGTTTAATTTGATGCGTGATAGTGCATCTGCATTGACATTCATTTTTCCTTTTCGGTATATTATGTCGAAGTCATAATCACATAAATCGACTCTTATGCGTGTCATTTTTGATGATGGGTTTTTGTGTGTGAATAATGATATCAGTGGTCTATGGTCAGTGACCACCGTAAATTTATTTCCAAAAAGATAGGGTTTGAAGAAGTTTATTGCCCAATGAATCGCCAGTAATTCTTTTTCTATTGTAGATTTGTTTATTTCGTGTTTAACGAGAGTTCTACTCGCGTAAGTTATGGGTAAGTCCTGTCCTATGTCACCTTGTGACAGTACTGCGCCTAATGCATAGTCTGATGCATCCGTTGTGACTATGAATGGTTTGCTAAAGTCCGGGTATTGTAGAATTGGTGCATTCATTAGTTTGCTTTTAAGTTATTCAAATGTTGTTTGGCATTGCTGTGTCCACTTGAATTCAACTTTCTTTTTTAGTAGATCGTTTAGACATTTCGTTATTTTAGCAAAGTCGGGGATGAATCGACGGTACTAATTGGCGAATGCGACGAATCTTCTAACTTCGTCTGGATTTGTTGGTACTGGGTACTTTTTGATTGTATCAAGTTTTCCGGGGTCAGTGCGAACTCCATCCTTGGTTATCAGATGTCCCAAGAAAACTACTTCGCTTCTCAGGAAATTGCATTTTTTAGGGTTCAACTTAAGATTGTAGTTATTCAATCTTTCAAGTACTCGTACTAAATTTGAATTATGGTGTGCTAAGCTGCAACCGAAAACAATTATATCATCTACATATAGAAAAGCTGCTGAGTCTAGTCCACTTAAAGCTATGGTGAGCATGCGTTGAAAACTGTTTGAAGAAATTGTCAAACCGAATGGTAGTCGTTTAAACTGATAGTGTCCTTTGTTCGTTGAGAAGGCTGTCAATGGTCGTGACTCTTTCGTAAGCTCTATTTGATGGAATGAACTTGTCATGTCTAAAGTAGAGAAATATTTAGCTCTCCCCAGACTATCTAGAACATCCTCTAGTCTTGTTAGAGGGAATTTATCGTTGACTATTTTCTTATTCAGTGCTCTAAAATCAACCACTAGTCTCCATTTATTTGCGCCTAGTTCACTCTTCTTCGGTGTTAGAAGTAATCGTGAGTTATAGGGGCTGGTTGAATTCTCGATGACATTGCTGTCTAACAATTCCTGTACTTGTTTGTTTATTTCGTTAATATGTGTATGAGGTAACCTGTAATTCTTTATGTATGTCGGTGTGGTATCTGTAACCTGTATTTTTACTAATGTTCGAAGAACAATCGTATTAAACTCGTTTCGCCGAAAATTCATATTTCTTTATTTATATATATATATATATATATCAGCAAATCGGTTAATAGAAGTAATCTCTGGAGTGGATGATCCGATTGAGCTGAAATTTTCGGAGAACGTAGATGTATATAGTAGGTAGGTCCACAACTTTCTCAAATTCAGATACTCTAAACCTTTTGGCGGCGGCGAGCGTTTTAGTGAATTTTGAGGTACTCCTATATATCCAAGCAGTGTAAATTTTTGTTAAAGAAATGTATTGGAAATGAAACCTAATTATGTTCTAAGCTCGTCTATGATAAAGAACTGGAAATTTTGAGCCGTGTGTGGGTGCAGGGTGCCTAAAAGTAGGCAAGGATTTTTTTTCAAATTTTGATTTGTCATTACTTCTAAGAAAAGCAATGGATCGTCGTGAAATTTGCAGAGCGTATTTATGTTGACTAAAATTTAGCGCACGTTGATTTAAAAGATAATGCGGGTAACCCTGCAGCTACGGCAGGCTCTTGAAAAAAAAACCTTCAAATCATTGACCTTCCTGAAAAATTTTTGATTTTTGACAAAAAAATCAAATCACTGATAAATTTTAACCTTTGTCCATCATGTCAAATTGAAATTTTGAAAATTCCGATTTGCACAAGAACGGCAACCCATCATCAAATTACCTCTATTTTCAGCACTCGAAAGTTCTGTTCACGAGAACTGACGCCCGGATTATCCGATCATAGTGAAATTTACAGAACATGTTGGTTTTAGCTAGGACCAGGTCTGATAGAAGTGATTTTGAAATGTGGGCAACCCTGTGCCAGTGGTACCATCTTGAAAAATCACTGAGAAAAAAAACCGGTTTTTTGGCCTATAACTTCCGATTCAGCCAGTAGATTTTGACAAGATTCATCCAGTACTTGGATCTTACTCTATATAACATTTGATGAAAATTTTGCTGAAAAATTAGAATAGAGTTGCCAGCTATGGTGATTTTTGTCCCCTAAATCTTGCAAATTTGCTCAGCAAAATAAAGCTTTTTTCCCTATAACTTCCGGTCCAGTGTAGAAATCAGAACGAAGTTCACGCAGTAAATGGACTTTAATGTGAACCAAATTTCGTAGAAATTTCGTACCAAAACTATGAAAGAGCTGCCAGCTATGACAATTTTTGTAATTTTGTTTAATTTCTTTACTGAGCGATTATGTCATTAGATTTCCAAATGGAAATGATCCTGCAATGAAAATTTACAAGAAATATTAACGCTTTAAAAGTTTGATAAGTTTTGAGGGTGGTAACCCTAAAATTCTTTTCACCCGTATAACTTCCAGCGCAGTGATTCAATCGAATCGAAATTTACTGGTTGGGTTTAACTTAACCTGAAGCAGATTTGGTATGTATTATGCTTTGCTGTTGACACAGGCTAACCAGCATTAGCCATTTCCGTAAATATTGCACCAACAGATGCTTCAAACAACGTTCTCATATGCAAAGCATTTGCAATAAAAATAAAAAATGCTTTTTTAAATTTTTCGAGTTTTGAACATTTTTTGGATGGCAGCCTCAAACAACGTTTAACCGCTGAAACTTTCGATGAAATCCTGCGAAGAGAACGAAATTCAAAGGATACGTTTATTTGAGTATGAGCTTGTTATGGTAAACTTATTGCTACTTCGTTCGGAAAGTGTTGCCAGCACTGAATTATATGTGTTATAGTTGAGTTTTGTTGCTTTGGATAAGGAATGGTTGATATGATTCTAAAAAACAGTGTATTACGTCTTTCCACACTTTTTTGTCACTCAAAGACAATTTCTTCGAAAATTAGTTTTCTAGCGGTTCAGGTGCGCTAGAGTTTTTTTTGAGTGTAAAAGTTGTTTGTGGATAAAGCTTCACCTTCTAAGTGGAATATATGCTGGTATGTTTTAAGAATTTCTAGTAGAGACTTCTGGTCTTTCGCATTCAGATGGTTTATTTTAACATGTTTTAATATGTCTTTAAATCGTTGTTCGTCTCTGATGTTCTGGGCTACTGATTTACTTGTTTCAAAAGTTTTGAAGTTTCTTAACGGTTCGGTTTCAATTTTAAAATTTTCGAGTATTACCTCTTCTTCATTTGTGTTTAATATCTTAATGTGTTTTACGCCTTTTACTGGGATTATTGAACTGGCTATATAAACTCCTGGTTTAATTTCTTTGTTAGTGGTTACACTATCTTCCTCTATGTTAATGTCGATGGGACATACGTATTCACACCTTGGTGGTTCTGTAATCCTCTGTTTTCTTGTAGCGATAGGTATAGTATGGTCTTCATAATTTATATTTATTGTTATTGTGTATGTTTCATAGTTTATTCTTGCTAATTTTTGGGTAAGAAAATCCCTTCCTAATATTCCGTCCGTAAGAATAGGAAAATCAGATTCCACTATTTGAAATGGAAAATTGATGTTATTTCCATCAATACTCAAATTTAAATTAGTCGTTCCAATCGACTGTATTTGTTCATCAGTTATTCCGGAAAATTTACATCTTTTGTCTTCATTTATGATTTGATCATCCGGAATCGCACTTGCTTTACATAGTGACACATCTGCTCCAGTGTCAACCAATAATTTTAAATATTTTCTATTATCCTTGCAGTAAATTGAGACATAATTTTCGAGCTGTCTATTAAGTAATAATATTTTTTCTGTCTTGGTCCCGGGGTCAACTTTTATTGTTCGTTGTCGCTGGCCTCCGGGCTCGTCGCGTTTCCCTGGACTATATTTATACGTTGTCTCCTATCGTTGAAATTTCTGCTATTAGTTCTGCTGTTATCGTAGTTTCTGTGATTTCGATTTACTTCATTACCCCTTGAGCTGTGATTGTTTCTATTATTATTGTTATTTCTATAGTTATTATTTATATTAGTATTATTTTGATTCCACTCGTTATTTCTATTATTATAAGTATTTCTGTTATTTCTGTAACTGTTCAAATTGTTCATTTCACTTGATCTTGAACTATAATTGTCTCTATAATTTCTATTCTGGTTTTTCATTTTCCGGTGTTCTATTACTTGTTTCAAATTCAGTTGCGATCTGTATCGCTTCTATAAATGTCTTAGGTTGCGCAGCAAAAATAGTGGGCTTAAGAGTTTCATTTAATCCATTCTTGAAAATTGTAAGCGCGTATGAATCATTGGACTTTACTATCACTGCCTTTTCTTGTGCAGTTGTATTTTGTCCTAGGCTATTTATTTGGATGTCACTCAATTCACTAATGAGCTCAGACAATTTTTCTCCATATTTTTCTACAGTTCCGCGTTGCTGTAGCTGAGCCAATTGCGTGTGTATTTGCTGTAAGGTTTTCCTACTTTTGTACCTGCTTTTTAAGTGTTTTTCTAGCGCTGAATAATTGTTGATTTCTAATGTACTTAGTTGTACCTTCACGCTTGCTCCTAACTTTACATTTTTAACGAAATTCAATAAATTCAATTTTCCTTCTTCATTCAGACTTTCATTTAGTAACCCAACTATGGTTAAAAATGCATCTACCTCTTTTGGGTTTCCATTGAAAGTTGGTATTGATTTTAAAGCTATTTCTATATTAAAAGTTCCCATTTTATTTTCTACTGCTTGCTCTAATTTTTCCTCTAACAACTCTTTCGCTACACTATATTTATCTAAGAATGTTTTTCGCAATTCTGAACTATCTTCTGTATCTAGTACTCTTTTCTTTAAATCTTCGATATCACTTAATTTTTCTATTATGGTATCGCTTTTGTATACCCTTCCCGGAGTTTTTTTTTTTAATATATTATAATTTTCGAAATGGCATTTATCTGCTCTTCCATTTAAAAAATAATGCTCATACCATGGACCATAGGTTTTTGTTTCAAAAAATTTTTTTTTTGTATTCTAATAAAAATATATTGTTTTTTGTTTAGTTTTCATTTAGTATAATTTTTATTTTTTTTTTTTTAACAACAATAATTCATTTTATTTAATTCATTATTCATTCTACTGTCTTTGATTTTACATTTGTGTATGTACATTTTTGTTTTTACAATTCTTCTTAATATTTTTTTTTTAATTCGTTTGTTATTTCTTCGATACGTTTGAATAACTTCCCTTGTATTTCCCAGGGGGGTGGATTATCTTCATTCGTGGCTGTTCTTCTAAGCGCCGTTCGGAGCCTCCTCAAATACACCTTTTTGCCTCCGCGTTTCTTCTGTTTTCGTCTCGTGTCCTGGTACGGTATTGTAGTTAATTTCGCTTCGTCCTTCCGCGCCTGGATGATCCGCGGGTCCTCCCTTGGTTGAGGTCTTCCTTCTTTGGGAAGATCGGACTTTAAATTTCTTTGGTCCGCCGTTGGCACGGTCGCCATGTAATATGTCGCTGAATTCGTGGACACTGGTATCTAGTTACAATTTTTGCTCCTCGAGCCAGAAAACAAATTTAGATCGCTATTTACTTTTGCTTTGGCGAGCCTGTCGCCGCTTACGCAAAAGCAAATTAAAAACTTTGCCTTGGCGAGCCTGTCGCCGTTTTTAAGCAAAGAGAGACTAAAGACTTTGCCTTGGCGAGCCTGTCGCCGCTTAGCTAGTCTATATCAGTCTTTTACTTTTGTACAAAGAATAAAACAAATTCTTTTTTTTGTACACCTGGTCGCCGCTATGGTTTTGGCTTACCAGCAAAGAATGTTCCTTTATTGATTCCAATCCTGAGCTTTTATAGCAATAGTATTACAGTTATGTTTTTTGAAAATCTGCGCGAATCAAAAATAATTATCTAGTACCAAGGATTTACCACCGCGTGCAATTAGGGCGCTCTAGTCGCCATCTATGTGATATTTGACATTTCGACCAGTGTCGAAACGTCAAGTGTCAAGTGTACACAACACTATCATCGTTATTATTTTTGTATCTTCGACCACGGTTATTTCTGTTATTTGCAAAATTGCCGATATGCATTACGCTACTCGTGGCTTGCGATTCTAATGTCTCAATCTCTTGCGCTAATGATACTGCCTTAGCAAAAGTTTTGGGCCTAGCTGAAAGTATTGTGCCTTTCAGCTGGTCATTAAGTCCACTTTTGAAGATCGTGAGTGCATAAGTATAGTTCATTTGCGCGATAACTTTCTTTTCAGGTTCTGTAGCCTGATTACTTAGCCCTTGTATCTGTAATTGATTAAGCTCATCTACCAAAGATAAAATTTTACCTTTGTTTGTAGTAACAGATGATCTGTTTTGACACATGCTACTGAGCATAGAATGAATCTGTGGTACCGTTTTATTGTTCTTAAATCTGGTAGATAATTCATTTTTCAAAGATTCAAAAGTGCTGATTGAGGTGTTAATCAAAAATAGTCTTACATTCGCGGTAAGCTTAACTTTAGAAATCTATGAGTTGGGTTTTTCCTGCAGCGGTTAATGTTGAATCTAGTAATTCTACTATTTTTAAAAAGGATTCTAATTCCTTATACCTTCCCTCGAAAGTAGGAATTATTTTTATGCCAGTCTCCAGACTGAACTCAGACATCTTGGCTTTGTCTTCTAACACTTGTAAACTGGTCTCTAACTCTTCGGTGATGTCGCACTCTTGTTGGACGTCTTCCGCAGAATATCCTTGTTTACCAAGCTGTAGCCAGATTTCTCCCTCCAATATCGCTGATACCGCTTTGAACTTTAACTTGATATCTAAAACCTCAGAGTTTTCGTCATTAAAATTACTGATAATTTTCCTAAGTCTTGCTTTACGCGTCTTTAAATCGTTCAATTTTTCTTTTAATGTTTCAAACGTATATAAATTCTTTGAACTTTTTCTCAAATTCCTCAAAACTTGCTCGTTTTCTAAAATCAAACCTCCTAAAGTGTCCATACGTAATTATTATATGACTGGAACTTTACAAAAAGGAACCGTACATTTCATGAATAAAAGTTTAAAATTCATGTATCAAACCATATATATTCTTTTCTGTTTTTGTTATTTTTAAACATCTATACTTCTATTTAGTCTTTTGGCTACATATTCCTTATTCTTTTTATTATAAAAATAAAATACTCCTATCACTATACAAAAAATTGCTGCCGTCGTCAATGACTGCTGATACTCCTGTATCGCAGTTACCTCCTCTGTTGAGCAGTTATTTCCCATCTTTTAGGTCTCGTAGTTTCCTTTGAAAATATTCCTTCTGCTGCCCAAAAGCAATTCGTATCAGTCTATGCAGTTCTGCGCGTTCGCGTGTTAGTCTCGTTTTTCTGCCTCCACGTGGCCGTCTCGGTTTGGGGATGGTGCTCAAAATGTCTTCTTCAGCCTTCCGTTTGATAAACTCCTCTATTTTCCTAGGCCTGGGTCCAGGTGTAATTACCGGTGTTGGTTGATAGTGCGATGGTGTGGTTGTCACCGGCTCAGGCACGTATCCTTCTTCTTCCACTCGCTCTTCTTCTTCTTCGCAGCTGCCTAAATGCTCACTGTTGACTCCAAAATTCGATTTGTCAGGATCGCCATGAAATAAGTGTTGTCGGTCATGAATTAATGTTGTAGACGGGCCTTGGGATGCTTCTGTTGGGTCCTTACTGTTGTGGAGGAAAAGTTTCTTAGACTCAAGAGTAGAGAATAAGATAAAGCTGAATCAACCTACCAAAGCGGCGAGGCCACAGTTAATGCTGGCACTATGTTTAAGCTACCCTTAAACATTTGCCGTGCTTTCTATTGCTTAAACAACCGTTTCAGTCAGTATACTCAGACGAATCTATTTTCAATTAATTCTATAACTCCTTATATACGATTTTACAAGCATAACTTAATCTACTTTATTACTAAAACTCAGCATGCCCTGAAATAAATCATCAACACATACATTTTCCCATGACACGATATTCTACATGATTCACACGTGTCCTATTTTCTCACGCTACGCTCAACCGATATTCCTAGCGCCACTTAATCAACATGCACAAGAATTATTGCCATGTGCGCTCATTCATACTGAAACCAAATACATGATATTTGGGTCGCGTGCCATGGTGACAACAAGAATCTATGCCAATAGCAACAAGAATCTATATCGCATTCGAATATACCATATGGCGTGGATATTCACAGTCACTTCTCGGAAATTTGATATGGTCAGTTGAGCGCAAGTATAGTGCATTATACTTGACCTATACAATACGTGTGGTCTGCTAGCTCATATCTCATTACGTAGACGATATTAGTGGATTGCATAATTTATGTTTTGATTTATTTGTTTTGATTTGATTTATTTCAGGCATGGTGATGCTATATCATTACACTCCTTAAATTTATTAGCCTACCCATTATTTTGATTAGCTATTCACATTTGTTCTATGGGATATACATATAATAGCTTTAATGATTTTTAAAATGTTGAAATAATATGATAAATTACATTAACCATATTTAATGGGAAAAATAGTTCATAACAATTAAATTCATATTTATTTTATTGGATCGTTTTCTGAGTGCAGGCGCTGCCATTCAAACACAAATTTGTAGTCACCTTACGTTGCGATTGACGGGAAATTTCACGTGAGCTGACTCAGAATAGGGCCTTAGATATGAACAGAGCCTAGGAACATTGAATAAAAAGCTTGCCAAAAAGCGGCCTGGATATATTGAAAAGCATTCGACACTATTAGAAACTCGAACGAATGCAGTTCCAGACCTGAAGATTCGGATAGTGAGGTTTAGTGAAAGGCGATAATACCTGGTGAAATGCGTTGTGAAATATACTGGTATGGTAGATTAATATTAAAAAACTCTAGCGCATCTGAACCGCTAGAAACACTAATTTTCGAAGAACAGTAGAAGAATCGTGCAGATTTTGAGTGCATATTCTACCACACTAGCTGCTTATTACAGCCAAACTAATTCAAACACCAGGTTTTACTTTGGTCTTATAACTCATATGGTGGAAAGGTTTCAGATATTACCAGTGGCATGAATTTCAAAGTTTATGAGAGCAACACTTGTTAATTATATTCGCTCTCAGTTGCTTATTTCACAAAAATTTTCAAAGCAGCATCTCATAGAACATCAATGAAGAAAATGCTCAGTGCCTGCAGCACTGTAACTGAAGTTGGTGTTTGAGGCAGCGATCCGAAACATTTGCAGAACTTTGGGAATTGAAACATTGGTTATTTATTTTCATTGTAAATGTTTCCGGTATGAATACTAACTGTAAGCATTTATTGATACAAAAGTAGCACAACCGACTCGTGCTGGCAACCTTTCGCCAGTATCAAAGCCAAGAATATATCACATCTGCTTCACGTGGTTATATTACATTCGAAGTAATAGGAGTATAAAGAAATTTAGGGTTACCTGCAGCGAGTTTTTTCAAATAATCGAAAGCTTAATATTTGCTGTTTATTGTCACTACAATATCATTACCAATTGAAAATTCTACGATAAAACCGCTTAATAAAGATATTGCAAACAAATACAAAAACAACAATAGCTGGCAACCCTATCGAGGCTTTTCAACCAAATGTGGCTTGAATAATGCTTATAATAGGTTCCATTAATTGTATGAAACTCGTATTGATTTCATGACTGCACTGGAAGTTATAGGGCAAAACGTTTTATTTTCCTGAGAGAATTTTCAAAACCAAAGACACAAAAATTTCCATAGCTGGCAGCACCAATCGAATTTTTCAACCAAATTTCTATCAAACAGTGTTTAGAGTAAGGTGCAGCTACTGTGTCAATTTCATGAAAATCTAGTTACTAATTCACATTTCATAGGGCAAAAAGCAGGTTTTTTTTTCTTTGTAATTTTTCAAGATGGCACCACTGGCACAGAGTTGCCCACAATTCAAAATCGCTTCTATCAGACTTGGTTCTACTTAAGTCCAATGCATTCTGTAAATTTCAATGGTATCTGATTATTGGTTCGTGAATTCCCGTGAACAGAAGTTTTTGATGCTAAAAATATAGGTTAACTGGGAAAGGGTTACCGTTCTTGTCAGACATGAAATTTCCAAAGTTTTACTTTGAACGTGTAGATAAAGCATAAGATTTGTATACAGATTGGTTTTATTGTAAGAAACGGACATTTTTAGGATATTCGATGATTTGAATATTTTCACTTCCAAATTTTTATTTTTTCAAATTTAAGACACCAAAATTATCATAGCTGGCAGCTCCAACCGAATTTTTCAACCAAATTTCTACCAAACGTGGTTTGAAGTAAGGTCCAGCTACTGTGTGAATTTCGTCAAAATCGAACGATTCAATCAGAATTTATAGGGCTAAAAGCAGTTATCTTTTTTTGTGATTTTTCAAGATGGCACCACTGGCACAGAATTTCCCGCATTTCAAAATTACTTCTATCAGACCTGGTCCTATTTAAGACCAATACAGTCTGCAAATTTCAATTTATTCTGCTGATCGGATCGTGAGTTTCCGTAAACAGAAGTTTTTGATGCTAAAAATATAGGTAAATTGGGCAAGGGTTACCAGGCGTGCCCGTTATACCAAAGAAGCACGAAATTTACGTATGAGTGGCTTTTTTGAAGAAACGGCATTTTTTCAAGAGAGACGATGATTTGGAGGTTTTCAATTTCAGTGCCTGCCCTAGCTTCAGAGTTGCCAGCACGCTCATCAACATCTACACGAATTTACAACTAAATAATATCAATATGTCCTAAAAATTTGGTAATGATTGAATGGCTTTGTCAAAAGTTATCGCAATTTAAAAATTTTCAATTTTTCCCGTTCTCTTTTTAGGCACCCAGCGCACACATGGGGTTAAAAAATCCCAAAACATTATCCGATTCACATGTAAAACACGTTCGAAATTTATTTTGTTAACTTTATTTTTGCAAAACTTATTTGTGTACGGAATAATAGGTATATTAAAAATATCGCTAAAATGGCCGCCGGCGCCAAAGGGTTAAAGATTTTTAACTTTTTCTGAGACCTGGCACTATTCTGCATATACACCAATGTGTCCTAAAATTTCAGTTCAATCGGATGGCGCGTTCCTGAGATTTTTTCACTGAAATTTTTTGATGATATATATATATATATATATATATATAAATATATATATATATATATATATATATATATATATATATAAATATATATTTATATATATATATATATATATATATATATATATATATATGTATATATATATATATATATATATATATATATATATATATATATATATATATATATATATATATATATATATATATATATATATATATATATATATATATGTATATATATATATATATATATATATATATATATATATATATATATATATAAATATATATATATATATATATATATATATATATATATATATATATATATATATATATATATATATATATATATATATATATATATATATATATATATATATATATATATATATAGAAATATGAATTTTTGGCCAAAGTGATTTTAATACTAATGTTCTTCTTCGAACATTAGTAATAAAAATATTTTTCTCTAGATCTATTAGTGTGCATCTACAATTGAAGTGCGATCAAATGACACGCGGTCTTAATAGAAACGCGGATCATTTTTTTCGCTAAGTATAGTGCATTCCATGTATGCTACAGTTTTTGGCTTGTCGATCGGAAGTGCAAGGAAACTGCTTCCAACTGTGAACGTGACGTAATTAGATCTGTTATTTTCAAATCATTAAAGCTATCTGATCTTCAACCTATACAACCTTTATTATTCGGGTATATGATGCGTTTGGAGAAATAGAGCTTACGCGGCTTCAAAAGCACAAGTCGCTGTTGGCAGTGACTAATAAATTTGGAAATTTAAAAAATTACTAATTCATTTTCGAGAAACTTCGTATCAATCAAAATTGCTGCAATGGACAGGAAAAAGCATTCAAATCTCTTGCATCACCGACGAACGGAATAAACATAAGAATTGTCTTTACATAAGCATCTCGATTTCACTGTGATGAGTGGATAGCTTTGAAACAAACAACGCTGTAACAGAAGATGCCGCATGCGGTCAGGATAATAGCATCGAAAATAATAGGTGCGTTTTTTTGCACTCTTGGGCAGGGTAAGTTAAGGTAAGCTAAGCTCTTTATGACAGAGCTTTAGGTAAGTACATTGAATAAAATAACATTCACTGCCGCAGTGAAGCTACAACGGCAGCGATTGTTGTTGTTTCCAATACACTTACCTAAAGCTCTGTCATAAACAACTTAGCTTACCTTAACTTGCCCTGCCCAAGAGTGCGAAAAAAACACACCTAGTAACACTTCTGTCCCGTATGTTGTTGTTTTCAATGTTGTTTTCAATATTGTTTTCAATATCCGCTGAAAAAGGGGGAACGAGAAAAAATGCGCAAAAAAACCTAAATGGATGGAGGAATACTGCCTCTTTTCGTCAGGCTCGAGGATGAGGCAAACAGCCTCAAGTCCCTGATGTTGATGGAGCCCAAACCTCAGATGCAAGGGGGTCTCGCCGGCCACTGACCTTGGCCTTGGTGTAAACAAATCAAAAACCGAAGAAAATTAGAAAAAAAACTACAGGCTAAGGTCCCTCTCTTTAAAGAGAAGGTGAAAATTAAAAAAAAACTGGATAATCAAATCATAGGCCACCCAGGCCTTCGCGAATCCCTAAAAGGAAAGGCGTTCATAGGCTCACGCCCAATAAGATGGTCACAAGATTTAAATCAATATAAATTCATTATTATTCTGTTCGTTTTTTCTATGATTGAACATAACCTTGGCGGTCGGTCGCCAGCCGAATAGGGGGAAGAACATGCAGTATACGCAAATATACACGAGCCGCAACTGCTCGGACTGGTGAAAGTGTGATCCTTAACCTCCTCACGGTGACCGCTGGTAACAATCCCTCCGGAAAGGAGGATTGGCTAATTGGATCAGGCTAGTCCCTTCTAAGTAAGGTTAGTGAGAGGTCCCTCTCCCGTAAACAATTTGGTTCTGCCGCACGCCCGTACAACAGCCAGCTATAAGGGTTGTGTAAACGGAGGCCTTGCCCTTAACTGGCAGAGGGGGCCCTTGTTTCTCTCCTCATGGGTGACACGGAGGCCTGTGGACAGGTCTGGGCTGGTGACTAAGGTGAAAGTCCACCTGCGGGGTTCTGGATCCAACACCTCACTTTGCCCGGCTTTGGAACCTGGCGAACCGTGGCAAACTGTTAGACTAGCGGAGACACCTTGGTTGCCTCGGCAGCAAGGTCCGGAGGTTCAGCGTACTGTGAAAGCTTACAGAACCTTCGGAAGGTCGTGGGGGAGTCTGCCTCACGATCCAAAGAGGGGAAGGACTGTGGGAGCAATACGTTGTTCCTATGGGGGCGGGGTGTAGCGGGAGGCAAAATTGCTGGTGATTGCCTCGGCTGTGGTCCAAAAATGCGAAACCCGAACCTGAAACATTATCTAAAATAAACCTACGGATCAAAACAAAGACTAAAAAAATGAAAAGGGCCCCTTCAAAAGGAGTTCAAAAGTGACACGATTACCAACGTCGGGAGGCGAAACGGCTCAAGATTAGGCGATCGAAAGATTGCGGGCCCTGAAGCTAGATGAAGAACCCGCTCCGGGATCTACTGTGAGTCCAATGGACGTAGTGGAACCCCTCAGCAGGGCAGTTACTCAGCAGTGCAGTTACTCAGCAGTCTGGCGGCGGGTCTAGAGAATCACTAGCAAGTCCAACGGAAGTGGCGGTTGAGTTGGCTTCTAGCAGAGCTGTGACCGTATACGGAGGTGGCAAGCTGAAAGGCTCGCAGGTCACGGGGAAAGTAGCGCCGGTTAAGCCACTCGACAGAGGTGTAACCATGACTGGAGGTGTTGCCTCCAAGGATCTGCAGTCCACTGTGAAGGTGGTAGCAGCTGATCCCACCAAAGGGAGGAAGCGGAATGCCCAACGCTTCAGAAGGAGACAAGCAAAGCGAGCAGCCAGGAGTACGACGACGCTGGAATCCAAAGGGAAACCCGAGGATACCCAAGTGAAACCTACTGCAGCGGCTTCAAGCAAACGCCAACCCTCAGAGGAGAAGACCTCGACGAGAGGTAAATTGACGAAGAGGCCACAACAGGAGACGGCAGTTTGTTCCTTTAGAGACGTAGCAGCTTGCCACCTTAAGCTGGTTATCGTTGACAAACAGGAGTCCCTAGAATAGAGACTCGAGGATGACGTGGCCAAGGTGATTTTTGAACGGATCACTAAAGAACTCCTAAAGTTAACCATGGTGACGGAAGAATGTGCTGTGTACGATTACTAATTGAATTGTCACACTGACAAATGTCAAAATGGCTCCTACCTATCGACAACCGTGACATCTACTGTAAGCGGGCAATACGCACACTAGCTAATTAATTTTTATTTTTTGAATTCAAAAAACCAGCCCATACACCGATCGATTCAGCAAAATGTATCATATATATAGGAGAATCGAATACTGAATAAAGCACAGTCTGTCTTGGAACACTAGCTTGATCGGCGACCAACCAGGCTGTTTGAGAAAAGAAAATAAGTCGTTTTTGATTTGTTCTTTTATTTAAAGCACGTTCTAGCACTTGCTACTCGGCGACCAATTTCGCCACGCAAGTGCAAAAAACTGCTTAGAGTGGTCAAAGAACGAATATTATTTCTGTCTTTTGTTTTATAAAATAGACTCGGTCATATAAAAGAAGCATATTTCTACCTTGAATTTTTTTGAATTTGGAAATTTGAAATTGAAAGGACCATCAGGACCACCTCATGGCGATCCTGCCTCCTTAAAAAAAATAGAACTAACCGAAGACGAACAACACCAAATTTACCACGCAACGTTCTCAAGGACATTCACGAAGACGGAATTAACGAAGGAGGGCGGACCACAACCCAGAGTTCATCCGGCCATCATAGAGGCCCGTAAACTGGAAGCAGCGAAAACAGCGATACCTAAAATCAACACGAAAAAAAAAATACGGGGCGGCAGACAAGTGAACTTACGAAGGCGAATCGCGGCGCTGAAACGCATTGCTACAGATGAGGAAAATCCTCCGCCATGGCAACTACAACCAAAAATGTGCGAGAAAATAGAAGAATTAAGATTACAAATGAAAAAAAAACATAACACATTAGATCAAGCATGAACTTAAATAAAACATTTTTTGAATATCTCAAAACAAAAATCTTTATAATTCAAAAACTTTTGGTGAGACAATAGTAAATGTAAGAAAAGAGCAAAAAAAGGTATAAAAATTCTCTCTATTTTGACAAGTTCTACTTTGGTCTATTGAACGTCACAAACGACACCTATTGTCTGGTAGTGGAATGAAAAATTCAAATTTAAATTTACAAATGTTAGGGAGATTTCATATGGTCTATGATAACTCAATATAAATGGAACAAATCATTAATATACTTTCAAAAATAGTATTGAATCTAAAAAAAAACCCCGAACAGAACTTATAAGAGAGAATACATTCAAGAAAAATTAGAAACGATAGAAGAAATTCAGGAAGAAGCACTTAAAACAGAAAGCAGTCAGGAGTTATTAGAAACATTACAGCAGAAATATCAAGAAGCAAAGGATCTATTACTAGAAAAATTAGAAGAGTCAATAGACAGCAAAATGAGTAACTTTAATATTGAGCTAGCTTTAAAAGCAATACCAGTTTTTAATAGAAACCCCAAAGAACTGGAAGCATTCTTAACAATAATAAATTTACTCAATCAAAGTGTTAAAGAAGACGGGAAAAACAATCTATTAAACTTTTCTAAGAATGTGAAAGTAAGAACAGTAGTTAAAACGCAACTCATAACATTAGGCATTAAAAACTATGAAGAATTAGAAAATAGCTTCAGAAATAGATATAAAAGCAAAAAAAGTCCACAACACATTCATACCCAATTAGCACAATTAACTCAACGCGGAACAGTTGAAAAATTTGGTGAAAAACTATCAGAGCTCATTAACGAATTAAATGAGATTCAAATTAGTAGCTTGGGTCAGAATCCGTCTCAAGCAGAGAAAAGTGCAATACAGAAGTCAAATGACTCATACGCACTAACTATTTTTAAGAATGGGTTAAGCAAAACCCTTAAACCTACTATTTTTGCTGCACAGCCAAAAACGTTCGTAGAAGCGATCCAGATAGCAGCTGAATTCGAATCAAGCAATAATGTTACAGAAAACATTATGTTCATAAATCGAAGAAATAATATAAGTCAACAAATTAATTACAATAATAGAAACAAACCGAACAATTATAACACATATAGAAATAATAATTATAGCCAAAATTATATTAATAATAAGAGAAATAACAACAGAAGTAACTTCAACACAAGAAATAATGTAACAAACCAAAACAACAATTACAGAAACAACTTTAGAAATAGTAACAACCCCAAATATGAGGAAGTAAACCATAGAAATAATCACAACAGATATCATGAAGTAAATAGAAATACATATCAGAACCCTACCACAAATAATAGGAACAACAGAGGAACAAACAGAAACTATGAAAGTAACAGACAAAACAGAATAAATATAGTACAGGGAAACTCAATAGGCCCGGAGGCCAGCAGCAACGAAGAATAAAAGTTGACCCCGGGATACAAGAAGAAAAAATATACCTACTAAATCCACAATTAAAAAATTACGTTACGTTATATTGTGAGAAATCAAGGAAAAATTTGAAGCTATTGATAGATACAGGAGCTGATATATCAATATGCAAAATAAGTGCAATTTCAGAGGATGAAAAAATAGAAGAAGATAAACGATGCAAATTCTCTGGCATAACAAACCAGGAGATATATTCATTAGGCACCGCTAATCTAGACTTGAACATTGGTGAAAAACACATACATTACCCTTTCCAAATAGTAGAACCTGATTTCCCCATCTTTTCAGACGGAATACTAGGAAGAGACTTCCTTGTCAAAAAACTGGCAAAAATTGATAACGAAACATATACGATAACGATTAATGTCGACAATACCGATACAATACCGTACTATACCGATCAGTACAAATTGCGAAATACATAAATTAACGATACCCGCACGGTGCGAATACATTTGCCCAGTCGACTTTACCATCGAAGAAGACAGTGTAGTAACTAACAAAGCAATAACACCAGGAGTCTACATAGGCAGCACAATAATACCAGCAGAACGCATTAAACATATAAAGCTACTAAACACGAACGAAGAAGACATGGTAATTTAAAAATTTAAAGTAGAAACAGAACCATTAACTAAATACAAAATAAATAAAAATAGTGTTTCAGTAAATAAAAACAGCAAAGGAAAGCAAAGATTTCAACAACTATTAAAATACATTAAACTAAAACACTTGAACTCAAAAGACCAAGAATCAATATTAGAAATTATCCAAAATTATCAACATATTTTTCACCTAGAACACGATACTCTTACTGCAAATAGCTTTTAAAAACAAGATATACAAGTCACGGATAATGCACCAACATATATCAAGAACTATAGACTTCCCCATACACATATTGATGAAATCAATCGACAAGTAAATCAATTGCTAGATGATAACATCATCGAAAACTCTACCAGTCAATATAACTCACCACTACTTTTAACACCAAAGAAAAGTGAGTCAGGCCCCACAAAATGGAGATTAGTTTTAGATTTTAGATCACTCAACAAAAAAATTGTTAATGACAAGTTTCCACTCACAAGGCTAGAAGATGTTTTAGACAGGCTAGGAAGAGCAAAATACTTCTCCACCCTGGACATGACAAGTTCCTTTCACCAAATCGAGCTGACAGAATAATCAAGACCATTAACAGCCTTTTCAACAAATAAAGGGCATTATCAGTTCAAACGATTACCTTTCGGTCTAACAATTTCATCAAACAGCTTCCAACGCATGCTAACAGTAGCCTTAAGTGGATTAGACTCAGCAGCATTCTTATATGTCGATGACATAATCGTTTTTGGTTGCAGCCTCGCACATCACAATACCAATTTAATGAAAATATTTGATAGGCTAGAAAAGTACAACCTAAAACTGAGCCCGGAGAAATGCAATTTTTTGAGAAGTGAAGTAGTGTACTTGGAACTAGACATGGGTAACGCAGCGCTGCGCCGCGCAATTGCGTTGAGGCACTAGCCATGATACCACTGCGCTGATACCGATTGTCGGTATCAGTAGCGCAGTAACGCACTTCGGTATTAGTAGCTCAGTAACGCACTTCGGTATCAATGGTGTTGGCGCTGCCTCTTTGCAATGCCAACACCATTTGGCTTGGCGCTATGCTACGGCACGGCGCAAAGATATTAGTTGAGAATACTTTCCTCAAGTCTGTTTGACCAATAGAATTTCATTATGCTTCAATACTACAACTAAATAGTACCTTTATGGTATATTAAAGCAATGATGTTAATACTTGTCTAATTTACACTTATCAAAAAGTCAGGCGTACGTACGTTTGGAAAGATACCTGAATGGGTACAAGCTGCGCCGCGCAATTGTGTTGAAGCATTAGCCACGATACCACTGCGCTGGTATCGCTTGTCTATTAGCCATGATACCACTGCGCTGGTATCGCTTGTCGGCATCAGTAGCGCAGTAACGCACTTCGGTATCAATGGTGTTGGCGCTGCCGCTTTGCAATGCCAACACCATTTGGCTTGGCGCTATGCTACGGCGCGGCGCAAAGATATGAGTTGAGTATACTTATCTCAAGTCTGTTTGATGCAAAGCAATATACCTACGCGTACGCACGTTTGGAAAGCGATCTGAATGGGTACATACTATAGCCGGGGTATTTTAGGATGTTTTACATCGGAAAATTAGTAAGTTCAAATGTGGGTTGCTCTCGTTCCATACAAGCTTTTTCAATCATGTTTTTTTGAGTGAATCATAGCGTCATGGTATTAGCGCAATGCTACCAGCGCCGTATGTAAGATCATGGTATCATAGCGCAATGGTATCAGCGCAGTATCAGTGTATCAGCGCTTCAAAATTTGCTGCGTTACCCATGTCTACTTGGGACATTTAATAACAAAAGACGGAGTCCAAACAGACCCTGCAAAATTCAAAACAAACTACCCGATACCTACAAATGCAGACGAAGTACGAAGATTCGTCGCATTTGCTAATTATTATCGACGATTTATACCAGACTTTTTACCATGGCTTCTTCGCCAGAATAACAAAATGCCTAAACGATTTACTGACAAAGAATACAAATTTCATATGGACTGAAAAATGTCAATCAACATTTGAAATACTGAAGCATAAACTGATGAATACACCAATATTACAATACCCAGATTTAAATAAGCCATTTATTGTCATAACCGATGCATCAGACTATGCATTAGGTGCAGTACTCTCACAAGGCGAAATAGGACATGACTTACCCATTTCATACGCAAGTAAAACCCTAGTAAAACATGAATTAAACAAACCGATAATCGAAAAGGAACTATTGGAAATCCATTGGGCGATAAATTTCTTTACACCCTATTTATTCGGAAATAAATTTACAGTCGTTACAGACCACAGGCCACTTATATCACTATTTACTCACAGAAACCCATCATCAAAGATGACACGCATAAGACTAGATTTATGCGATTATGATTTCGATATAATATATCGAAAAAGCAATGCAGATGCATTGTCACGCATCAAATTAAATTCAGACATGTTAAAAGATATGATACCAAAGCAGAGAAATATTACCGAAGAAAAGAAGGTATTACCCCTTACAAGAAACATGATAAAAAATTTAGAAAACACTGAAAAAGCGCAAACAAGAAGAAAAATCAAACCAAAATATAACCCAATGGACAACGAAATCTATATATGGAACAGCGATTCCCCAGCTGATATAAAAAATTTAAAGAAATTAAAATTCGAAATGGGAAAAATTCGAAAAATTATATTTAAAAATAATCAGATCCTAGTTAGATGCAGCGATAATCCATCGGAATAAGTTTCGACATTGGAGAAACTGACATCACAAGCAACTAGAAAAAATATAACGAAAATATACATAGAATAAAAAGATGAAATATATAACATGATCAATAAGGAAGAATTTAAAAACAAATATAATCAACTACAGAAGAGTATTCTAACAAAGAATAAAGAACCCCTAAAAATAATAATATACAAACCACCAAAACGAATAACCGATAAAATAATACAATTTAAACTAATAAATAACTACCATACAACACCGATAGGAAGACACTTAGGTGTCAGAAAAACATTACTAAAACTAAAGCAAAAATATATATGGAAAGACATGAATAAGATGACAAAGACATTTATTGAAAACTGTGAAACTTGTGCGAAAAATAAACAAACTCAACATATAAAAGAGAAACAAACAATAACAGACACACCAAAGAACACATTCAAAACAATTGCTGTAGACACAGTAGGGCCACTAAGAATATCCAACGGTTATCGATACATTCTCACAATGCAATGCGAATTGTCAAAATACGTTATTGCACACCCAATTGAAACAAAAGATGCGAAAACTATCACCAAAACACTAGTAGAACAACTAACATTAAAGCATGGTATTTTCAAAATTTTAAAATCAGATAATGGAACTGAATTCGCCAATGAGCTAATGGGAAACATTTGCAATTTACTAAAAATTCAACAAATTTTCTCAGCACCATATCATCATGAAACACTCGGCTCAGTGGAACGTAACCACAGAGTATTAAACGAATATTTGCTTAATTTTGCTAATGATTATGAATGGGACAAATGGATACCGTATTACACTTTCGCGTACAATACGAGTCCACATATTGATACTGAATATTCTCCATACGAATTAGTATATGGCAGATTACCACAATTTCCCGACGACATTATAGAAAAAAAAACTCTAGCGCACCTGAACCGCTAGAAAACTAATTTTCGAAGGAATTGTCTTTGAGTGACAAAAAAGTGTGGAAAGACGTAATACACTGTTTTTTAGAATCATATCAACCATTCCTTATCCAAAGCAACAAAACTCAACTATAACACATATAATTCAGTGCTGGCAACACTTTCCGAACGAAGTAGCAATAAGTTTACCATAACAAGCTCATACTCAAATAAACGTATCCTTTGAATTTCGTTCTCTTCGCAGGATTTCATCGAAAGTTTCAGCGGTTAAACGTTGTTTGAGGCTGCCATCCAAAAAATATTCAAAACTCGAAAAATTTAAAAAAGCATTTTTTATTTTTATTGCAAATGCTTTGCATATGAGAACGTTGTTTGAAGCATCTGTTGGTGCAATATTTACGGAAATGGCTAATGCTGGTTAGCCTGTGTCAACAGCAAAGCATAATACATACCAAATCTGCTTCACGTTAAGTTAAACCCAACCAGTAAATTTCGATTCGATTGAATCACTGCGCTGGAAGTTATACGGGTGAAAAGAATTTTAGGGTTACCACCCTCAAAACTTATCAAACTTTTAAAGCGTTAATATTTCTTGTAAATTTTCATTGCAGGATCATTTCCATTTGGAAATCTAATGACATAATCGCTCAGTAAAGAAATTAAACAAAATTACAAAAATTGTCATAGCTGGCAGCTCTTTCATAGTTTTGGTACGAAATTTCTACGAAATTTGGTTCACATTAAAGTCCATTTACTGCGTGAACTTCGTTCTGATTTCTACGCTGGACCGGAAGTTATAGGGAAAAAAGCTTTATTTTGCTGAGCAAATTTGCAAGATTTAGGGGACAAAAATCACCATAGCTGGCAACTCTATTCTAGTTTTTCAGCCAAATTTTCATCAAATGTTATATAGAGTAAGATCCAAGTACTGGATGAATCTTGTCAAAATCTGATGGCTGAATCGGAAGTTATAGGCCAAAAACCGGTTTTTTTTCTCAGTGATTTTTCAAGATGGTACCACTGGCACAGGGTTGCCCGCATTTCAAAATCACTTCTATCAGACCTGGTCCTAGCTAATACCAACATGTTTTGTAAATTTCACTATGATCGGATAATCCGGGCGTCAGTTCTCGTGAACAGAACTTTCGAGTGCTGAAAATAGAGGTAATTTGGTGATGGGTTGCCGTTCTTGTTCAAATCGGAATTTTCAAAATTTCAATTTGACATGATGGACAAAGGTTAAAATTTATCAGTGATTTGATTTTTTTGTCAAAAATCAAAAATTTTTCAGGAACGTCAATGATTTGAAGGTTTTTTTTCAAGAGCCTGCCGTAGCTGCAGGGTTACCCGCATTATCTTTAAAATCAACGTGCACTAAATTTTAGTCAACATAAATACGCTCTGCAAATTTCACGACGATCCATTGCTTTTCTTAGAAGTAATGACAAATCAAAATTTGAAAAAAAATCCTTGCCTACTTTTAGGCACCCTGCACCCACATACGGCTCAAAATTTCCAGTTCTTTATCATAGACGAGCTTAGAACATAATTAGGTTTCATTCCCAATACATTTCTTTAACAAAAATTTACACTGCTTGGATATATAGGAGTACCTAAAAATTCACTAAAACGCTCGCCGCCGCCAAAAGGTTTAGAGTATCTGAACTTGAGACCTACCTACTATATACATCTACGTTCTCCGAAAATTTCAGCTCAATCGGATCATCCACTCCAGAGATTACTTCTATTAACCGATTTGCTGATATATATATATATATATATATATATATATATATATATATATATATATATATATATATATATATATATATATATATATATATATATATATATATATATATATATATATATATATATATATATATATATATATATATATATATATATATATATATATATATATATATATATATATATATATATATATATATATATATATATATATAAATAAAGAAATATGAATTTTCGGCGAAAAGAGTTTAATACTATTGTTCTTCGAACATTAGTAAAAATGAACCGATTAACAATATAGACAATTTCGTTAATGAACTAAAAATTAAACTTAGAAATAGCATTAGTTTAGCTCAAAACATAATTGAGAAAGTAAAAAAGGAAAGAAAAAATAGATTAGATAGTAACACAAACCCAGCAACACTCAAAGTAGGATATCTAGTTTTAGTCAGAAATATTAATAGAAAGAAGTTGCAGAACACATATCACGGACCATATGAAATACTAGAAAGAGATTATATAAATACTCATATATTAGTAAACGGAATATGTAAAAAATATCACAATAACCTATTAAAATTATATACAGCACTAATTTGAAAAAGTGATAAACATATTTGAACATGTAAATTATTAATGTAAGACAAGAATCAAAAAAAAAAAAAAATATGCAAAACAAAATGTATATAGTTATTCCAGGACTAGAATTATATTCAAACAAAAAAAAAATACAAACTAATGTATCGAAGTTACATTTAAGTAAGCAAAATCAAATAAAACAAAAAAAAAACTCTAGCACACCTGAACCGCTAGAAACACTAATGCTCGAAGAACAGTAGAAGAATCGTGCAGATTTTGAGTGCATATTCTACCACACTAGCTGCTCATTACAGCCAAACTAAATCAAACGCCAGGTTTTACTTTGGTCTTATAACTCATATGGTGGAAAGGTTTCAGATATTACCAGTGGCATGAATTTCAAAGTTTATGAGAGCAACACTTGTTAATTATATTCGCTCTCAGTTGCTTATTTCACAAAAATTTTCAAAGCAGCATCTCATAGAACATCAATGAAGAAAATGCTCAGTGCCTGCAGCACTGTAACTGAAGTTGGTGTTTGGGGCAGCGATCCAAAACATTTGCAGAACTTTGGGAATTGAAACATTGGTTATTTATTTTCATTGTAAATGTTTCCGGTATGAATACTAACTGTAAGCATTTATTGATGCATAAGTAGCACAACCGACTCGTGCTGGCAACCTTTTGCCAGTATCAAAGCCAATAATATATTACACCTGCTTCACGTTGTTATATTACATTCGAAGTTATAGGAGTATAAAGAAATTTAGGGTTACCTGCAGCAAGTTTTTTCAAATAATTGAAAACCTAATATTTCCTGTTTACTGTCACTACAATATCATTACCATTTGAAAATTCTACGATAAAACCGCTTAATAAAGATATTGCAATTAAACACAAAACCAACAATAGCTGGCAACCCTATCGTGGCTTTTCAACAACATTTGGCCTGAATAATGTCTATAATAGGTTCCATTAATTGTATGAAATTCGTATTGATATCATGACTGTACTGGAAGTTATAGGGCAAAAAGTTTTATTTTCCTGAGCAAATTTTCAAAACCAAAGACACAAAAATTACCATAGCTGGCAGCACCAATCGAATTTTTCAACCAAATTTCTATCAAACAGAGCTTAGAGTAAGGTTCAGCTATTGTGTTAATTTCATGAAAATCGGGTAACTTATTCACATTTCATAGGGCAAAAAGCAGTTTTTTTTCTTTATAATTTTTCAAGATGGCACCTCTGGCACAAAATTGCCCACAATTCAAAATCGCTTCTATCAGACCTGGTCCTATTTAAGTCCAATGCATTCTGGAAATTTCAGTTGTATCTGATTATTGGTTCGTGAGTTCCCGTAAACAGCAGTTTTTGATGCTAAAAATATAGGTTAACTGGGAAAGGGTTACCGTTCTTGTTCGACATGAAATTTCCAAAGTTTTACTTTGAAAGTGTATATAGAGCATAAGATTTGTATACAGATTGGTTTTATTGTAAGAAACGGACATTTTTTAGGATATTCGATGATGTGAATGTTTTCTTTTCCACATTTTCATTTTTTCAAATTTAAGACACTAAAATTATCATAGCTGGCAGATCCAACCGAATTTTTCAACCAAATTTCTACCAAACGTGGTTTGAAGTAAGGTCCAATCACTGTGTGAATTTTGTCAAAATCGAACGATTCAATCAGAATTTATAGGGCTAAAAGCAGTTATCTGTTTTAGTGATTTTTCAAGATGGCACCACTGGCACAGAATCGCCCGCATTTCAAAATCACTTCTACCAGACTTGGTACTATTTAAGATCAATACATCCTGTAAGTTTCAATTAATTCTGCTTATCGGATCGTGAGTTTCCGTGAACAGAAGTTTTTGATGCTTAAAATATAGGTAAATTGGGCAAGGGTTACCAGGCGTGCCCGTAATACCATAACTTTTTTTTTTTTTGGTTATGTAAACAAAGCACAAAATTTACATATAAATTGCTTTGTTTTGAAGTAACGGCATTTTTTCAAGAGAGACGATGATTTGGAGGTTTTCACTTTCAGAGCCTGCCCTAGCTACAGGGTTGCCAGCACGCTCATTTTAAGCTACACAAATCTAGAACTAATATATACCAATATGTTCTGAAAGTTTCGTAATGATTGAATAGCTTTGTCAAAAGTAATCGCAATTTAAAAATTTTCAAATTTTCCCGTTCTCTTTTTAGGCACCCAGCGCACACATAGGGTTAAGAAATTCCAAAACATTATCTGATTCACATGTAAAACACGTTCGAAATTTATTTTGTCAACTTTATTGACGCGAAAATTATTTGTGTACGGAATAATAGGTATATTAAAAATATCACTAAAATGGCCGCCGGCGCCAAAGGGTTAATAATAATTGACATAAAGTGAGACGTGGACCTATTCTGCATATACACCAATGTATCCTGAAAGTTTCAGCTCAATCGGATGGCGCGTTCTTGAGATTATCTCACTGAAATTTTTTGATGATATATATATATATATATATATATATATATATATATATATATATATATATATATATATATATATATATATATATATATATATATATATATATATATATATATATATATGTTTATAAAGTTTATGAAAGAAAAACACTTGTTAATTATATTCGTTATCAGTTGCTTATTTCACCAAACTTTGAAAGCAGCATCTCATATAACATCAATGAAGAAAATGGTGTTTGGGGCAGCGATCCGAAAAATTTGCAGAACTTAGGGAATCGAAACATCGGTTATTTATTTTCATTGTAAATGTTTCCGGTATGAATACTAACTGTAAGCATTTATTGATACAAAAGTTGCACAGCCGACTCGTGCTGGCAACCTTTCGCCAGTATCAAAGCCAAGAATATATCACATCTGCTTCACGTTGTTATATTACATTCGAAGTTATAGGAGTATAAAGAAATTTAGGGTTACCTGCAGCGTTTTTTTTCACATAATCGAAAGCTTAATATTTGCTGTTTATTGTCACTACAATATCATTACCAATTGAAAATTCTACGATAAAACCGCTTAATAAAGATATTGCAAACAAACACAAAACCAACAATAGCTGGCAACTCTATCGAGGCTTTTCAACCAAATTTGGCCTGAATAATGCTTATAATAGGTTCCATTAATTGTATGAAATTCGTATTGATTTCATGACTGCACTGGAAGTTATAGGGCAAAACGTTTTATTTTCCTGAGCAAATTTTCAAAACCAAAGATACAAAAATTACCATAGCTGGCAGCACCAATCGAATTTTTCAACCATATTTCTACTAAACAGAGTTTAAAGTTAGGTGCAGCTACTGTGTCAATTTCATGAAAATCTGGTAACTAATTCACATTTCATAGGGCAAAAAGCAGTTTTTTTTTCTTTGTAATTTTTCAAGATGGCATCACTGGCACAGAGTTGCCCACAATTCAAAATCGCTTCTATTAGACCTGGTCCTATTTAAGTCCAATGCATTCTGTAAATTTCAATGGTATCTGATTATTGGTTCGTGAATTCCCGTGAACAGAAGTTTTTGATGCTAAAAATATAGGTTAACTGGGAAAGGGTTACCGTTCTTGTCCGACATGAAATTTCCAAACTTTTACTTTGAACGTGTAGATAAAGCATAAGATTTGTATACAGATTGATTTTATTGTAAGAAACGGACATTTTTTAGGATATTCGATGATTTGAATGTTTTCACTTCCAAATTTTTATTTTTTCAAATTTAAGACACCAAAATTATCATAGCTGGCAGCTCCAACCGAATTTTTCAGCCAAATTTCTACCAAACGTGGTTTAAAATAAGGTCCAGCTACTGTATGAATTTCTTAAAAATCGAACGATTCAATCAGAAGTTATAGGGCTAAAAGCAGTTATCTTTTTCAGTGATTTTTCAAGATGGCACCACTGGCACAGAATCGCCCGCATTTCAAAATTACTTCTATCAGACCTGTTTCTATTTAAGACCAATACAGTCTGCAAATTTCAATTAATTCTGCGGATCGGATCGTGAGTTTCCGTGAACAGAAGTTTTTGATGCTAAAAATATAGGTAAATTGGGCAAGGGTTACCAGGCGTGCCCGTTATACCATATCAAATTTTTTTTTGGTCTATGTAAAAAAAGCACGAAATTTACATATGAGTGGCTTTTTTTGAAGAAACGGCATTTTTTCAAGAGAGACGATAATTTGGAGGTTTTCACTTTCAGTGCTTGCCCTAGCTTCAGGGTTGCCAGTACGCTCATCACACAAATTTACATCTACACAAATTTACAACTAAATAATACCAATATGTCCTGAAAATTTGGTAATGATTGAATGGCTCTGTCAAAAGTTATCGCAATTTAAAAATTTTCAATTATTCCCGTTCTCTTTTTAGGCACCCATTGCACACATGGGGTTAAAAAATTCCAAAACATTATATGATTCACATGTAAAACACGTTCAAAATTTATTTTGTTAACTTTATTTTCGCAAAACTTATTTGTGTACGGAATAATAGGTATATTAAAAATATAACTAAAATGGCAGCCGGCGCCAAAGGGTTAAAGATTTTTAACTTTTTCTGAGACCTGGCACTATTCTGCATACACACCAATGTGTCCTTAAAATTTCAGTTCAATCGGATGTCGCGTTCCTGAGATTTTTTCACTGAAATGTTTTGATGATGTATATATATATATATATATATATATATATATATATATATATATATATATATATATATATATATATATATATATATATATATATATATATATATATATATATATATATATATATATATATATATATATATATATATATATATATAGAAATATGAATCTTTGGCCAAAGAGATTTTAATACTAATGTTCTTCTTCGAACATTAGTAAAAACTGTAAAGCTGTATGGATTCAAAACAAAAAAAAAATTTTTCGTTTACTACTGAAAAGAAAATTTTTTTCCCCAAAGAGAGAGGGTGTTGTGTACGATTACTAATTGATTTGTCACACTGACAAATGTCAAAATCGCTCCTACCTGTCGACAACCGTGACATCTACTCTAAGCGGACAATACGCACACTAGCTAATTAATTTTTATTTTTTGAATTCAAAAAACCAGTCCATACACCGATCGATTCAGCAAAATGTATCATATATATAGGGGAATCGAATACTGAATAAAGTACAGTCTGTCTTGGAACGCTAGCTTGATCGGCGACCAACCAGGCTGTTTGAGAAAAGAAAATAAGTCGTTTTTTATTTGTTCTTTTATTTAAAGCACGTTCTAGCACTAATTTCGCCACGCAAGTGCGACAAACTGGTCAAAGTGGTCAAAGAAGGAATATTATTTCTGTCTTCTGTTTTATAAAATAGACTCGGTCATATAAAAGAAGAATATTTCTATCTCTTATTTTTTTGAATTTGGAAATTTGAAATTGAAAGGACCATCAGGACCACCTCAAATGTTCACCTCGCTTTGAAGGCTGCAAAATTGTACGCGGCCACATTGTGGTCACCTGTAGTGACGTCTTCTCGACGGAATGGCTTCGGTCTACCGTCCCAAAAATTTCTAAAGACCATCCAGGATTTGGCGTGGTGGAGGAGACATCCGTGCCTAAGCTAATTACAGCGAAGGTGGCGGTGCTCCACTCGAACGCTTCGAAAGCTCTGTCCCTGACGAAAAAGATAGAACCCCGATCTGAAAGTTTGAGGCTGGAGATTATTCCAGGCTGTTAAACTAAGTAACCAATCGGCAGAGCTTGATTTTATTGGTGCAGCAAAGTTTATTCTTGTGCTAGGAATTGATCGGGAGTCCGCGGATCAAGTACGGGCCAACAGAGGGTTGATTCACTTCGGTCTGAAGTTGGACCGGAAAAGGTGACTGAGGGAAGCCGAAGTGCGGGTGGTCCAAGCAAATCTGCACCACAGCAGAGCGGGAACCGCCAATGTGACATCTTAGTCGGCATCTTAGTCGGGGGCACGTTGACATTGCGCTGATACAGGAGCCACTTCTGCACAAGAATACGGTTTGTGGATGCAGCACCAGGCTCAGTGTGTTCCAGCTAAAAGGAAGGGAGAAGATTAGGGCTTGTATTGTCACCAAAAAAGAGGTGAAAGGAATCTTGATTCCACAGCTTTGTGATGGGGATACAACCACCGTGTATTTAAAGAGGAGGATTGCTGGTAGCGGCACGCAGTGGTGTCTGCTGTCGGCGATCTATCTACCATATGACGTGGATCCCATCACACCCTGAGTGAGAAGATTGGCAGAAGCGGCTATGACAACTGTTGGCTGTGACGCAAATGCTCACCACGAAATATGGGGAAGCACCAACATTTATTTATTATTATTTATTTACTTATTTACCAATCAAGGCGTACATGTATAAAAAAAAGAATAAAATATAATAGTACATGCATAAAATTACGAAACAAAATAAAAATAAAACAAACTATAAATAAATACAAGACTAATAAATAGTGCATAAATAAAATTATTAATAAACAGGCAACAAATAAAGTAATAAATAAATGACAAATGACAAATAAATGACTAACAAATTAAATACCAAAATTAAATTTCAAATGAATATACAATGCATATATGTTAGTATGGTGAGGGTGGGGGAGATTATAGAGAGAGAGCCTTGATGATGTTATTTTTAAACGTTGATTTGGAGATCGTAGGGGAAAAGTTCTCGCTCATGCTATTGAATAGCCTGCAGCACCTATTTATTGGCTCGTTTGCTGCATATGTTGTGTTGTGTTGGTATTCAATAAGCAATCGTCGGGATCTAGTGACTCTGAAGGGCTGATTGAGTACAAACTTTTCTTTCCAGTAAATGACATTAACCACGTCTCTGATGACATTGAAGCTGAAGCAGGCAAATAACATTAATCTTCTTGAGACAAGGGGTAACAAATTAATACTTTTAAGGCGATATTCGTATGAAGGTAGATTAGTGAAATCATAAGGGTTCAAAAGATCCCTCAAAGCGAAGAGTAAAAACTGCTTCTGAACAGACTCAAATCTTTGGCTGTGAATTTCGAAAGCCGGGTTCCAGATAGTGCACACATATTCGAGAAGAAGACGCACGAGTGAAATATATAAGGATTTAGTAACCCAAAGATTCTTAAACTCTTTGGCCTGTCGCTTAATGAAACCAAGTTGTTTACTTGCACGGGAAAGCACTCTATCGTAATAGGTGCGTTTTTTTGCTCCGATGCAGTGCAGAGTACAACTATGCCGGAAAAACAACGATCTAGTATAAAACAGCAGTGCATTCGCTAAACCTGACATAGGTTGCTATATTCGCTGTGGTCCCACAAAACAGCTGAAAAAAAGGGAGAAAATAACGAGTATACACTACCACAATCGATAGAAAATAGAAAAAAAACTAACAGAAAATTAATTCTTTTAACTTTCTACACATTATGAGGGCCTTTTCTAATTTCTTAACTACCAAAACATTCAACATAACCATGAAAAGCCGAAAGCCACCTCACAAAAAAAAATACAACTTCTCATGAGCTTTTCTTTTTTCTATCAGCACATTCTACACTTCAACACGTGAACTACAAATGACGCACCGAATTTCTGTACTAGTGAATTCACTGGTGTAGGAGTGTTGTTGTTTTCAATGCGTCTACTCTACTCTCCGCTGGATAGAGGAGCAAAAAAACGCGCCTAATGTAGATTGAAGCGGAGGTTTTCATCCAGGGTGACACCGAGATCTAATATGTTGTCAACCCTGTTGAGTGCCGTGTTGTTGAGGCGGTACGTATAATGAACGCGTTCAGTTTTGCGAGAGAAGCTAATTGCGCGGCATTTGGCAATGTTAAGAGGGAGTTTGTTCGTGGAGCACCAATGGTCTAGAGAGTTCAGTTTAGACTGGAAAAAGGTAGCGTCAGATGGTGTTCTGATGACATGGTAGATTTTGAGGTCGTCCGCATATAATAAATGGGGAATGTCAAATAAAACCTCCGATATGTCAGATATAAAAATATTAAAAAGAAGCGGGCCAAGATGACTTCCTTGAGGTACACCTGATTTCACGTCAACTTTCTTAGAAATAAGGCATTGAAATTTCACGAATTGCAAGCGGCTGTGGAGGTAGAAGCCAAGCCACTTTGGTAAAGATCCTGCAATTCCGAATCGTTTCAGCTTGGGGATCAAAATGGAGTGATCAACTCGGTCGAATGCTTTGCTAAAGTCTGTTTAGACTGCGTCAATTTGATCACTTTTCTCCATTTTGCACAAAACATCAGAAACGAGCACCATAAGATTAGTTGTAGAAGAACTACCTTTTCTAAATCCATGATGCTGCTCGTTCAGTCGAGCGTCGACCAGAGGAGAAAGTTTAAAGTAGATGATTTTTCAAAAAGTTTGGGGATAGCAGATAGAATGGCGATGCCTCTAAAATTTTGAATAAAACGTCTATCGCCACTTTTATAAATTGGTGTGATATAAGAAGATTTCCAATACGAAGGAAATAGTCCAGAGGAGAGAGGATTATTGAATATAGTATGAAGGGGCGAGATCAGTTGTTTTACACACTTGATCAGAAAAGTAGGAGGGAGGAGATCAGGTCCAGGGCCCTTGTTACAGTCAAGCTCCATAATGGCAGTAAATATTTCATTCGTCGATATGGTCATATCCTCAGCGAAAATTGTTTGAGGCGCACCCGGGAATCGATACAATGTTGGGATGCTAACTGGACCAAAAACTTCTTGAAAATGGTCAGCAAAAAAGTTGCAGATCTCCTGGGGAGAAGAAGACAACAATGAATTTTCAGTGGACATTGAAGAGGGGTAGCCGCTTGTTTTCCGCTCCATATTAACAAAATCAAAAAATTTTTTAGGGTCGCGAATTATATTCTCCCCAGTAGTTCTAATGTATCTGTCATATGCTTCGTGAGACTTATTGTTAGTATAGAATTCATGAGCAATTAAATCGTATTCTTCTTTAATACGACGGCTAATGTCAACTTGATTTTTCATTAGCCTGCAAAGTTTGTTTCTGTGATTTCTCAGACGTCTAAGAGTCTTGTCAAGCCAAGGTTCAGAGAGTTTATCTTTTTTCCTTATCTTAGGTACAAATTTATCGACCGCGTCAAAAACTATTCTCTAAAACATGGCTACATTATCCTCAAGGGAATGGCACATAAACACATTTGTCCAATCGACATTGTCAAGGAAATTGTGAATGCTTTCATAATCAGCATTATGGAAATCGTATACAACCGTATTATTGTATGTACTTAACATGTTCCAATCTGTAGTGGAAAGTTCAACTGTAAAGCATAGTACTGAGTTCGATTTCACGCGAAATTTTCATACAAAATTTCGCGCGAAATCTGTTTCGGCGAAAATTTCGCTTGAAAATAAGCAAGTTTGGTACTGTGCTCTTAGCATGAAAAGTTGCTTTGAAGTTGCTTTCGCTTTGAAAACATAGATGGCACTGAAACATGTTGTCAATCATTTCACGCCAATTTAGTTTGTGCAGTTCATTCTTTTGAGCGAAAAAGTGACATTTAGTGTTTCAATTTCCAATAAGAAAATCGATCGAAAAGTGAAATTCTTGACATTTTATCCGTCAAGAATGAGCAGTGTCTCTGCTTTTCTCCGTTGTCAAAATTTTCGCTCGAAAGAATGACCAGATAATGGAAACATGTCAAAATTTCACGTGAACTCGAACTCAGTACCAGCCTTAAGAGCGGAATGGTGAAGACTATTAGAAAAGATATTCTCTGCGTCATTTGTTGGACTAACCACTACATCGTCATAAATATTTGTAAAGATTAAGTCTAACCAATTACCATTTTGGTTGGGAGTCGGAACAACCTGCTGCAAATCATGGCCATACAACGTACTCACAAGGTTAAAATCAGAAGACTCAAGTAGGTTTACTGGTATTAAACCATCATCAGACTTATCAGAAACAAAACGCAAATTCGGCCGATTAAAATCACCCAAGAATATAACTTTATCCTCAGCACTACGAGAAGCCATAAAAGAAGATATTTGCTCGCATATATATGTAATTGTACACTGATTCGTCAGATCTCGGTGGAACGTAAAATATACCAATATAAACCGAGATTTTTTCAATTGAAACGCGGATAAATATATGCTGGAACAATTTGTGCGAGGCAGAGTTTACAAGTTCACTTGAGTGAGTGTTCTTAACTGCGAGTAAGACACCACCACCTCTTGTTTGACCAGTGGAAACATAGTCTCGGTCATTTCTAAAGATTGTCCAGGTACTGTCAAGGATTTTCTCATTGATATGGGAGTCATTTAACCAAGTTTCAGTGAAAGCAAGCACGTTGAAATGGCAAGATTTGGTGTCAAGAAAGAGTTTATTTATTTTACCCCTCATACCACCGCAATTGTGGTAAAAAATTCTGGGGTTTTTGAATGAGAAGATCTCGTAAGGAGCGATACCCGATACGGTTATATGTTTTTCGTAAAGAATTAAAATTAGCAGAAGTCGTAGCAAAAGCAGTGTCAAAAGTTGATGGTCTACTGGATGAATTTGAATTACGAGTTACGATTGAGTCGGAACATTCCTTACGGGGATGAGAAGACTGAGATGGAGAGGAAGCTTGAGTTGGATATGCTATAGCATGAGTCTCAGGATGGGAACGCCTGACGGTAGAATTTCGATTAAAGCTGGGGAAGTCTCTAGTCAAAAGATTTGAAGGAGCTATCTGGTTAGTAGATACAGATGAAGTACAATTACTAGTCACAATTGAGTCCTTATTTCTACTTTTGATGTTGCTGCTAGCGATGATGGTCCTCCAACGACGAAATATGATGCCATTCCATTTATAGCTCCTACCACTTCCATTCACGTGAGTAAAAAGCCAGGCATACTTTCCAGGGATTGAAACTTTGTAGCTCCTGCTTGCAAATTTATTACGTTGAGGTAAGATCTCTACGCTGAAATCACTGATGAAAAGTTTTTCCTTTAAGGTCCTGCTAAGCCAAGACTTATCGGTGGAATCTGGTACTCCTTTTACAAAAAACGAGATCTTATTGGTGGTAGCTTTGTGGGGGGGTTGAAAATCGTCATGATTTAATTCGCAGCTTTTGATTTTTGATATACGTCTCAGCCAATCATCTTCCGACCAATAAGTGCCAAATTTAAAAATTGCCTTATGGGAATCATTCTTGGGAGGTTCAGAAAGAGTTTTTTGTTGAATAACCGCTTCGTGATTTTCGATGGTAGTGAACAATTCTTTGAGAGGAGAGGTTGTGACATCTACGGTAGACTTCATCGGCATTATCAAGTTTGAAGAATTGTTAGTATGTGCACTTAATAGTTCCTCGTGAAGTGATATTTCAAACACAGGTGCACAAGGATTGGATGGCCCTACCTCTGCTGATGATTTTGTATCGGACTTAACTATACTCTCTAATTTATTAAGAATTAAATTTTGATTGGAGAGTAAGTTGGTAGAAATGGTATTTGACAACTGATCAATCTTGGTAGTCAATGCTGTTGTTATTTTATTTTCAAGCATTTTAAACAGATCGCTATCATTCGCTTGGCATTTAGATTTGAATGTGCTTAAAGTGCTGATTGATGAATTAAATTGAGCTAAGATGTCATTAAGCTCAGCTGATCTGTCTGAATTTCGTTTGCTGGCATTAGAAACAGCATCTAGGGTAGCCGTAAAACTTTCGATGTGCCTTGTGATTTCAGCTAGAATTTCATCGTTGAGTTTCGTTTGTGCGTGTAATTTCGAAAGCATATGATCCTTTTCGCCATTAAGGTTGCCGATGTAGTTTGCTAAGTTATTATACATACTCTGCATGAGTTTTTCTGTATGCTGGCAGTCGGATTAAACCAGGGATTAAACCAATCTCTCGGTGCACCCATGCAAGCACCGTGCAGTTTCCGGTTGCAAAATGCCCTGCATGTTACATATTTTAATGTGTTGTCGAAGGCTTAGGCAGTCAAATTCCATTGAACCTGCACGTCCCCGGTGGGAGCTGAGGTGACGACTTAGAAGATAGTCATAAATTTAGTTAGTCTATTTCGAGCCGTGTTACAGATCGCGACGATTAATAAATAATTGAATAGAACAAAAGATTGTTTTTTTTCTTTTGAACGGTAGAAGATCCGAAAACTGGCGCAGTCGGTAGGATCCACGCAGCGAAAAGATTCGCGTATATGTTAATATTTTAGCGTGCGATCCGTGTTTAAAGTTGAAACCCGCCGCGATTCGCAAATCAGGCCGAATAGATTCACCAGAATCTTGATTAAATAATTTACGAAAAGAATCGTCTAACTAGAAACCGAACAGTTTCGTCGTGCGTAGTAAGTAAAGTTGCCGAAAAGATTCGCCGGACTTTATCGATCCAAGACGCCGCGAAACAATTCGAAATATAACCGTGTGTGTATTAGTGCCGCAAATTAAGCAGGTGAACGAATTAACTTCATTACTGGAGACTGGCTTTGATTCCGGACGGGAATCGTACTGCAAATCAAGCAGATTAATTAATAACCTTTTTGGAGACTGACTTTGATTCCGGACGGGAATCAAGCGGATTAATTTTTCACATTTCTGGAGACTGGTTCGATTTCGGACGGAAATCAAACGAAAGCGATTGATCGTGCAACATCCAAGGAGCAGAAGTTTACGGAAGCAGAATTACGAGGACTACACAAGGTCAGACGTACTGAATCTTTTTGAAATACAAAAATTTTTCTTACAATATTATTTGCAAATTTTCCAATTTTTTCAAATCTAATAATATTAAAATTACTAGAAACTACTAAATTTTCAATTTTCAATTTTAAATTTCTAAAATTATTTTACAATTTATTCAACACATACATTCATTATTAAGTCAATAGATAATTAGAATCGTAAGATACTATTACAAAACCCATTAGTGTACAAAAAGTGATTGTGAAATTTCTGTGAAATAGTGACTGCAATTTCATAAAATGTGCGTGTCTTTTAAACAACTCTCGTGTTAGTGATAAATTGCAAAAATCGCGACAAAACATTTCTCTAACGTTAAAATTTCCGCTTTGAAGCATTGTTTATCTTTCTTCCGTCTCTATGTCAGAGACCGAAGTTAACGATCTTTTGAACCAAATTGAAATTACTCGGAGTCAATCTCATAGGATCTCACAGATAGTGAATAACTTTTTCACACCTGAAATTGAGGAGCCAACTATGTTGTCTTTAAATATAGACCCACTCAAATACCTTTCTAGACTACCTGAGTTTCATGGAGATTTCAGAGAACTCCAGAACTTTGTCGACCTTATCGATAAAGTTCATCCTTTGTTAACCAAGTATGACGAGCTGTCACAAAGCGTCTTTTCAGATCTTATAAAATCCAAATTAAAAGGCAAAGCTAGGGAAGTTGTTGAGATAAATGTACACCTGACAACCTGGCTGAGCATTAGATCGACTCTTGTGCAAAATTTTGGTGACAGACGTTCTGTCGAGGAACTTTTTGACGAATTACGCGCGTGCAAATTTAAATCTAACAGCGTAGAATTCCTTAATGAAATAAAGGCCATTTTACGTCGCCCCAATATAAAAACCAAACAAGGTTTAACCGACGAAACATTAATAAATACGAATATCGAAGCTAATAAATCGTCCGCTCTTTGTGTATTTAAAAATAAACTGCCAGAGCCAATGCGCTCTATACTCCATTGCAGAAACCCAAATTCCCTTGAAGAAGGAATAAATATACTCCACGAAAGTGGATACGCTTTTTTCAACCCCTTCGGTAAAAACGAAAACTCTTACCAGAATTCCAGTAGCAAGGAATTCCATAGAAATAAAAATAAACATAATCGTCGAAATTATCACTCGGAGACCGACCAAGCGAAATCAGAATTTACGCAATCAAATTCTCCTAACCGTAAATACCAGCAGGATGGGAAAAAATATCACTACTCAAATAAACCAAATAGTAACAAAACCAATAACACTTCTAATTATCATAAATCGAATCCATCTGGTTCTAACAAGTCATATTATTATTCCAATCCACAAGGTTACAATTCAAATTCCTACCAAAACAACCACCCAAATCCAAACAAAACTATCCGCCAACAAGGCAATCTTTCAAATCAAAGTTACCCAGAGCCTATGGAAATTGATCTCGTGAAAGTTACTAACCAACCCAAAAGTAGCCATTCAGAGAATTTTCAGTCCGTAGCCTCGGACAAAGTTTACCCTATATAATTGTAGAGTCAAAAACCAAGCCTCTAAAATTTATTATCGATACTGGGGCTACACATTCAGTTATTAACCCTGAAATATGCCACCCAAAATGGCAAATAGCTTTAGAAACACCACTTATTGTAAAAACACTTAATCATACCGTTGAAATTACCTTGAAAGTTAGCATACCCCTCTTTAAGGAGTTATGAAATCCAGATGAAAAAGCAGAGTTTTTAGTCTGTAGATTCCACGACGAATATGATGGACTAATCGGAAACAATATCCTTTATAGAATTGATGCTCTCATTGATTTTAAAAACGAACAGCTAATGTTGGGAAATAAAAAAGTAAAACTACACTTTCGTATGGAAGATCATACTAATACCGAAGCAAATGTTTTTGAAGACGTTATAATGAACCTGTCTGTAATGCAACAGAATGGACTTGGTCTCATTCCTGAGATTCGGGCCAAAGATGGATCCTTTCTCATTCCAGAAGGAATATATAACATCGAAAATCACCAAGCAAATGCAACGGTGAAGGTAATAAGAACTCACTCTCATGAGCTAACCATTCCCCAACCTTTGGATATAATTGAAGTGAACCATTGTAACTTCAACATAATAGAAGAGTCTGTCAATATTCCTATCATCGATCAATTGAGAATTGATCACTTAAATTCCGAGGAACGCTCAGCATTATTGAAATTAATAAAAAAATATACTGACATATTCTATAACGACGACTCTGACTTGACGTTTACTAATGTTATTAAACATAGAATACGTACTACTGATGATATACCGATTCATTGCAAAACTTATCGCTATCCATACGTACACAAGACCGAGGTAGAGAAGCAGATTCGTGAGATGTTAGATAAGAACATTATACGTCCTAGTAGTTCACCATATTGTGCACCGATTTGGATCGTGCCTAAGAAGGCCGATGCTAGTGGTAAAACAAAATGGAGACTCGTCATCGACTACCGAAAATTGAATGAAATTACGGTAGATGATAAATTCCCGATCCCAAACATCGACGAAATATTGGAAAAGCTGGGAAACTGCCATTACTTTACCACGCTTGACCTAGCGAAAGGGTTTCATCAGATCGTGATAGATGAGCGGGATATTCATAAAACAGCTTTTCGAGTAGAAAATGGGCATTACGAATTCTTACGAATGCCATTTGGCTTAAAAACAGCACCTGCAACATTCCAGCGGCTTATGAATTTTGTCCTTAGTGACTTCATCAACAGAATTTGTTTGGTATACCTTGATGATATAATCATCTTTTCGACTTCGCTTCAAGAACATATTGACTCACTTTGTAAAATATTCAAACGGTTAAAAGAAGTTAATTTAAAAGTGCAAATGGACAAATCCGAGTTCCTTAAGAAAGAAACCGAGTTCCTTGGCCACATTGTGACACCCGATGGCATTAAACCAAACCCTCAAAAAATTGAGTGTGTCAAAAGTTTTCCCTTACCTAAAACCACCAAACAAATAAAACAATTTCTAGGTTTGACCGGATTCTACCGGAAATTCATAAAAGATTATTCTAAAATTGCAAAACCTATGACCAGATATTTAAAGAAAAATTCTAAATTAGACCCATCCGATTCTGAATATTACACTAGCTTCCAAACTCTAAAAACTCTACTTATTAATGATCCGATATTACGGTATCCTGATTTCAACAAAACCTTCACGTTGACAACCGATGCCAGCCAATATGCTTTAGGAGCAGTCTTATCTCAAGAAGGTCACCCTATATCTTATGCCAGTGTTACACTGAATGAACACGAGCTCAACTACAGTACAATTGAAAAAGAATTGTTGGCAATAGTGTGGGCCACAAAATATTTCCGCCCATATCTCTTTGGACGAAAATTCATCGTCGAAACAGACCACAGACCACTAACTCGGCTATTCACAATGAAAGAACCTAATTCTAGATTGGTTAGATGGCGCCTAAAATTATCAGAATTCGACTATACAGTTCAGTATAGGAAAGGAACCGCTAATAGTGCTGCAGATGCCTTATCCAGAATAGAAAATCCGGAACTTAACTTTATCGAAAACAGCTTTGACATCCCAACAAGTTCTTCAGCTATTAACGTTTTTAAGAATCAAATCATAATTTACAAATCCAACTCAGGCTCTTTGAGAATAAAGAAGGAAAAAACTTTCGATAAAAATAGGACAAAAATCTTTATTAAGAATCTAGATAGCCAAACTGCAGTAACTCTCATGAAAAATCATTTCAACCCTAAAGGATTAAACGCTCTTTTCATTAAAGATAATGAATTCTTTCAAATTATTCAAACTACCTATAAACAAAGTTTTTCGAACAACAACCATTTCAAATTAATACGTTGCGAAACATTATTGGAAGATATCTCGGATGAAGAGAAACTTTTCGAAGAAATTAAGAAGGAGCATCTTCGTAACAACCACAGAGGTATAGACGAAGTATTTAAAGAGCTTAAAGCCAAATATTACAATCCGAAAATGAAAATTCGCATTACCCAGTTCATTAACAACTGCGAAATATGTAACGTGGAAAAATATGATCGGCATCCAGTGAAGGAAAAATTCAAAATCACTGAAACCCCGAACGGACCAGGGGAAATTATACAAGCTGACGTCTATTACAGTCTGGACAAGACTACATTTGTTACCTTCATAGATAGATTCTCGAAATTTGCACAGGCGTTCAAAATTATTGGTAGGACCTGGACAGAATTCAAACGCGTCACTCTGCAATACCTAAGCGGAGTAGGAGAGATTAAAAAATTAATAGTTGACAACGAATTAGGCTGCAAAGCGTTACCTCTTCAAGAATTTTTCAAAGAACGGAACATTGAAGTACACTACACGTCAAACAATGATCATACTTCCAACGCAGACATAAACCGGTTCCACAACACTCTGAACGGACACATTCGACTTTTAAGACATGACCCCGACAAAGATACGGACTCTGTAGAAATCAAAGTGCTTAAAGCTGTTATGTTTTACAACAACACAATACACTCCACCACTGGTTTCAAACCCAGGGATTTTCTTTTGGGTAACGTAACTCCAACCGATTACATAAACATCAAAGAAAGGATGGTAAAATTGAAGGAGAAAACGATAAACAAGGCGAATCAAAGTAGTGAAGAAACCAGCATGCAAGAAGGACCAGTATTTCTAAAGGAAGTCAGAGGCGGAAAAAATCACGCCAAATTCAGAAAAGTATCAGTAGTAAAACTCGACGAGGACCACATTGTCACTGACTCTGGACATAAATATTTCAAGTCACACGTAAAACGAAAGAAAAAGTATCAAAACGCTAGCAACCCTACTATTAAGTTAAAAACAAAAGTCCGAAGTAGAAAACGTAAACAGAAGAACTTAACATTTTTGCCTACCACTGAAGTCTCTGATAATAATCAAACAAAATTACCCGTTCTCAAAGAATTTCCACCGTTTACTCCTGAACAAGATTTATTGATACAAAAAGCAAAATACCAAGGTCCAGATAATGAAATTCTTATTTCCAAATTTGGCTTACGAATCACTAGATCAGACATATCTACGTTAATCAATAACAATTGGCTTAGTGATAATATAATAAATTTCTATATGGAGCTCATATAGGAAAGGAGTGAGAGAAAAATTGAAGGTTATAATATAATTCGTGTGCACGCAATGAATACATTCTTTACGCTAAAACTTCTACAGTCAGGGTATGAAGCAATTAAATCCTGGACCCAAAAGATAAATATATTCTCATACGACATGGTAATTATACCAGTCCATGTTAATAACTCACATTGGTGTTTAGCTGTCATAGATTTTAGAACCAAAAACATTAAATACTATGACTCACTAGGAGGAGCAAATACTAACCTTTTAAACAGTTTAGAGAATTATTTACAAATGGAATCAGCTGATAAACTTGAATCAAGTTTCGACTCTAGTAATTTCACGAAAGAAAACGTTATCGATGCACCACTACAGTCAAATAGTTATGATTGCGGTGTATTCATCTGTACAACAGCCGAATATATTACAAGAGAGAGCAAACTAACATTTACACAGACCGACATTCCCTATTTACGAAACCGCATGATACTCGAAATACTTCAAGGAAAACTTATCATGTAAATTATCTGTATTAGAGAATAACCGTTCATCCCATCTTCAAATACCATTAATACTAACAGTACTGACATTAACAACAAAATTTAACACTAACAGAATAAATCAATAATTTTACAGGCAGAAAATTGCTACCAAAATGATAAGCTGGCTTCTTTTGACATTCATACTATTAACCAACATATACGGTACCCGATGTCAGGAGATTTACATCAGCGACCTTAATAGTAATAACGGATACATGACCCTCGATCTTGGACCTATTAACATAATCAACCATTACCACAAAGTGTTACATATAGTTAATTTAACAACTTACGAAACCTCAGTAAACTATATAAAGTTCAATATTTTGTTACTCGAGACTAAAGCTTCATTAATAGGACCTATATACCAAACACTCAGCCAAAGTATTACCCTACTTGAAACTAAAATTAAAAATATGAAACCACACTTCAGGAATAAACGTGGCCTTGTAAATTTATTGGGAAAAGGTTTAAAAGTTATTGCTGGAACTATGGATTACGAAGACGAAACTGAAATTGAGACAAAACTAAACGAACTATTCGACAGTAACGGGAAATTGGTTGACGAAAACAACAGACAATTCTCAATAAATAAACAGCTATCCGATCAAATCAAAAATATAACAGACCATATTAACTACCAACAAAAATCATTAAAACAATATATAGACAGTTACACCAACGAATTTTCTAACAGAATAACGACTTTAGAAGACGAAGTAAAACTCGTACAATACGCATACCATATTAACTATGACATTAACTTACTTAAAAACCACATAGACGACATTGAGCAAGTACTCCTCTCTAGCAGACTCGGAATTTTATCTAAAAATATACTTTCACAAGAGGAATTAAAATTCGTTCCAAATTTAATAAGCTATCAGAATATAAAAACTATAGTATCATTATACAAAGATACCATTGTGATTGCTATACTCATACCTCAACTCTCTAGCCTCAAATACACAAAAGTACTTATCGAGCCCATTCCTGATCCATATAAAAAATCTTTAGCGTTGCACAGATCGGAAATTTTAATGGGCACTAACAACAACATTTACGAATTACCAGTAAAAGAAAACTTAGAGAGATATCTAGAACCGCTAACTGATAGTTGTATAGAAGGCATTATAAAATCAAAACGAACACTATGTAACAAGACTATAACAATAGAACAACAAATCAAAGAAATAATTCCAGGTATCATTGTAACAAAGAACCTAAAAAGAACTAATGTAACTCACAATTGTAACAAAGTAAATATTGATATTGATGGAAATTATTTAATTAAATTCAAAAATTGCAATATACCAGGTTGTTCAATAAGTTTTGTCGTTCGATAAGAAAAACACAATTTTATGGTTCAAAATAAACTTTATTATTCAGTATAATCTCCCTGAACATTAATACACTTGCTCCAACGATCCTCCATTCTGTGGATCCCATCCCTGAAGTGAGAATCCGGAAGGTCTGCAAAATACGCTTCAACAGCCGTTATGACCTCTTCATTTGATGAAAAACGCTTGCCACGCATAAATTTTTTGAGTTCTGGAAACAAATGGAAGTCGCTGTGGGCCAAATCCGGTGAATACGGTGGATGCTCCAACAATTCGAACTTTAATTCATGGATTTTAGCCATTGTCAAAATGCTCTTGTGACACGGTGCATTGTCCTGATGAAAAATGATTTTTTTCTTCCGCAAACCGGGTCTATTTTCACGAATTTTTTCCTTCAACTGGTCCAAAAGGTTGCAATAATATTCAGAGTTAATTGTTTTACCAGTTTGCAAGTAATCCACAAACAAAAGACCTTTTGCATCCCAAAAAACTGATGCCATAACCTTCTTGGCCGATTTCCGGACACGAACTCGTTTCGAAGCCGAACAACCAGGCTCACACCACTCTTTAGCCTCTTGTTTTGATTCAGAATCATGGTGATAGACCCAAGTCTCATCCATAGTGATGAATCGACGCACAAAATCCACTTTATCCTTTTTAAAATGCTCCAAATGTTGCTGAGAAAGTCGCATTCGAATGTGTTTTTGTTCCATTGTTAGCGAATGCGGCACCCATTGTGCACACAGCTTTCTAAAACCCAAAATTTCACTTAAAATATGGCTCACACTGCCTAATGAGATGTGTAGAGCCTCTACTAAATCTCTCTCAGTCAATCGACGATCTTCCAAAACCATATCCTGTATTTTGGCTATGATTTCTGGTGTTGATGCGCTTTTTGGACGTCCTTCACGTGGATAGTCTTCAAGGCTTGTACGACCACGTTTAAATTCACCAACCCATCTTTCTACTGTTCTAATTGTAGGTGAACAATCATTATACACTTTTAACAGTCGTTCGTGAATTTCTTTTGGTGCCGCACCTTCCAAAAATAAGAATTTTATCACTGAACGATATTCAATTTTTTCCATTGTAAAAAAATACTGTGACACGGCGACACTAAATGGCTTGTAAACAAAGAATGAATTGACAGATTGAAATGAAACTTCACATACGTTCATATGAAGAGTGTACCAGCAAAACAAAAAAAAAATTTGGCTAGTAGCAACGCCCTCTCTTATCGAACGACAAAACTTATTGAACAACCTGGTATCTATCCAAAATAAAAAATTTACCAATTTCGAAAACACCGTTTATGACAAAATAATTCTACCAAATTTTGTGACAAGGATAGAAGAACATAAAATTGTAAAAGACCTAAACTTAGAAGAATTACACTTGGAAAACATTCGTAATAGAGATCAATTGCAAAAATTAAAACAGGCAAACAATACCTACCATGTAAGTTATATTGGAATAAACGCATCTCTTATCATATTTGTTATTATAATAATATTGTACTTTATGCGAAAAAAAATTGTACTTAAAAAAACAAATAAAAACTGTAAAAACATAATTTCGTCGGAGCCTCAACTTAACCGGGGAGGGGTTATAATGCCACACACGGCAACCCAGAATACCCATAATATAATATAACTTAAATCCACAATATTCTTTTGCACCCGTACACGTAATCTGATTCTCGAAAACAATTCACGTTAATTCATATCCCAATTGTACCCGTGTACGCAATTTGAGCTTCAAAAGCAATTCTGATAAATTCATTATCTCGCGGTATCATATTTTTTGCAAACCTTACGTCTGCACCTGAGTGCAACTATTCGTATGTGCAGGTTCAAATTCCATTGAACCTGCACGTCCCCGGTGGGAGCTGAGGTGACGACTTAGAAGATAGTCATAAATTTAGTTAGTCTATTTCGAGCCGTGTTACAGATCGCGACGATTAATAAATAATTGAAAAGAACAAAAGATTGTTTTTTACTAATGTTCGAAGAACATTATTTACTAATGTTCGAAGAACATTAGTATTAAAATCGATTCGGCCAAAAATTCATATTTCTATTTCAGTGAGATAATCTCGGGAACGCGCCATTCGATTGAGCTGAAACTTTCAGGATACATTGGTGTATATGCAGAATAGGTCCAGGTCTCTTTAAATGTCAGTTATTGTAAACCTTTTCGCGCCGGCGGGCATTTAAGTGATATTTTTAATATACCTATTATTTCGTGCACAAATGATTTTCGCAAAAATAAAGTTAATAAAATAAATTTCTAACGTGTTTTACATATGAATCGGATAATGCTTTGGAATTTTTTAACCCTATGTGTGCGCTGGGTGCCTAAAAAGAGGACGGGAAAATTTGAAAATTTTTAAATTTCGATAACTTTTGACAGAGCTATTCAATCATTACCAAATTTTCAGGACATATTGATATTATTTAGTTGTAGATTTGTGTGGCTTTTAATGAGCGTGCTGGCAACCCTGTAGCTAGGGCAGGTACTGAAAGTGAAAACCTCCAAATCATCGTCTCTCTTGAAAAAATGCCGTTTCTTCAAAAATAAGCCTTTCATATGTAAATCTTGTGCTTTGTTTACATAACCAAAAAAAAAAAAAAAGATATGGTATAACGGGCACGCCTGGCAACCCTTGCCCAATTTACCTATATTTTTAGCATCAAAAACTTCTGTTCACGGAAACTCACGATCCAATGGGCAGAATTATTTGAAATTCACAGCATGTATTGACCTTAATAAGGACCAAATCTGATAGAAGTGATTTTGAAATGCGGGCGATTCTGTGCCAGTGGTGCCATCTTGAAAAACCACTAAAAAAGATAACTGTTTTTAGCCCTATAAATTCTGATTGAATCGTTCGATTTTGACGAAACTTACACAATTGCTGGACCTAACTTTAAGCCAAGTTTGGTAGAAATTTGGTCGAAAAATTCGGTTGGAGCTGCCAGCTATGATAACTTTGGTGTCTTCATTTTGAAAAAAAAAATTTGGAAGTGAAAACATTCAAACCATCGAATATTCAAAAAAATGTCCGTTTCTTACAATAAAACCAATCTTTATATAAATCTTATGTTTTATCTTCACGTTCAAAATAAAACTTTGGAAATTTCATGTCGGACAAGAACGGTAACCCTCTCTCAGTTAACCTATATTTTTAGCATCAAAAACTTCTGTTCACGGAAACTCACGAACCAATAATCAGATACAAGTAAAATTTACAGAATGCATTGGACTTAAGTAAGACCAGATTTGATAGAAGCGATTTTGAATTGTGGGCAACTCTGTGCCAGTGGTGCCATCTTGAAAAATTACAAAGAAAAAAAACTGCTTTTTGCCCTATGAAATGTGAATAAGTTACCAGATTCTCATGAAATTGACACAGAAGCTAAACCTAACTCTAGTCTCTGTTTGGTGGAAATTTGGTTAAAAAATTTGATTGGTGCTACCAGCTATGGTAATTTTTGTGTCTTTGGTTTTGAAAATTCGCTCAGGAAAATAAAACTTTTTGCACTATAACTTCCAGTGCAGTCATGAAATCAATACGAATTTCATACAATTAATGAAACCTGTCATAAGCATTATTCAGGCCAAATTTGGTTGAAAAGACACGATAGGGTTGCCAGCTATTGTTGGTTTTGTGTTTAATTGCAATATCTTTATTAAGCGGTTTTATCGTAGAATTTTCAAATGGTAATGATATTGTAGTGACAATAAACAGCAAATATTAAGCTTTCGATCATTTGAAAAAACTCGCTGCAGGTAACCCTAAATTTCTTTATACTCCTATAACTTCGAATGTAATTAAACAACGTGAAGCAGATTTGATATATTCTTGGCTTTGATACTGGCGAAAGGTTGCCAGCACGAGTCGGTTGTGCTACTTTTGTATCAATAAATGCTTACAGTTAGTATACATACCGGAAACATTTACAATGAAAATAAATAACCGATGTTACAATTCGCAAAGTTCTGCAAATTTTTCGGATCGCAGCCCCAAACACCAACTTCAGTTACAGTGCTGCAGGCACTGAGCATTTTCTTCATTGATGTTATATGAGATGCTGCTTTCAAAATTATGTGAAATAAGCAACTGATAACGAATATAATTAACCCGTGTTTTGCTCTCATAAACGTTGAAATTCATGCCAGTGGTAATATCTGAAACCTTGCACCATATGAGTTATAATGCATTCTTAAGACGAAAGTAAAACGTGGCATTTGAAACAGTTTGGCCGTAATAAGCAGCACATGTGGTGGAATATGCACTCAAAACCTGCACGATTCTTCTACTGTTCTTCGAACATTAGTGTTTCTAGCGGTTCAGGTGCGCTAGAGTTTTTTTTTTCTTTTGAACGGTAGAAGATCCGAAAACTATTAAACTCGACTTTATATAAAAAATAATCTCGCTGCAACCAGAGATGCAGTAAGCTCCCGTTTGGGGAGGCTGAGTTGTGTTGCACTGTCGCTTTTTATAGGTGCTATTCTGTTTCTTGAACATAAATATGATACGTTGATTGATCCATCTTGGTTTTTACTCCTTATATATGCAACTGCTCCATATGCTTGAGGGCTGGCATCCGCAAATATGTGTAGCTGTTGCTCAACTCGTGATGACGATACAAAGACGCATCGAGCTAAAGTTAAACTCCGCAAAAGAGGGTAGGTCTTGTATATATTTATTCCATTCTGTCATAAGATGACAAGGTAAGGGTTCGTCCCAATTTAATTTCTGCCGCCAAGTCTCTTGAAATAGTAATTTCAACTTAACTGTATATGGTCCTATCATACCCAGAGGGTCATATATCGATGCAAGTGTTTATAAAAGTATTCTTTTGGTGGCTCCAGATAATAACTTATTGCACACTCCATCCAAGTTAACGGCTATTTCATCTGAGTTCAAATACCAGACAACTCCCAACACTTTCTGTTTATTTTTGATATCCGAACTATTGTTTTTGAATATTTTCTGTAACCGCTGGTCGTTAGTTTTCCATTTACGGACATTCATACAAGCATTTCTCATAATGCTACAAGTTTCGCTATAAAGTCAAACGGCGTCTTCAATATCATCTAAACTAACCACCAAATCGTCCATGTAAAAACTCCGCTTGACCAAGTTGCACGTTTCTGGAAACTTGTCGGATTCTAATTGCAAATGCTTTTGAAGAGTGGCACAAAGTAAAAAAGGGCTGCAGGCAACACCAAACGTAACTCGATTCATCCGGTAAGCCCTAATTTCGGGAAGTTCCTTCTCTCCTTTTATCTTTTCATTGAACCAAAAAAAACGATGTACATCTCGATCTTTACGTGCTAGGCTGATCTGAAGGAAAGCTTTCTCGATATCAGCAGTTATTGCAATATTTCCTAGTCAAAAATTAAGCAACATGCCCAAAACTTCGGGCAACAAATTAGGCCCTGGAAATAAAGCTTCATTCAATGAAATGTGGTTATTTGATTTGGCTGAAGCATCGAACACTATACGAATTTTGGTTGTCTCTTTATCCATTCGATACACTGGACGATGCGGCATATAGTAGATTTTTTGCTGAGTCTCAAAATTTTCGTCACATTTTTCGGCGATTCCGGCATTCATAAGCTCCCACATGACTTCATCGTACTCTATTAATTTGCTTCGATCTCTAGAAAGCCTCTGTATTAGCTTTTCTACTCTCACGAGAGCACTTCTTTTATTACTATCCAAAACACAATCATCGTTTTTCCAAAGTAGAGATGCTTCGTATTGCGTTCCGTTCTTGCGAATATATTTATCAATGTCTAATGAGTTATTTACGTTTTTAACCGGTAAGTGATGCCTATGCTTTCCAAATTCCAAAAGTTTTCTAATTGGGTTTCAATATTTGGAAAATCGTGCTTTGATGGACTTACCGCAAGGTTTACTGTGGTTGCCATCTATTCAACCTCACACAAGCTCGACGTTGGGCCTTGAATAGTCGTTTAAAGCGCTTAAACGTGTCACCTACTACGGCCCAATATACATCACATCCTAATAACATTCCGATGCTACTCTCAGATGTTTCAAAGCGATAATCATCTGCTAGGGCAAGATTTGAAACTAGGTCAGAGTTTATGATCGGCGCAGGTAAAACATGGGGACAAATCTCCGGAACTACAATAGCTAGCATCACAATACACTTTTTGTCACGAACATTCGTCAAATTCACTCTTACTCGCTTGAACTGTTTAGACGAAGGTGCCTTTACACACCCAAAAGGAATAATTTTCAAATCGATGATGTCGTGAGTTTCGAGATTCAGTTTATTTGCGACACTTTCCTTTATATACGTCCTCTGAGACCCGCCATCCAATACAATGCGTAATAAGACTGAGTTTTTATTCTGGCTTGAAGACGATGATGCAATAACGCGGGCGGTTTGGAGTAGGATATAACCAGTTGTCGACGAAAACAATGTTGTAGAAGGTGACACTGGCTTTGCAATCTCTGCTTTGACATAAGCTGACTTGTTTTTCGCTGCGAGATAGTCAGGATCGCACATAGCTGAAGCATGATTGCCCGCACATGAACTACACTTAATGCGCTTATTAACACACTGTTTCGCGTTATGCCCTCGTTTTGTGCATTTGAAACAACGTCCTTCCCTTTTAAGCATAGCCTTCCTTTCAATTAATGGGATAGGTTTATTGCACAACTCTGTTGTGTGTGTGGTGTTTTCACAAAAATAACAATGGCATAGTGTGCTAGCAGGTGTAAAGAACCCAGCGGTAGTCTTGAAACTTGAATGTGTTTTCGAACGTGTTTTTATTTCAGACCACTGCTCTGAGCGTTCCAATGAGGCGATTTCTCTTCTAAGAAAGTTCAGAAGTTCTCGAAGGTGATCGTTATTAACACAACCGAGTGAATTATCACTATCGAGAGAAATAGAAGACACAGACACATTCGCTTCATCATCTTTCGTATTATTCCACTTAAGCTCAGCATTCTTTTGTTGCTGTCGATGGAATTCCACTACTAACTCGCGGGGCAAACTTTTCACTATAAGTGCTTTCAGCATAATAGAGTATTGTGTTGAAGGCACACCAAGAACCGAAAGAGATCTTGTTTGCGTAGTGACATTGTTGTATAACTTACGTAGGCTCGCGACATTGGAAGGGGATATAATTTGAGGCATTTGCATCAGCTTTCGAATTGAATAATCCACAAGTTTACCAGTATCACCGTATTGATCTGTTAGAAGAGAAATTGCAGCATCATAGTTTCCATTTGTAGGTGTGAAACCGGCAATAGATTCGGCGGCCCTTCCAGTTATATGATTCTGGAGGTAATTAAATTTATCAGCACCGCTTAGATCTTGCCTTTCATGAACAGCGGTCTTGAAACTTTCCCAAAACGGTATCCAATCTTTGAAATCACCGTTAAACGTTATCAGTGCCAATTTAGGTAATTTTGTGGTACTGCTATTTTCAACGTATCTTCCACGTGGTGTATGGGAAGGATAAATCCGTTCCTGTTTATCTTGCAATCTTTGCAAGCGGTGCTTGAGTCGTGCTAAAATGCCAGCTGCCTTGTCTTCATACTCGAGCATCGTTTCCAATTCCTTTGACGCACTTTCTGGTTTAATTGCGCCTCTCGTTTCTAAATTTATTTTTTTCAAACTATCTTGAGCAGCCGTAAGACGTTCGATAAAAGTAACCAGCTCGTCTTTGATTTCGTCCAGTCTTTCCTTATTTTCTTCATTTAATTTTGAGGCCGAACTCGATAAAAAATCGCGGCCAGCATTTGTCAGCTTCGTTATCCGCTTCGTTATCGTAAACCGCTCGTTCGGTCACATCCATTGCGAATATGTACGATAGTAGATATGTTGATATACTACAGAATTCGATAACTCGGCATTTCCCGGGTTTCGGCACCAGATGAGAAAATGAGTAACAAAATCCCGTGGTATAATTTTCGAAATAAACTTTATTCACAATATTGAGTACTGCGGTTTACGGTAGTTTAGATCGGACTGATTACAATAATAAAAATTCAATAAAATTAAAGCTTCAAATATAAATTCATTAGTCTCACAAATACAACATTACATTTAATATCACAAATACATTTCCATATAATTTCATATCCAATACTCTCAAAGCGGTATATAATTCAATATAGTCAAAACTAACATGTTAAACAATAATTTTCAACAGGTGACAATACAAGCCCTAATCTTCTCCCTTCCTTTTAGCTGGAACACACTGAGCCTGGCGCTGCATCCACAAACCGTATTCTTGTGCAGAAGTGGCTTTTGTATCAGCGCAATGTCAACGTGCCCCCGACTAAGATGCCGAAGCACATTGGCGGTACCCGCTCTGCTGTGGTGCAGATTTGCTTGGACCACCCGCACTTCGGCTTCCCTCAGTCACCTTTTCCGCTCCAACTTCAGACCGAAGTGAATCAACCCTCTGTTGGCCCGTACCTGATCCGCGGACTCCCGATCAATTCCTAGCACAAGAACCAACTTTGCTGCACCAATAAAATCAAGCTCCGCCGATTGGTTACTTAGTTTAACAGCCTGGAATAATCTCCAGCCTCAAACTTTCAGATCGGGGTTCTATCTTTTTTGTCAGGGACAGAGCCTTCGAAGCGTTCGAGTGGAGCACCGCCACCTTCGCTGTAATTAGCTTAGGCACGGATGTCTCCTCCACCACGCCAAATCCTGGATGGTCTTTAGAAATTTTTGGGACGGTAGACCGAAGCCATTCCGTCGAGAAAACGTCACTACAGGTGACCATAATGTGGCCGCGTACAATTTTGCAGCCTTCAAAGCGAGGTGAACATTTGAGGTGGTCCTGATGGTCCTTTCAATTTCAAATTTCCAAATTCAAAAAAATAAAAGATAGAAATATTCTTCTTTTATATGACCGAGTCTATTTTATAAAACAGAAGACAGAAATAATATTCCTTCTTTGACCACTTTGACCAGTTTGTCGCACTTGCGTGGCGAAATTGGTCGCCGAGTAGCAAGTGCTAGAACGTGCTTTAAATAAAAGAACAAATAAAAAACGACTTATTTTCTTTTCTCAAACAGCCTGGTTGGTCGCCGATCAAGCTAGCGTTCCAAGACAGACTGCTGTACTTTATTCAGTATTCGATTCCCCTATATATATGATACATTTTGCTGAATCGATCGGTGTATGGACTGGTTTTTTGAATTCAAAAAATAAAAATTAATTAGCTAGTGTGCGTATTGTCCGCTTAGAGTAGATGTCGCGGTTGTCGACAGGTAGGAGCGATTTTGACATTTGTCAGTGTGACAAATCAATTAGTAATCGTACACAACACCCTCTCCCTTTGGGGAAAAAAATTTTCTTTTCAGTAGTAAACGAAATTTTTTTTTTTGTTTTGAATCCATACAGCTTAACAGTTTTTTACAATTATCCTGATTCATAAGTTCATGTTGTTGCTTAAATATATATTCTTATAATTCTTTTTTTTTTTGTTTTATTTGATTTTGCTTACTTAAATGTAACTTCGATACATTAGTTTGTATTTTTTTTTGTTTGAATATAATTCTAGTCCTGGAATAACTATATACATTTTGTTTTGCATATTTTTTTTTTTTATTCTTGTCTTACATTAATAATGTACATGTTCAAATGTGTTTATCACTTTTTAAAATTAGTGGTGTATATAATTTTAATAGGTTATTGTGATATTTTTTTACATATTCCGTTTACTAATATATGAGCATTTACATTATCTCTTTCTAGTATTTCATATGGTCCGTGATATGTGTTCTGCAACTTCTTTCTATTAATATTTCTGACTAAAACTAGATCTCCTACTTTAAATGTTGCTGGGTTTGTGTTACTATCTAATCTATTTTTTCTTTCCTTTTTTACTTTCTCAATTATGTTTTGAGCTAAACTAATGCTATTTCTAAGTTTAATTTTTAGTTCATTAACGAAATTGTCTATATTGTTAATCGGTTCATTTTTACTAATGTTCGAAGAAGAACATTAGTATTAAAATCACTTTGGCCAAAAATTCATATTTCTATATATATATATATATATATATATATATATATATATATATATATATATATATATATATATATATATATATATATATATATATATATATATATATATATATATATATATATATATATATATATATATATATATATATATATATATATATATACAGTCATACAAAAAAGTATTCGTACACACATCGTATCGTGCTTTACTGTCCTGCAACAGTTAGAAGAGCTATATTTTTTTAACAAAAAATGTCTCTAACTCTTTTAGCAACACTCTTCTCTTATATTTACTAAAACAAAATACTCTTTTCTGATCGTATCAACAGAAAATTGAGAAACAGATATGCAATTCCCGCGAATTGAATCAAAAAAGTATTCGCACAGCAGCAATGCTGAAAGAATAATGCCGTTATTCCGTCGACGATAGCGATCATTCGTATTGGGATCAGTCTTGTGATAGCTGTCAAGTATTTATCAAGTGTTTTCTATTGTTGTTAAGCAAATTTGTAGTGGATTTTCATTAAATTCTTTATTATGGGACGAAAAGGTAAAGAAATGACAGAAGGAGAAAGGAGAATTATCCTTTCCTTGCACAATCAATGCAAGTCATTGCGTGAAATCAACGTTATCGTTGGAAGACCAAAGCATCATTAATAGATATTGTGTCACGAAAAGTCTTACGAATCAACCAAGATCAGGACGAACAACATTATTAACGGCCAAAGATGAACGCAGTATATGTAGAAAAGTGAGACAAAATCCGAAAATTACAGCTTCAGCGATTGCGGCAGAGGTGGAGGAAAAAAATAAAATAGACGTCTCTGCAGAAACAATCAGAAATGTGCTCCGTCGTGCTGGTTACAACTCTCGAATAGCTAGAAGAAAATATTACATAAGCGAAAAAAATAGGAAGGATCGATTAGAATTCGCTAAAACGATGCGAAATCATGGAATAGACTTCTGGGAAAAAGTTATATTTGCTGATGAAAGTAAATTTAACATTTTTCAATCAGATGGCTTTTGTAGAGTGTGGCGGAAGCCAAATACCGAACTCGATGTACAAAATTTGTGTCCCACTGTTAAACATGGAGATGGGTCCATATTAGTATGGGCTTGTATGAGCGCTTTTGGAGTTGGTGAAATACACATTATCGACGGTATTATGAACCAGGATGTGTATATAGACATTCTCAAGCAACATCTCCATACAAGTGCTGAACAAAATGGGAATCAGAAATGATTTTATATTTGTCCATGATAACGACCCGAAGCATTCAGCTCTAAAAACGAGACTTTGGCTGCTATATAATACGCCAAAACGGCTTAAAACTCCACCTCAATCGCCTGATGTGAATGCCATCGAGCATTTGTGGGATGTGGTCGAGAAAAAAATAAAGTTAGCAAAAATAACTAACCGAACCTGTTTTGCGAAGATAACAATTCAATCATTTATTTGTAATTCACTTTTGCGAAACAATCCAAACGTACGAAAATTAGAAAATACAATGCAAACGAATCGAAAGAAATACGAAAAAAATCGAAAGATATGCGAAAGATATGCGAATCAAATTCAAATTTTATCTAACAAAGAACAGAGAGCGAGCAACTAACTGGTACTTTCTTTTATAGCGATGAAAATTTCGGTACATTTTTTTAACTGTTTACTAAACTACTATTAACTTAGTCGAAATTTCATAATAGAATACAACATTAATATCCAACATCAGCTGACTGGAATTTCGTTAATTCCACGGGAACGGCTGGACGAGTTGTACTTACACCTGTCAGCTGGACGGATCGATCGGTAAGTAAATATTATCGTCAATTATTGCTAATTTTATTTTATTTTCAGGTTTTTGAAGCCGTACGCAACATTCTCCCCTCCCATGAGGCGACAGTCTCATATTTCACTGTAATTAGATTATTATTACTTAATTTTAACTAATAACAAAGATCATCTTCATCTTCTCTGCTTCTGGTCTGCTACTTGATATTTCTCCTTGAACGATGGCACGGTTCTATGGAGCGGCATTTCCCCCTTGCGACCATGAACCATGCCCGGGAACTTGAGGTTTTCAGGCGCCTCGCCACGCCATTCTGGAACATTCACGCCGGGGGGAGGGATAGGAAGTGGATTAGGAGTGCAAACAAGGTATCACAATTCTAATTTGGGCTTATTGGCTAATGTCGTTGAGAATTCATTATGTCAGCGATTTGACTCATAAGTTCACATTTTGTATGATTCCATATTCAATGTTTAATTCCAAAAAACAAGTTCAGTTCAATAATATAACCAATTTAGTTTTTCTGGGGCTTTTCTACAGGTAGTAAAGCAATTTTGGTAATGGGTCTATCGAATTCTGTAGTGGATGTACGTACTCTTACTACTCGAACTAGACCATCTTGCCCACCATATGTTTTTACGATTCGTCCCATTGGCCACTTGTATGATGGCAGACGTTCATCCTTAACGAGTACTTAGTCATTGACTTCGATATTGGGATGGCGGCGATTCCACTTTGGTCTTTCTTGGAGTCCTGCGATATATTCAGTTGACCATCTTCTCCAAAAATCTTGGGTCAAACGTTGAGTGTATTGCCAGCGATCTAGCCGATTGAGTTGAATATCTAATATCGTATTTTCTGGAACAGCGAGTAACATATCCCCTATGAGGAAATGACCTGGCGTTAAAGCGTTCAGATCATTCGGATCATTCGTTAGCGGGCAGAGAGGTCTCGAATTTAAACATGCTTCAATTTTAGTTAACACCTAGTTGAATTCCTCATAAGTTAATAGTGAATTTCCAACGATTCTCTTTAAATGATATTTAGAAGATTTTACACTGGCCTCCCAAATCCCTCCAAAATGTGGTGATGACGGTGGATTGAAATGCCACTTTATACCTTCACTAGCGAATTCTTTTATCAGGCCTTCATTATGTTTAACTATTTTCTTCAATTCTTTGTTGGCACCTACGAAATTGGTACCGCAGTCACTGTATATGTGATCAGCTAGTCCGCGTCGGCTCGTAAAACGTCGAAAGGCTGCCAAAAAAGATTGCGTTGATAAATCACCAACTAATTCCAGATGTATAGCTTTGACCGAAAGGCAAACAAAAATTGCAATATATCCTTTAGTAATTTTGGAGCCTCTTCCTTTAAATATTTTGAGATCCACTGGGCCACAATAATCGATGCCACAATGAGTGAAGGGCCGAGATGCAGATACTCTTTGCTCTGGCAAATTTCCCATAAGTTGAGTACTGGATTGTGCCTTTTGCTTATAGCATACAATACATTTTTGCACGAAAAAACGAATAGAGTTTCTCGCATCAGTAATCCAATATTTTTGTCTAATAGCGTTCAACATTAGTTGTACTCCTCCATGAAGAGTTATCGTGTGATACTTCAAAAGTATGAGAGGTAAGAGTTTGCTTCGTTTGGAGAGAATAATTGGATATTTTGTACCATACGGAATGCAAGCATTTGTAAGTCGGCCGCCAACTCGGAGTATTCCATTCGCATCTATAAACGGGCTTAATTTCAGTTTACTACTTTTGCTATCTATAGGACGGTGATGTTTCAAGCAATCGATTTCTATTCTAAAATCATTTCGTTGAGTATGCTTTATCCAAAAGTTCATAGCTGAATCAAGTTCGGTTGTGCTTAAGTGTGGTGAGCTATAGCGATTTCCTTTAGCGATTGCAATAAATCGGAAACAATATGCCATAATCCGAGTTAAACGGGATAGTGTCGAATATTTGGTCAGCCATACACCCAAAAAATCTGATTCATCTTGAGTTGTTAGTAGTGAGACAATTGACCCTTTCTTTTTTTCTATTGTACATACCGGCAAAGGTGGGCGGGCAGGCCAATTCTGATTGTGTTCCTTCAGCCAGGCAGGACCATTCCACCATAGTTTACAGTCGATAATGTGTTTAGGGAGTATACCACGTGATGCAATGTCTGCTGGGTTCTGCTCTGATGGCACATAATTCCATGGTATGTCCTTTGTGGCTTCGTGTATTTGAGTGATTCGATTCGCAACAAAAGTAGTCCAGTTCGAGGGGTGCTTTGATAGCCATGCTAGCACAACAGTTGAGTCTGTCCACAAAAAAATCCGTGATATGTCTAGTTGCAATAATTTTCTAACACGTTGTATGGTTTTGGCGAGTAATAGTGCTCCACAAAGTTCGAGACGTGGGGTCGAAATGACTTTTACAGGTGCTACTTTTGTTTTAGCAAATATTAACGAACAATTAGTTTGGTCTTGCCTACGAGAAACGATATAAACGGCTGCTGCATATGCCTTCTGAGAAGCATCGCTAAACCCATGCAATTCAATACTGTCATTTAGTTCATTTTGAAGCCATCTAGGTATTCTTAGAGTATGAAATGTTTTTAGATCCGATTTCAAACTATGCCATCGTGTTGCAATATCGATAGGGATTCGTTCATCCCATGCTATACCATCTAACCATAGTGATTGCATCAATGTCTTTGCTAATATAGTTACTGGTGATATCCATCCTAATGGGTCAAACAATCGTGCGATATCCGACAATATTTTTCGCTTTGTATAAATGACGTCCTCCATATTAATGTTGATTTTATATGCAAATTCATCCTCTGTTGGGAACCAAATAATACCAAGGGTCTTAAGACCATTATCACAGTTCATGTCTAAGCTGGGGAGTGTTTCACAATCTTCTACAGGAATGCCACGTAAAATCTGTTCATTATTTGCAGCCCATTTTCGTAACTTAAATCCTGCTGAATATAATAATGTGTTTACTTCATTTCTTTTTGCTAACGCCTGATCTATGTCGGCTCCTCCTGATAAAATGTCATCCACATAGATATCATTAAAAATTACTTGATGTGCCATTTTGAACGACGATTGCGAATCTTCCGCAAGTTTCCGAAGGATTTGGATAGCCAAAATCGGAGCACACGACAGTGTCTAAACAATAGTCTCGGATTGGCTCATTAGGGCTGTTACGCCATACAATGCGTTGAAGGTTGGCGTCTTCGTTGTGTATTCTTATTCGTCTATACATTTTTTCTATGTCTGCCACAAATACAAATTTCAAACATCTCCATTTTAACAAGATTTCATCAAGACTGGTTTGAAGTGCCGGGCCAGAGTAAAGTACATCATTTAAAAATATTCCAGTGCTCGTTTTTCTGGAAGCATCAAAGACAACACGAGCCTTTGTACTTGTGCTTTCTTTGTACACAACGTGGTGAGGAAGGTAATTCGCTTTGCATTCCCTTGTGCCATTTGCATTTACTTGAATGTCTTCATTACAATCTGTTTCATGCATATGGTTTAAGTCTGCATATTCTTGGATGCACTTGGAGTATTCATTATATAAGTCTGAATTCTTCGAAAATTTACGTTCTAGTGATATCAAACTGGCAACTGCCGTGTTACTTGAAAAGCCCAACATGTTTCAATTAGTTCCTTCTTTGAATGGAAGGCGAGTAACGTACCTCCCATCAGCATTACGGTGAGTGTTTTGAACGTAAAATTCTTCACAAATTCGTTCTTCGGCTGTTTGCTCCTGGATTACTTCAATTTCTTCCAACTCCCAAAATTTCCTTAATTGCGCATTTACTTCATTATGTTGGATTAATTATATTTTATAACTGTGGAGATTCAACTCTGGTTGGGTATTGATGCCTCCGGAAACTATCCATCCTAAACTCGTTTTTTGCACAATTGGACCCATTGGTAGTCGGTGAATGTCGCCTGCTATTATTTGTGCATACACATCAGCCCCAAATAATAAATCAATTCTCCCAGGTTTATCAAAATTTGGATCAGCTAAATCGAAATTTTGAAGTTGAGCTTTCAAGTCCGAAGTTACATTCCATGTCGGTAACGAATTAGTTAATTGATTTAAAATATATGCATCGACATTTAGATATTGTTGGTTGCGTAATGTCACCTTCAAATTCACAAGTCCCTTAGTTGGAGTATTGTATGCCTTCCCAATACCACTCACACTAGTGTTTGTTCGCTTTCTCTGCAAGTTAAGTTGTTTAATTGCATTTTTCCTAATGAATGACGCTTGCGATCCCTGATCTAATAATACTCTCAAACCCGTGCAGCCACTTAATGTTTGTACGTTAACTAAAGCTGTAGCTAGGAGTACCCTTTTTGATGTAACGGCGCTCAATGTTTGCATATGCAATTCGTTTTGATTGGAATTGGTTGCCGGCACATGTACAGACTCGAATTCTGTTGCATTAACGTTAAGGGAATTAGTTGGAATTGAATTTGAGTTCCTATGCAATAATGTGTGGTGCGCCCTTTGACATTTCGCGCATCTATTGCTACTGGGACATCGTGCTAGCATATGTCCTTTCGTCAAACAATTGATACATAGTTTATTACGTTTGACTATGTCGAACTTGGAATCATGGCTCATTTGGCTAAAAGTGGCACATTGTCGAATATGATGCTCAGCTTTGCAAACAACACAAGGTTGAACTACTTGACTCGTATGCATTTGCACATTGTGTGCTTGGTAAATATTTGGGTTTCTTGATATTTTAATACGCTCGATTCCTGCAGCCTCTAAAGCTCTAAATCTGCGCTGCATGAAATCAGACAAGTCGGTTAATGAAGGAAGAATAGTTCTTTGAACGTGTTCATCGTAGTTCCCATGGAATTTTGGTATAGAAATGCGAGGTAACTTGATATCCTCCAAGTTTAATTCTAGGCCTTGCAATCCGACGTCCATTGACTTCCGTTCCTCATCCAGTGTTGCTTTCACTGCATCTGGTTTTTCTGTCGTCCGTTTATCGTTATTCGATGCATTGGCTTCTAGTTGCTCTGCTGCCCGCTGCTTATCTAATACTTCCTTCAACTGGTCATCTACCTCAGCCACGAATTCTGATTGCTGTTCATCAAACTGCATGAAAATTTCACTCGCGAAATAATCTATATTCAACTCTGCCTCATTACCCGTTAACAATGCTAAAATTTTCTTCTGGTTTTCTTCGAAGTCAGTATGTAAATTCTGTAAACGTTCTCTAACCCTTTCACAATACGACAACGTTTTACGACTTGTTGAAGTCTTTTTGAAATTAGACCGAAGTCTATTCAATTGCTGTAAAGACAGCTTTTGTTGCACAATTAAATTATCCATTCTGAATACTATTAGAAACAGCCAAATCAGGCTAAAGTTTCTCAAATTTCAATTCGAAATACTATGACGATTTATAAACGAACTCACAACACTTGAATGTGGCTTCTCAATTCAAAATCTCCAAGCAACACGAAGTTGATTCAAAAGCGAATTAGTTATTATAAGAATCAATGAATTACGATTTCAGTGTCAATTTTCAGTGTCAACTAATTCACTCAAGCCCGAATGTATTAAACCAGACTTTGTAATTCAAATGGTCTGGTTTTGCCCAATAGAATATATTTGTATGTATGTATATCAAATGTTTTAATAAATATCATATAACAATTGGTAAGGAGGAAAATCTAGGGATTTTTATAGTAAAAGGATATACAGAAAGGAGTAGGACTTACCCCGGCTTACTGCATACAATTTTCACAAATGTAAATTTTCACCACCCGGTTATAACCGAATCGCGCCGCGAATTAAATTGTCTTTGTTAACACACCACTTGCACTGATTTACTTTGTCCTTTTACTTTTCCACAAAAACTTTTTATTTTTCAACTTATCACAGTATCTGGTTCGAAGGACCAAAATGTTTTGTCTTCCACTTGTAATTTCAAGAATAAAAACGCGAAGATAACAATTCAATCATTTATTTGTAATTCACTTATGCGAAACAATCCAAACGTACGAAAATTAGAAAATACAATGCAAACGAATCGAAAGAAATACGAAAAAAATCGAAAGATATGCGAAAGATATGCGAATCAAATTCAAATTTTATCTAACAAAGAACAGAGAGCGAGCAACTAACTGGTACTTTCTTTTATAGCGATGAAAATTTCGGTACATTTTTTTAACTGTTTACTAAACTACTATTTACTTAGTCGAAATTTCATAATAGAATACAGCATTAATATCCAACATTAGCTGACTGGAATTTCGTTAATTCCACGGGAACGGCTGGACGAGTTGTACTGACACCTGTCAGCTGAACGGATCGATCGGTAAGTAAATATTATCGTCAATTATTGCTAATTTTATTTTATTTTCAGGTTTTTGAAGCCGTACGCAACAGAACCACTTTAAAAGAAGAGATTGTGAAGGCTTGGCGTTCAATCACAGCAGATGTGACAAGGAATTTAGTTGAATCCATGCCAAGACGCTTAAATGCAATTATACAATCTAAAAGCAATCCGACGAAGTACTAATTGCGGGAATTATACAGATATTTTATAAAAAGTTTACCAAATAAAAATATCGATATGCCAGGTGTACGAATAGTTTTTTGTATCCATTTTCCAGACGACTCTCGGTATTTTGCTTATCATCCAACTATAACCAACGAATTCCAAATTTTTAAAATTATAATTAAGACTGTATTATATTTTATATGATATTTTCAAATTGTGAAAGTTTTTATTTCGATAATTGTTCCTTTTATTTTGAAATGAATATAAAATTATAGAAAGAAATCCGCTGTACGAATACTTTTTTGTATGACTGTATATATCATCAAAAAATTTCAGTGAAAAAATGTCAGGAACGCGACATCCGATTGAACTGAAATTTTTAGGACACATTGGTGTATATGCAGAATAGTGCCAGGTCTCAGAAAAAGTTAAAAATCTTTAACCCTTTGGCGCCGGCTGCCATTTTAGTGATATTTTTAATACACCTATTATTCCGTATACAAATAAGTTTTGCAAAAATAAAGTTAACAAAATAAATTTCGAACGTGTTTTACATGTGAATCATATAATGTTTTGGAATTTTTTAACCCCATGTGTGCGCTGGGTGCCTAAAAACAGAACGGGAAAAATTGAAAATTTTTAAATTGCGATAACTTTTGACAAAGCCATTCAATCATTACCAAATTTTTAGGACATATTGGTATTATTTAGTTGTAAATTTATGTAGCTTTTGATGAGCGTACTGGCAACCCTGAAGCTAGGGCAAGCACTGAAATTGAAAACCTCCAAATTATCGTCTCTCTTGAAAAAATGCCGTTTCTTCAAAAAAAAGCCACTCATATGTAAATTTCGTGCTTTTTTTACATAGACCAAAAAAAAAATTTGATATGGTATAACGGGCACGCCTGGTAACCCTTGCCCAATTTACCTATATTTTAAGCATCAAAAACTTCTGTTCACGGAAACTCACGATCCGATCAGCAGAATTAATTGAAATTTGCAGACTGTATTGGTCTTAAATAGAAACAGGTCTGATAGAAGTAATTTTGAAATGCGGGCGATTCTGTGCCAGTGGTGCCATCTTGAAAAATCACTAAAAAAGATAACTGCTTTTAGCCCTATAAATTATGATTGAATCGTTCGATTTTTAAGAAATTCATACAGTAGCTGGACCTTATTTTAAACCACGTTTGGTAGAAATTTGGTTGAAAAATTCGGTTGGTGCTGCCAGCTATGATAATTTTGGTGTCTTAAATTTGAAAAAATAAAAATTTGGAAGTGAAAACATTCAAATCATCGAATATCCTAAAAATGTCCGTTTCTTACAATAAAACCAATCTGTATACAAATCTTATGCTTTATCTACACGTTCAAAGTAAAACTTTGGAAATTTCATGTCGGACAAGAACGGTCACCCTTTCCCAGTTAACCTATATTTTTAGCATCAAAAATTTCTGTTCACGGGAATTCACGAACCAATAATCAGATACCATTGAAATTTACAGAATACATTGGCCATAAGTACCAGGTCTGAGTATATATATATAACTTAAATATATATTTCACGTTTTACTTCGTATATCAACTATTTACTTTCGGCAAAAGAATATTGAAGCTTGAATACTCATATCAGATTTACGCACAACATTTATATATATTCAAATTTCCGCGCCAAGCCCTTTCACCCAAAACGAGCCATTCATCTACGCCCCGAGCAATTTGTCCGAATGTTCGTAAATTTTCATAGTATGGGTAAAATCTTGGGAAAATGAAGACATTCTGCTGGCTTTATTGCGACTCTTAATATCTTTATACTCAAAGGTTAAACCCAACCAGTAAATTTCGTTTCGATTGAATCCGTGCGCTGGAAGGTATACGGGTGAAAAGAATTTTAGGGTTACCACCCTTAAAACTTCTCAAATTTTTAAAACGTTAATATTTGTTGTTAATTTTCATTGCAGGATCATTCTCAATTGCAAATCTAATGACATAATAGTAAAGAAATTCCACAAAATTACAAAAATGGTAATAGCTGGCAGCCCTTTCATGATTTTTGTACGAAATTCCTACGACATTTACTTTACATTAAGGTCCATTTACTGCATGAGCTTCGTTTTGATTTCTACACTGGAGCGGAAGTTATAGTGAAAAAAGCTTTATTTTGCTGAGCAAATTTGCAAGATTTATGAGACAAAAATCACCACAGCTGCCAGCCCTATACTAATTTTTCAACCAAATGTTACATAGCGTAACATCCAAGTACTGTGTGAATTTTGTTAAAATCTGATGGCTGAATCGGAAGTTATAAGCCAAATCCCATTTTTTTCTCTCAGTTATTTTTCAACATGGTACGAGTGCCACAGGGTTTCCCGCATTTCAAAATCACTTCTATCAGATCTGGTCCTAGCTAATACCAGCATGTCCTGTACATTTCATTATGATCGGATTATCCGGTCGTCAGTTCTCGTGAACAGAACTTTCGAGTGCTGAAAATAGAGGTAATTTGGTGATGGGTTGCCGTTCTTGTGCAAATCGGAATTTTGAAAATTTTATCTTGACATGAAGGACAAAAAATAAAATTTATCAAAGATTTAATATTTTTGGCAAAAAACAAAAAAATTTCAGGATGGTCAATGATTTGAATGGTTTTTTTTCAGGAGCTTGCCACAGCTACGGGGTTACTCGCTTTATGTTGAAAATCTATATGTGCTAAATTTTATTTAACATCAATACGCTCTGCATTTTTCACGATGATCCATTGTTTTTCTTACAAGTAATGACAAATCAAAATTTGGAAAAAAAATCCTTGCCTACTTTTAGGCACCCTGCACCCACATACGGCTCAAAATTTCCACTTCTTTGTCATAGACAAGCTAAGAACATAATAAGTTTTCATTCCCAATACTTTTCTTAAACAAAAATTTACACTGCTTGGAAATATAGGAGTACCTCAAAATTCATTAAAACGCTCGCCGCCGCCAAAAGGTTAAGGATATCTGAATTTGAGAAAGTCATGGACCTACTTGCTATATACATCTACGTCCTCCGAAAATTATAGCTCAATCGGACCGGCCACTCTAGAGATTATCTCGGAAAATCATTTTGCTGATATATATATATATATATATATATATATATATATATATATATATATATATATATATATATATATATATATATATATATATATATATATATATATATATATATATATATATATATATATATATATATATATATATATATATTGTTACGCCAGTGCGTAGGGCAAATCAAATTGTATGTATTTTGAAAAAACTTTAAATTGTTTGTATGATGGAAATAATGAAATTGATAAAAGAATGTTTTTCAAGTAGATAAATAATAATTTAGTCGAACTCACGTTCGTTTTTAGTCCTCTTCATTTAGTGGAAATTGGTTTACTTATTAGATTATGACTATGGCTCTATCTCGTTTTATAATAACTTTAAATAGCCTTTTAAAATATTTAGCTTACTTTAAAATAAGAACACGAATCGAAATGAAAAAAAATAGAAATTGTAGTGATGATGGTCATGGTCAGTCATTGTGCCGCGCCGAACTTGGACTCCCCGGTGATGGAACCGAGCACTCCCCGCCAAGCCGAGCCTTCGCCGTCGATGTGTATGAGACGATCGGCGAGTACCTGACCCGGAAGCGAGCAACCCACAGCGCAGCTAAGGGGCCAAGCGGAAATCACGGCAGCCGACAGCCATCCCCAGCCGAATACCACTGAACGGTCTAACTTGGAAATTTAAAGCCAGCCTTGCGAAAAACAACTACGTTTCTTACCTACATGTCTTGCTATTAATCTATCTTCAAGTTTTGGATCGAAGTGGAGCCGGGTGCACTAATTCAGCATGATTCAGCTAATCGAAAACGGAATACTAATAGATTTGACGCCTTCCAATATCCACTCATTCGGCAAGCCATTGCAATCCATCCGACCGACTACTCCAGCCTCCAATTAGTCTGAATATAACGACAACAACCGGTGGTAGCTTCACCGTTCTCGTCGATGCACAAAACCCGGTAGAGAATCTGAAGAAAATCATCGCGGAAAAGCAGAAAGTGGCTAAGGATCGTACTTGCCTGTTACATCGTGAACGTGAACTCCACGCTGGTACACTGAGGGATAATGGACTAGCTGAGGGATCGAAAATTATATTAATTCCCAACGTAGAAACTGGTTTGTTGGCACAAAGACCAGAGAACACTGTGATGCAAGCATTGGAATCATTGAATGATGCACAAGTAAATGATCTCCTTAGCGGCAAGACTCCATTGAATTTACGTATGCGTCTCGGCGATCATATGATGTTAATCCAATTGCAACTGAGCACTGTGAATCCATCGAGTCCCTCGCATACAAGTTCACGATCTCGTTCAAGTCAAAGAAGCAGTAGCAGTAAGTCGTCATCATGGTCGTCAGATGCAGCAGCGTCGGCGACTGCATCGTCGCTTAGTAATATTATTGGTAGTAGCAATCAGATTCCTGGAAACTCGCAACAAACAATTCGGAAATTAGAGACAGATACAAACAATACTCGCCATCGTAATAGTAGTTGTTTAGGATTAGAGACATTGACTTCTTTGCGATTAGCAGTAGCAGTAAATAGTATCAATGCTTCAGAAGCATGTGGGGCAGGTGATTCCTTTTCTGGCGAGGGAAAAGCGGAGACAGTGCGTAGTGATTTGCGGACAATTTCGACACCGCAACCGTTGCCATCAAATAGTGGCTCAGGCGTCTGTTCGACGGCTAAGGAGGAAACACGAACGCTTTCAGAATGTTGCACATCGATTAACAATTCCCACCATTTTTTTCATCATTTCGAACGCGTTGAGTCCAGGCCGGTTCAAGGAGCGAAATAGTTGGCACGGATATAAACACGAATCACTCCGGGAAATACTTGACGGACAATTGCTAACGAACAGCAGCGATCCAAACGACCAGTCGGACAACAGTCCCCGCTTTCACAATGAAAACCATTTTGTCTGCGACGCGATGATGGCCAGTTTTAATGAAGACGCATCAATAGCCCAAGCCAATGTCCAGCCATAAATGATCACAGAATGAACACGGTGGAAAATTGATTGAATGACAAATCGAGCCATATCGCTTGTCAACGAAATGTCAAAGGGCGATCGAACCGCCACCAAGCGGAGAACGAAAAGTACTAAAAGTACTAAGGGCGCGTTCCGATCGCTGCTACTGCGGGAAAATGCACTCGGGAATGCGCGTGTAGCATGTACTTGGGCCAATGCGCCCGCCAACATATCTCTAATGGTATCTTGCCGACAACGGAATTTGCAGATACCGGAGAAGCGGTATCGACAATAGCGAAGCGAGGCCCTGTGGGAGTTGATCTGGGGTTGGATCATCCTATTCGACTGGCGACGACGGTAAGCTAAAGACGATAGTAAGATCAGAGCAGGAACTAATTGGAGAATTTTTCGCATATGGTGAGCGGTCACGACGAGGTGTTTGAAGAGATCGGAATTTGGAAATTGCACATTGGATTGAGCTGGGAGGCGATCTGTGGTCGAAAAGAAAACCTAGGTAACTACGTACGACGAATTTTGGCGAGATTTACTTGGATTCTTGGTGCTAAAATACGAGTGACTTGTAGCTTCTTTTGGCGACGACACCGACAAGTAGCGAGCGCTATAACGAATAACCAGTAGAGGCGGCTATACGGGGAGTCCCCCTTCTGGAAAGCAGTGATCACGATTCGACGAGATAAATCCGATTGGAAAGTAGTGCAGGTAGATGATTTTGTAATTTAGACGTAAGGAAGTAGTACTTGTAGGAGCTAGTGAAAATTGTTGTTAGTGATTCGCGGCGCCGGCGATAGGGATTGTTAATGGTTGGAAACGTTTGCATTGAATCAATATAATCTTTGTACATAGAGTGTAACGCTGGTGTATTAATTCTTTCTCTTCCGCTGATTGAAGTGGCAGCCGTCGCAAACTTCTCGCTTCGAAGCGACGGTCCGTGGAGGCAGGTTCGGCAACGAAGCGAGTGGGGCCCACCCGCGACCCTTTTCCGCGAGCATTAGCCGCCCGAAACCTGCCGCCCTTGTATTCCCGCTGGGGATGAAGGGTTTTGACCGAATCGGAAATATTCGCGTAATAAATTGGCGCCCAACGTCTACGGGGTTTTGAAGAATTAACTATTTTGAATACGTGAATTAGCTGAATGCGTTGAAAATTTAAATTTAAATTTTACATTGGAATTTTAATTTACTAAATATTGAAATATTGAAAAAAATATTGAAATTTTAAGTTATATAATATAGTAGTACTATAATATGCATGTTGTGGGTTCTTGATTCTACCTTCGATAGTGTGTGAAGTCCTAAGGAAAAAATTTTTGGTGTAGTAACATCAGGCAGTCGATATTTTCGTGTGAAGTGTTTGGTTGCGTTACCGTGTGGTGAGCATTATTAGCGTAAGAGTGGAAGAAATCGTGTCAACATTTACAGACCGGGGAACAACCGAGGTTGGAAGAATTTACGGCCGCCTGTTCAGTGCGGTGTATATAACGTATGCGCGAAGTTCGGGAAAGGAAAAACTACAAAATACCATAGCTCTGGATACTTAATTATCCAGTCAACTATCGTGCAAAAGAAGATAACAGACAAACATTGAAACTTCATTGAGTTTTGTATATCAAGGAGGATTATTTATTTTTGTATATCAAGGAGTTTATTAAATTTTGGAAAAAATTATAAATCTAATCTCATTTCATTCTTTAAGAATCCTTCGCTATCGCATTTCAACGCGGAACGCATCGTAAAAACAAACCTATTATTCTCTGTTCATTTCATTTTCAGTTAACTGAAACATTACATCAGCCCATCTGCATTCGGTGAAACTCAATCTGTTTCTCGTCGAAAATCGTTATTCGGGTTGTGCTAGGTGGTAGATTGTGTCCGAATCGTGATTCTTGTGGATTCATTATAGCCAAAACCAAATTTTCGGAATTTAGATTGTGCTTGGTGAATTTGGGTGAAACAGAGCGGGGTGTGAAAAGAGAATTGCTAGCGTGCTTTGTTTTAAAAGTTATAGGGGAGAAGTAAAGAAATGTCGACCGTGAGTGCGGTGAAGAAAATCTCCGTGGACCGTCTCAGTAAAGACGAGCTCTCTTATGAGCTCGCGATTCGAGGCCTAGAGGCGGACACGGTAGATTCGATGCGGAAGGTGCTGCGGGGGGCTTTAAGAAGTGAGATGTTGTTGGGGGAGTCTTTTGCGTCGATCACGTACCCTTTCACTTTTGTCGAAGATCAGGTAGCACTGGTTGCGAAATTAGAAGAAGTCGGATCGTTAGTAGGTTCCTTTTCGGGAGATTTCAACTCGGGAGATTTTTTAAAGTTAAAGGGGAAAATATGTTTTGGGCTACGACGTCTAGGCTATATGAAAGGGGTAACGGCCGAGAAAATTGATTTTCTGAGGCAGACAAAGGGCCAACTTCTAATCGCCATGGGGGATCTGTTGTATAAAGCTGGTGGAGAATTGGCAGAGGAATCGGACGAGGATTGGTCCTTGAATACTCCAAGCTCACCAGCCCCGAGTACGCCTGTGTTCCAGCCAAAGCCGTTAGACCTGCATAAGTGGGGGTTGAAATTTAGTGGGGAATCGCCATATTCGGTGAGCGCGTTCCTCGAACGGGTGGAAGAGCTTAGGGAGGCAAAGGGTCTAACAAAAGCGCAGCTGTTCCGGTCGGCCGTAGACCTTTTTGAAGGAAAGGCTCTAATCTGGTTTCGGGCAAACCGCGCAATCTGCCAGAGTTGGGAGGGCCTGGTGAAGGAGTTGCGAGCCGAATTCCTTCCCGCAGACTACGATGATAGGCTGCTGGATGAAATTAGACGTCGTACGCAGGGCAACACGGAGTCAATCGGGGTATTTGTGGCGGTGATGGAGGGTTTGTTCCGTCGATTGAGTGACCAACCGAGCGAAGCGGAGAAGTTGAAAATACTCCGCAAAAATATTGCTCCCTTTTACCAGACTCAGCTGGCTCTGGTGAAATTCGAATCGATTGGAGAACTGGTGACGCTGGGGCGTTCATTGGAGGCGACGAGAGTGTCCGTGGAGTCATTTGTGCCACCTACTCCAAGAAGAGCTCCGAGGGTTTTGGAACCGGACCTGGCGTATTTGGAGACGCAAAACTTAGCCGCAGTGGAAGTACCGGGCGTATTGAGAAGCATCACATGCTGGAATTGCCGTAAGTTGGGCCATACTTCTAGGAAGTGCGACCAGGCTAGAAGATGTTTCGGGTGTGGTAGGGTAGGAGCTAGGAGAGCGGATTGTCTGAACTGTCGAGGCGGAGGACGAAGGAGTAATGCCCCAATGGGTAACCAGAATAGCAGCCAAAATGGGTCGTTGGGAGATCGTCGCCAGGGAAACGGCAGTCGGGCATAGTTAGCGACGAACTAGGCCCAGTGTCAATGCCGGAAGTCGCGAGGAAGAACCAAATAAGTTATGTGCTGGATCAGCTTAAGGGAGATAGCCGACCGTACTTAGAAGTTTCAGTAAATGGTCAGACATTCCTTGGCCTAGTCGATTCGGGAGCGTCCAAATCGGTGATTGGAGGACAAAGTTGGGAGCTAATTAAACGACTGGGGATTGAACTGGAAAAAGAAAACCGGAGGGACATACGGCTGGCTAACGGAGTTAGTTGTAGGGTAGAAGGAGTGGCCTGGTCCCCGATCATGGTGCAGAGTAGGCAAAAATGGATGGAGATATTGGTGGCACCTTCGATTTCTCATCTTATTTTGGGAGTAGACTTTCTGCGGCTATTCGGGATTGTGTTGAATGTGGCGAAGGAGCAGTGGGAGATGGTCGCGTCGTTGGAGGGGCTCAAGTCCGAGCAGCTGATCGGCAGGAGCCGATTGACACATGGGGAGGAAGTGGAGTTGGAGGCACTGCTCGAAGAAGAGTTCCGGATGATGGGGTAAGGAATTGGTTGCACCGATAGGGTAGAGCACGTCATACGAACCGATTCCAATCCGATCAAACAGCGCTACTATCCCGTCTCGCCGGCAGTACAAAAGCATACTGACGCCGAACTAAATGAAATGCTTGAGGCGGGGATAGTGGAACCGTCGTGCAGCCCGTGGGCTTCGCCGATTGTTTTGATTAAGAAGAAGGATGGTTCGTTCCGGTTTTGTGTGGACTACCGGAAGCTCAACAAGGTGTCAGAAAGAGATGCCTATCCTCTGCCCTTCGTCACTGCAACTCTGGATAAATTAAGAGATGCGAAATATTTATCTTCCCTGGACATTAAATCAGCGTATTGGCAAGTGCCGATGGCGGAAAATTCAAAGGAGCTCACCGCCTTCACTGTTCCCCACAGAGGGCTGTTCCAATTCCGTAGGATGCCTTTTGGGTTACAAAATGCACCGGCAACTTGGCAACGACTCATTGACAAGGTTTTGGGACCCGATTTGGAGCCATTTGTGTTCACATACCTGGATGACATTGTGGTGGTCACCCAGGACTTTGCGAAACACCTGGAAATCCTGAAAGAAGTCCTCAGTAGATTGCGCCAGGCCGGATTGAGGGTCTCTCGGCAGAAGTGCGAGTTCTGCCGCACTCGTCTTCGTTATCTGGGTTATGTTGTGGACGAGAACGGGTTGAGTGTAGATCCGGATAAGGTAAAGGCGGTGATGGACATTCCTCGTCCAAAGGGGGTAAAGGAGGTACGGCAATTCTTGGGGATGGTATCGTGGTATCGGAGATTTATCCTGGATTTTGCGACGTTGATGTCGCCAATCACGAACCTCCTCAAGAAGAACCGGAAATTCCTATGGACTGAGGAATGCGAGGAGACTTTCATCCGAGCGAAGACGAAGCTAGCGACAGCGCCAATACTTACTTGTCCGGACTACACACTGCCATTTACCGTCCTGACAGACGCCTCAGGTAGCGGAGTGGAGGCGGTATTGACACAGGAGCACCCCGAGGGCGAAAAAGTGATCTGCTACCTCAGCCGCGCCCTGACTAGTGCCGAACAGAAGTACTCCGCCACAGAACGAGAATGCCTCGCGGTCGTATGGGCCATTGAAAAGTGGAGGCCATACGTGGAGGGTTCAGGGTAGTCACAGATCATCACTCTCTGGTCTGGCTCCACAATCTAAAAGACCCCAGCGGCCGTCTGGCTCGGTGGGCGGTGAGGTTGCAGCAGTACGATTTTGATGTCGTCCATCGCAAAGGTAAGGAGCATCTGGTTCCAGATGCTCTCTCACGATCCATCGAGGTATCGGAAGTGCAAGGGAACGAAATTAAGAGGGACCGATGGTATGAGCGAATGAAGAAGGAAGTAGAAGAGGATCCAGATCGGTTCCCGAATTGGCGGATCAGTAATGGCCATCTATGGAAACATGTGGAAGGGCGATACCCAGAACTCCAGTTCGACATTGCTGGAAGAGGGTAGTTCCGTCCGCGGAACGCTCAACAGCTTTATTTCAGTGCCATGACGCGCCCACAGCAGGTCATTTGGGGGTACGAAAGACATTAGACCGACTGGGTCAGAGTTACTACTGGCCGAAGATGGCTGCGGATGTACAAAAGTATGTCAGGCGTTGCAAGGTTTGCCAGTCGGTGAAAGTGGAGCGAAAGCAACCAACTGGACATATGGTATCGAGGGTTGGGGAAATAACATCGCCCTGGGAGATGATCTGTGTGGATCTAGTAGGTCCGCTACCCCGTTCGTCGCACGGATACATGTATATTTTGACGGTGGTAGATTATGTTACGAACTTTCCGCTAATATTTCCTGTGAGGAAGGCAACGGGAACCACTGTAAAGCGTATTCTTGAGGAGCATGTGCTGTTTGTGTTTGGAGTCCCACGAGTGCTGGTGTGCGACAATGGAGTTCAATTCCGCTCAAAGGAATTCTCAAGGATGGCCAAGACTCACGGGATGACGCTGCGATTCACGGCACTCTACCATCCACAGGCGAATCCCGCGGAAAGGGTGAACCAAAACATCAAGCAACTGTTACGGTCATACGTATCCGAAAACCACAGGGATTGGGATAAAGTGATTCGACAAATCGGCTGCGCTCTGAGAACCTGCATCCATGAGACCCATGAAAGTTACGCCATACTTTCTGAATTTCATCCTGGAATTGTCAACAGCCCAGAGGCAAGCGGCAATGTGGAGACGGACGAAAATGGGGCTCGGAAGGCAGAAAGGCTCAAATTGATTCTGAAAGAGGTGCAAGAGCGATTGAGAAAAGCGGCGGGTAAAGCGAAGTCAAGATACGATCTCCGCCGGCGAGACGAGAAGTTCGTACCAAAAGATCTGGTGTGGCGGCGTAATTTCGTTCTATCTGATGCAGCGAAATTTTTTTCAGCCAAATTAGCACCGGAATATGTTGGACCCTTTACGGTGCGAAAGCAAGTGTCTGGTTGGACCTATGAGTTGGAAGACTCTAATGGGAAAAGTATGGGGGTATGGCACTCTAAAGACCTAAAGAGATATGTTGCATGAATAAACCGGAGGAATTATCAATCGCATTAAAGTATGATATTGACATTGAATTAGTTGTGGCCATGTGAATGAGTGGGGTAACGGTAAATAAGGGGATAATGGTGGTGGTTTTAATTGTAAGTTACAGGATGCATAGCTCGATTAAGTAATGGAAGGAAGAAGAGAAGAGAATTAAGTATTTATATATAATTAGTAGTAAGTTACGTAGAGTAAGGGGTGGCGGTGTTTGGGAACTAAGCTAGGAAAATTTAACGTGAGCAACGGGCTAAAAGTGGAATCAATTAGTTTTTATAATAAGAATTAATAAAGGGAAAAGGTTACCGTTGTTGCTCGCGTTGCCTTCGTGTTGTTTTCATCCTTCCGTGTTGTGATTCATTGTTTTGTTTTGGTGAAGGGTTTTCTTTGATTTTTTTTTTTTTATTTTTATTATTACTTTCTTATCCTATGCTCATTCAGTCTTATTTTTGGGGCCAGTGTAACCTAAAATATAAGGAATGGAGTTAACAGTGAGTATATGAAGGTGGTGAAATTTTTAGTAAACTGGTTAAGTCGAAAGTAGAACCAAAAATATGTCGCGGAGCGGTCCAGGGCAAGTCCGAATAATAAGCGGGTCTTACGTTAGTAGTTATAACGAGAATCACTTCGTAATTCTCTGGGGAAGGGGGAAATGTTACGCCAGTGCGTAGGGCAAATCAAATTGTATGTATTTTGAAAAAAATTGAAATTGTATGTATGATGGAAATAATGAAATTGATAAAAGCATGTTTTTCAAGTAGATAAATAATAATTTAGTCGAACTCACGTTCGTTTTTAGTCCTCTTCATTTAGTGGAAATTGGTTTACTCATTAGATTATGACTATGGCTCTATCTCGTTTTATAATAACTTTAAATAGCCTTTTAAAATATTTAGCTTACTTTAAAATAAGAACACGAATCGAAATGAAAAAACTCTAGCGCACCTGAACCGCTAGAAACACTAATGTTCGAAGAACAGTAGAAGAATCGTGCAGGTTTTGAGTGCATATTCCACCACATGCGCTGCTTATCACGGCCAAATTGTTTCAAATGCCACGTTTTACTTTTGTCTCAAGAATACATTATAACTCATATGGTAGAAGGTTTCAGATATTACCACTGGCATGAATTTTAACGTTTATGAGAGCAAAACACGGGTTAATTATATTCGTTATCAGTTGCTTATTTCACAAAATTTTGAAAGCAGCATCTCATATAATATCAATGAAGAAAATGCTCAGTGCCTGCAGCACTGTAACTGAAGTTGAAGTTTGGGGCTGCGATCCGAAAAATTTGCAGAACTTTGGGAATTGAAACATCGGTTATTTATTTTCATTGTAAATGTTTCCGGTATGAACACTAACTGTTAGCATTTATTGATACAAAAGTAGCACAACCGACTCGTGCTGGCAACCTTTCGCCAGTATCAAAGCCAAGAATATATCACATCTGCTTCACGTTGTTATATAACATTTGAAGTTATAGGAGTATAAAGAAATTTAGGGTTACCTGCAGCAAGTTTTTTTAAATAATTGAAAGCTTAATATTTGCTGTTTATTGTCACTACAATATCATAACCAATTGAAAATTCTACGATAAAACCGCTTAATAAAGATATTGCAAACATACACAAAACCAACAATAGCTGGCAACCGTATCGTGGCTTTTCAAATTTGGCTTGAATAATGTTTATGATAGGTTCCAGCAATTGTATCAAATTCGTATTGATTTCATGACTGCACTGGAAGTTATAGGGCAAAAAGTTTTATTTTCCTGAGCGAATTTTCAAAACCAAAGACACAAAAATTACCATAACTGGCAGCACCAATCGAATTTTTCAATTAAATTTCTATCAAACAGAGTTTAGAGTAAGGTTCAGCTACTGTGCCAATTTCATGAACATCTGGTAACTTATTCACATTTCACAGGGCAAAAAGCATTTTTTTTTCTTTGTAAATTTTCAAGATGGCACCACTGGAACAGAGTTGCCTACAATTCAAAATCGCTTCTATCAGACCTGGTCCTACTTAAGTCCAATGCATTCTGTAAATTTCAATTCTATCTGATTATTGATTCGTGAGTTCCCGTGAACAGAAGTTTTTGAAGCTAAAAATATAAGTTAACTGAGAAAGGGTTACCGTTCTAGTCCGACATGAAATTTCCAAAGTTTTACTTTGACTGTGTAGATTAAGCATAAGATTTGTATACAGATTGGTTTTATTGTAGAAACGGACATTTTTTAGGATATTCGATGGTTTGAATGTTTTCACTTCCAAATTTTTATTTTTTCAAATTTAGGACACCAAAATTATCATAGCTGGCAGCTCCAACCGAATTGTTCAACCAAATTTCTACAGAACGTGGTTTGAAGTAAGGTGCAGCTACGGTGTGAATTTCGTCAAAATCGAACGATTCAATCAGAATTTATAGGGCTAAAAGCAGTTATCTTTTTTAGTGATTTTTCAAGATGGCACCACTGGCACAGAATCACCCGCATTTCAAAATCACTTCTATCAGACCTGATCCTATATAAGATCAATACATTCTGCAAATTTCAATAAATTCTGTTCATCGGATCGTGAGTTTCCGTGAACAGAAGTTTTTGATGCTAAAAATATAGGTAACTTAGGCAAGGGTTACCAGGCGTGCCCGTTATACCATATATATTTTTTTTTTTGTTTATGTAAACAAAGCACAAAATTTACATATGAGTGGCTTATTTTTTAAGAAACGACAGTTTTTCAAGAGAGACGATGATATGGAGGTTTTCACTTTCAGTGCGTGCCCTAGCTACAGGGTTGCCAGCACGTTCATTAAAAGCTACACAGATCTACAACTAAATAATTTCAATATGTCCTGAAAATTTCGTAATGATTAAATAGCTCTGTCAAAAGTTATCGCAATTTAAAAATTTTCAAATTTTTCCGTTCTCCTTTTAGGCACCCAGCGCACACATGGGGTTAAAAAATTCCAAAACATTATCCGATTCACATGTAAAACTTGTTCGAAATTTATGTCGTCAACGTTATTTTTGCAAAAATTATTTGTGTACGGAATAATAGGTATATTAAAAAAATCACTAAAATGGCCGCCGGCGCCAAAGGGTTAAAGATTATTAACTTTTTGTGAGACCTGGCACTATTCTGCATATACACTAATGTGTCCTGAAAATTTCAGCTCAATCGGATGGCGCGTTCCTGAGATTTTTTCACTGAAATTTTTTGATGATATATATATATATATATATATATATATATATATATATATATATATATATATATATATATATATATATATATATATATATATATATATATATATATATATATATATATATATATCTATATATTGATATATATATATATATATCTATATATGAATTTTTGGCCAAAGTGATTTTAATACTAATGTTCTTCTTCGAACATTAGTAAAAAATAGAAATTGTAGTGATGATGGTCATGGTCAGTCATTGTGCCGCGACGAACTTGGACTCTCCGGTGATGGAACCGAGCACTCCCCGCCAAGCCAAGCCTTCGCCGTCGATGTGTATGAGACGATCGGCGAGTACATGACCCGGAAGCGAGCAACCCACAGCACAGCTAAGGGGCCAAGCGGAAATCACGGCAGCCGACAGCCATCCCCAGCCGAATACCACTGAACGGTCTAACTTGGAAATTTAAAGCCAGCCTTGCGAAAAACAACTACGTATCTTACCTACATGTCTTGCTATTAATCTATCTTCAAGTTTTGGATCGAAGTGGAGCCGGGTGCACTAATTCAGCATGATTCAGCTAATCGAAAACGGAATACTAATAGATTTGACGCCTTCCAATATCCACTCATTCGGCAAGCCATTGCAATCCATCCGACCGACTACTCCAGCCTCCAATTAGTCCGAATATAACGACAACAACCGGTGGTAGCTTCACCGTTCTCGTCGATGCACAAAACCCGGTAGAGAATCTGAAGAAAATTATCGCGGAAAAGCAGAAAGTGGCTAAGGATCGTACTTGCCTGTTACATCGTGAACGTGAACTCCACGCTGGTACACTGAGGGATAATGGACTAGCTGAGGGATCGAAAATTATATTAATTCCCAACGTAGAAACTGGTTTGTTGGCACAAAGACCAGAGAACACTGTGATGCAAGCATTGGAATCATTGAATGATGCACAAGTAAATGATTTCCTTAGCGGCAAGACTCCATTGAATTTACGTATGCGTCTCGGCGATCATATGATGTTAATCCAATTGCAACTGAGCACTGTGAATCCATCGAGTCCCTCGCATACAAGTTCACGATCTCGTTCAAGTCAAAGAAGCAGTAGCAGTAAGTCGTCATCATGGTCGTCAGCTGCAGCAGCGTCGGCGACTGCATCGTCGCTTAGTAATATTATTGGTAGTAGCAATCAGATTCCTGGAAACTCGCAACAAACAATTCGGAAATTAGAGACAGATACAAACAATACTCGCCATCGTAATAGTAGTTGTTTAGGATTAGAGACATTGACTTCTTCGCGATTAGCAGCAGCAGTAAATAGTATCAATGCTTCAGAAGCATGTGGGGCAGGTGATTCCTTTTCTGGCGAGGGAAAAGCGGAGACAGTGCGTAGTGATTTGCGGACAATTTCGACACCGCAACCGTTGCCATCAAATAGTGGCTCAGGCGTCTGTTCGACGGCTAAGGAGGAAACACGAACGCTTTCAGAATGTTGCACATCGATTAACAATTCCCACCATTTTTTTCATCATTTCGAACGCGTTGAGTCCAGGCCGGTTCAAGGAGCGAAATAGTTGGCACGGATATAAACACGAATCACTCCGGGAAATACTTGACGGACAATTGCTAACGAACAGCAGCGATCCAAACGACCAGTCGGACAACAGTCCCCGCTTTCACAATGAAAACCATTTTGCCCGCGACGCGATGATGGCCAGTTTTAATGAAGACGCATCAATAGCCCAAGCCAATGTCCAGCCATAAATGATCACAGAATGAACACGGTGGAAAATTGATTGAATGACAAATCGAGCCATATCGCTTGTCAACGAAATGTCAAAGGGCGATCGAACCGCCACCAAGCGGAGAACGAAAAGTACTAAAAGTACTAAGGGCGCGTTCCGATCGCTGCTACTGCGGGAAAATGCACTCGGGAATGCGCGTGTAGCATGTACTTGGGCCAATGCGCCCGCCAACATATCTCTAATGGTATCTTGCCGACAACGGAATTTGCAGATACCGGAGAAGCGGTATCGACAATAGCGAAGCGAGGCCCTGTGGGAGTTGATCTGGGGTTGGATCATCCTATTCGACTGGCGACGACGGTAAGCTAAAGACGATAGTAAGATCAGAGCAGGAACTAATTGGAGAATTTTTCGCATATGGTGAGCGGTCACGACGAGGTGTTTGAAGAGATCGGAATTTGGAAATTGCACATTGGATTGAGCTGGGAGGCGATCTGTGGTCGAAAAGAAAACCTAGGTAACTACGTACGACGAATTTTGGCGAGATTTACTTGGATTCTTGGTGCTAAAATACGAGTGACTTGTAGCTTCTTTTGGCGACGACACCGACAAGTAGCGAGCGCTATAACGAATAACCAGTAGAGGCGGCTATACGGGGAGTCCCCCTTCTGGAAAGCAGTGATCACGATTCGACGAGATAAATCCGATTGGAAAGTAGTGCAGGTAGATGATTTTGTAATTTAGACGTAAGGAAGTAGTACTTGTAGGAGCTAGTGAAAATTGTTGTTAGTGATTCGCGGCGCCGGCGATAGGGATTGTTAATGGTTGGAAACGTTTGCATTGAATCAATATAATCTTTGTACATAGAGTGTAACGCTGGTGTATTAATTCTTTCTCTTCCGCTGATTGAAGTGGCAGCCGTCGCAAACTTCTCGCTTCGAAGCGACGGTCCGTGGAGGCAGGTTCGGCAACGAAGCGAGTGGCGCCCACCCGTGACCCTTTTCCGCGAGCATTAGCCGCCCGAAACCTGCCGCCCTTGTATTCCCGCTGGGGATGAAGGGTTTCGACCGAATCGGAAAGATTCGCGTAATAATATATATATATATATATATATATATATATATATATATATATATATATATATATATATATATATATATATATATATATATATATATATATATATATATATATATATATATATATAAAAAGAAATATGAATTTTCGGCGAAACGAGTTAAATACTAATGTTCTTCGAACATTAGTAAATAAGTCACTCAGCCAAAGTAAAAAAGAAGCTGAAAGCACTTGCAGGTGGCTGAACCAATCCCTCCGCCCCAGCTTGGTCCTGGATATCGAAATCCCCTTATTTTTTGGTCCTGCAGATGCATTTTCCGGGTTGTTACCCCCGGCCGATGCATTTTCGGCCGAGCTCCTCGCGATGTTGTTGCTGCAATAGAGGGGGTTTGTCCGGCACTTAAAGGGAGACCCAGCAGACCTCGGCACAGTGGACAGTCTAGGAAGTTTTTCAATCTCTGCTCCAGGCAAGTGGTATGAAATTGATGCTCACATTTTGTGACGTGATTGGCTTGGGCAGCGGTGAACGCCTGCTGGCAGATGTAGCACTTAGCCTCCATTGCTGCGCCGGACAAGTCCTTACTGCTGTGCCATAATGGTATGTTGTCCGAAGCGGGCTGCCACTGAAAGTCGCATTAATTGATTAAATGCGCACGCTTGCAAATCATGTGGCCAACTCTGAATTTAATACGCTTCAAACTAAGCCAATACGGCTATGAAAAATATAAGAGAAATAATATTTACATACCTGGTGGTGTGACTAACTCGACGATGTGTATAACGTTTTGCACGCTCTGCGTGACTTACTAGTGGTAAATTAATGTGAACTGAATTTGAAAAAAACTTAACTTCAAAACTTTCATAAAATATGGTCTTCTTATTGGGGTCAACCCCGATCGGACCCTTCCAATCAGATTCGCAGGCTGGCTGACTGAATCAAAATTACTGCTAATATGCAATTTATTTTTACGTACTGAATGCAATTTGACATGGATAATTTAGTGAGATTTTAAAGTTTATGAATGAAATGAAGTTTAATGCTATAGTCGAGACTGCTCTCTTGAGCCCGCGAAAAGGAGGAAAGTGCTCAGGATCCAACATCTTCCTTGAAGATCGGGTCAAGCTGAAGGGACGTGGAGGTAGCACCACGCAAACCCCACGTGATCCAACAGCAGCTTGAGCCAAACCCCAAAAAAGTTGTCCGGCCCTAGGCACTAACAGTCCAAAAATGTCGGAAAACTTTCACATAAAGAGGGATAGGGGTCCTTCGAACGACTTGGATCAGGAGTGGCGGTAAACCACCAATCCTACTAGCCCAAAGTGAACCTCTGGGTGGCTCCTTGAGCCAAAAAGCTCAAAAGAGGCAAACACAACGGAAGTTACACAATGGTATACTAAAAGGAATGACTTTTAAAGGATAGGATGGGATAAGAGTGCGGCTAGCGAGAGATAGAGCTTTAAGAGCATGTCCAATCGAAAGAATCGCAAGGGACGCGATTCGGGAACATAATATTAGGAATAGATATAGGATATACAAAATAGATATACATAAATTATTTTCATACTTGGATGGGGTCACCCAAAACAAGTTTTAGGGCCCACGTAGGGCACAATTTTGAACGATTTAAAGATGGAGAGGTTTCTTGCAGACGTTTAAACTGAACCGAAGTCCAGAAGAGGTCCTTCAAAGCAAAGTAATATGATGGCGAACCATCAACAGGGGTAAATTAGCAAAAAAAAAAACTCTAGCGCATCAGAACCGATAGAAAACTAATTTTCGAAGAAATTGTCTTTGAGTGACCAAAAAATTTGGAAAGACGTAATACACCTTTTTGTAGAATCATATCAACCATTCATTATCTCAAGAAACAAAACTCAACTATAACACAAATGATGAAAATGTTCAGTGCTGGCAACACTTTCCCAACGAATCAGCAATAAGTTAACCATCACAAGCTCATACTTAAATCAACTTATCCTTTGAATTTCGTTTTCATTGGAGGATTTCATCGAAAGTTTCAGCGGTTAAACGTTGTTTGAGGCTGCCATCCGAAAAATGTTCAAAACTCGGAAAATTTAAAAATTGGTTTTTTATTTTTAGCGCAAATGCTTTGCATATGAGTATGTAATTTCAAGCATCTGCTGGTGCAATATTTACGAAAATGGGTAATGCTAGTTACCCTGTGTCAGCAGCAGAGCAAATTATATACCAAATCTGCTTCACGTTAAGTTAAACCCAACCAGTAAATTTCGTTTCGATTGAATCACTGCGCTGGAAGCTTTACGAGTGAAAAGAATTTAAGGGTTGCCACATTCAAATCTTTTCAAATTTTGAAAGCGTTAATATTTGTTGCTAATTTTTTTTGCAGGATCATTCTCAATTGCAAATCTAACGACATAATCGCTAAGTAAAGAAATTCCACAAAATTACAAAAATTGTCATAGGTGGCAGCCCTTTCATGATTTTTGTACGAAATTCCTACAACATTTATTTCACATAAAGGTCCATTTACTGCATGAACTTCGTTTTGATTTTTGCACTGGACCGGAAGCTATAGGGAAAAAAGCTATATTTTGCTGAGCAAATTTGCAAGATTTATGAGACAAAAATCACCATAGCTGGCAGCCCTATTCTAATTTTTCAACCAAATTTTTACCAAATGTTAAAGAGTAAGATTCAAGTACTGTGTGTACTGTACTGAATCGGAAGTTATAGACCAAAAAGCTGTTGTTTTTTTCAGTGATTTTTCAAGATGGTACTACTGCCACAGGGTTGCCCGCATTTCAAAATCACTTCTATCAGACTTGGTCCTGGCTAATGCCAACATGTCCTGTGAATTTCATTATGATCGGATGATCCGGTCGTCAGTTCTCGTGAACAGAACTTTCAAGTGCTGAAAATAGAGGTAATTTGGTGATGGGTTGCCGTTCTTGCGCAAAGCGGAATTTGCAAAATTTCAATTTGACATGATGGACAAAGGTCAAAATTTATGAATGATTTGAAATTTTTGTCACAAATCAAAAATTTTTGAGGAGGGACAATGATTTGAAAGATTTTTTTTCAGGAGCCTGCCGTAGCTACAGGGTTACCCGTACAACCTTGAGAACCCATTTACGCTAAGTCCTAAACAACATCAATACGTTTTGCAATTTTCACGATGATCCGATGTTTTGATCACAAGTAATGACAAATCAAAATTTGAAAAAAAATCCTTGCCTACTTTTAGGCACTTAACACCCACGCACGGCTCAAAATTTCCAATTCATTATCATAGACAAGCTTAGAACATAATTGATTTTCATTCCCAATACTTTTTTTAGCAAAAATTTACACTGCTTGGAAATATAGGAGTACCTCAAAATTCACTAAAACGCTCGCCGCCGCCAAAAGGTTTAGGATATCTGAATTACTACCTACTATATATATCTACGTTCTCCGAAAATTTCAGCTTAATTGAATCGGCCAATCCAGAGATTATCTCGGAAAATCATTTTGCTGATATATATATATATATATATATATATATATATATATATATATATATATATATATATATATATATATATACATATATAAAGAAATATGAATTTTCGGCGAAACGAGTTTAATACTAATGTTCTTCGAACATTAGTAAAAACAGAAGAGTGTCTCGGTATCATGGTACCCTAGAAATGGCCGCGAAGGCCCCTCATCCGCATAAGCGAAGCACCCTTCAATCCAACACCGATGGATGCTGGTGGGCCACTTTGCTAGCTCTACGGGGTTGAGGTGCGTTACTTGAAAGTGGGGTAGATTCTCTCCCAGAAAACAAAAAGGGGCGCTACTTAATATTCATCCGTCACATGTAATAATACTAGCCGCAAATACAAAAATGAAAAGAGACTTTTGTCCGCAAAGGACCAGAAGTGGCTCTCAGGCAAGGGCTGTAAGCCAGACCCAGCCAAAACGTGACAAAGCACGTTGCTAGCATCTGCTGAAAAAGAGGGAACGAGAAAAAACGCGCAAAAAATCTTAATGGGAGAAAACTGGCTCTTTTCGTCAGGCCCAATGATGAGGCAGATAGCCTCAGGCTCCTGATGTTGATGGGGCCCAGACCCCAGATGTTAGAGGGTCTCGCCGCCCACTGACCTTGGCTTTAATGTCGAGAAATCAAAAACTGAGGATAACTAGCAAAAAACTACAGGGGCAAAACAACTGGATCATCAAATCATAAGCCAGGAGGGCCTTCGCGAAACCCTAACAGGAAAGGACTTCATAAGCTCACGCCCAATAAGATGGCCAAGGGATTTGAATCAATATAAATTCATTCTCATTTCTCTCTAAGATTTAACAGGGATCGTATCAAAATCCCGAATCACAAAATCCCGAATTAACAAAATCCCGTGTGTCTCAAAATTCCCGTATTCCAAAATCCCGAAATACAAAATTCTGTACTTAAAGATCTCGACTCTAAACCCCAAAATTCAAAATCCCGAAACTCAAAATCTCGTGAATGAAACCCCGTATGAAACCTATTATCATAGTGAAATAACAAAAACATAGTGATTTTTTTATATTTTTATTTATTATTCAGGAATAAATTTCAACATAAAGACTTATTGTACGCGATTCTTCTCAAAGAATCGATTGGATCAGTTTCAGACATTTTTCTAATAATTTTTTTTTCTGGTACTTTGCCGAATTTTTCTTCATCATGGGTACTGATTCTCCTCCATTAACTTTCCTTATCGTCGTTTTAGCTACAATAAAAAAAAAGGCTGAATGAAAGATCCCGTAGTTTTGCATAATATAGAATCAGGCGCGGCGCCGCGCCTGATTCTATTTTATGCAACTTTAAAATTTCACTAAATTATCCACGTCAAATTGCATTCAATACCTTAAAATAAATTTCATATCACAGAACAGAAAAGCTCTCGATTGGACATGCTCTCAAAGCTCTATCTCCCGCTAGCCGCAATCACATCCGCTCCTTTCGTTTAAGAGTCATTCCTTTTAGTATACCATTGGGTAGCTTCCGTTGTGTTTGTCTCTTGTTGGCTCAGGGAGCAACCCGGAGGTTGACTTTGGACTAAAAGGTTTGGTGGTCTACCGTCACTCCTGATCAAAGTCATTCGAAAAGCCCCTTTCCCTCTTTATGTGGAAGTTATCCAACATTTTTGTACTGTTAGTGCATAGGACCGGACCACTTTTCTGGGATTTGGCTCAAGCTGCTGTTGGATTACGTGAAAAACCACCTAGACTGTCCGCTGTGCCGAGGTCCGCTGGCCGAAAATGCATCGGTCGGGGGTTACAATCCAGAAAATGCATCAGCAGGACCAAGACAGGGGATTTCGATATCCAGGACAAACCTGGGGCGGAGGGATTGGTTCAGCAACCTGCAAGTGCTTTAAGCTTCTTTCTTACTTTGCCTGAGTGACTTTTTTTTTCTTTTCTTGTGCTCTGATTTATTTTCTCTGTGAGTGCGCGAGTGCTAATTTTTCTCCGGAGCCGTTAGCTTGTATTGTTTAATGTCGTGCCATTACTACGCAAGAGGGTGTTTTCTGTTATTTACCGGTGATACGCAATATAATTTATCGGAGACAACTACCAAAAGCTAGCATTGATATCTACCATATTTTGTAGGAAACTTTTGTGTAATTTGGTTGCCATTAGAGACGTTCACCTTTTTTCCTGCTTAAAGGTGCAATACTGTGTGCTGGAGTATCGATTTCTAATTAGAGAAAACTTCAGTGCACTCCATAATGGCTCATTGTTTAGAATCGAATAATACACCCATGGTGATTTTCTCTAGCTTTTGTGAACAAACAGTTCATGCAAAGTGCATTGAAATGCACCTACATGTTGCCGAAGCGGTTCCATCTTCTTCATCTGGAGTGAATTGGTTTTGTTCGAAATGCAAATCTAATTCTATGATTTCGTTTGTTGATCGACTGTGCTCTAGTAAACTGGTGATGGACTCTATTCAGGTCGAACTTAACGCCTTGCGTGGTAGGCTCGAATCAGCCGCTAAACAGTTTAACGCTCTGGCTTCAGTGGCAGATGCAGAGCAGAAGTTGACTTCACCCAAACCCCAGCACCAGTACTGCCTAAAGGCTGGTACTGAGTTCGAGTTCACGTGAAATTTTGACATTTCCCCATTATCTGACCATTCTTTCGAGCGAAAATTTTGACAACAGAGAAAAGCAGAGACACTGTTTATTCTTGACGGATAAAATGTCAAGAATTTCAATTTTCGATCGATTTTCTTATTGGAAAGTCATTTGCACTGCTCAATTTTCAAACTCAAACACTAAATGTCACTTTTTAGCTCGAAAGAATGAACTGCACAAACTAAATTTGCGTGAAATGATTGACAACATGTTTTAGTGCCATCTATGTTTTCGAAGCGAAAGCAACTTCAAAGCAACTTTTCATGCTAAGAACACAGTACCAAACTTGCTTATTTTCAAGCTAAATTTTCGCCGAAACACATTTCACGTGAAATTTTGTATGAAAATTTCACGTGAAATCGAACTCAGTACTATGCTTAACAATCAAGGTAAGTTTTCGCTGACTCTAACTCGTGGTCAACTCAAACAGCAGCAATTGCTTCAACAACAGCACAAACAGGGCAATCAAAGCCTACAAAATCAGCAACAAAGCCATAGTGCCCAGTCACTACTGCAGCAGCAGCATTCTCTGGAACTTCAACTTTGCTGCGGAACAGCCTGCCGCCGGCAAGCACTCACACCCACAAACAAAGCAATTGCAATGCTGCATGCGACGGTCAAATGCATTGCATGGCCATCCAAAAACAGGCTTTGTATATGCATTTGATTGACGCATGTTGCATTGCATTGCAATGGGTTCACTGGCCTGAGCGCAGCTGATTTGCAACAGTACTTGAATTAGTTGCGTTATCAGGCGAGTGAAACTAGAAATGTTGGGTGCTAACTGCGTGTGTTGTGGAGTAGTTGGACAACTGATAACGGCTGGTTAGAACCAGTGCGTGGCGGATGGCTGAGCAAGCGTTGCAGAAGCTAACGTTGGCAAGTGAGGTTTGGGGTCGCCGCCGTAGGGATTCCGTCGTGACAATATCAGCCCGTAAATCGTTTCTAAAAAAACAAAGAAATTAATTGTTTCATATAGCACAATGCCAAGTTCAAAGATTACAAGCGTGAAACAGTGAGCGATCTTTGTACATTCGGACGGGCGGTAGAGTTTTTGTCGGGGAAGTTTTTACTAGAACGTTGCAGTTTGTAGAATCATGATGGGTGTATCGTTCGTTTGGATAAATAAATTGAATTATTTTCAACTCTTGGTGCCAGCTGTACGCAAGAATTAGTGACAGAAATGTCAGAAGTGAAAGTTTTTAGACTAACACAATTGAAATAGACATTGCATTTAATTATGGTGTTGTATGAAGAATGCCTCACGAAAACTGTAGTGTAAGACCAATGAAGTAATAATTGGTGGTATTGGATATTAAGCTGATAGCCGTCGATGTTAGTGAGCTGCTTTGGAAAACATAAATTGAGCTGTTAGGCAATTTGTCCGAGACTGGGAATTTGATTGTGGGTGAGTTGTTATTATGACGAGAATTGTCATGTCAATATATTTGTCATGTCAATATATTAAGATTTTAGCTTTGCAGGAGGGAAGAGAGTTGTACGAAGAAAGTCAACAGAAGCAAGTGCTGTGTACATTTTTTTCGGAGGAAGTACTTCAATGGTGATTGGAGTGTGTGGTTCAAACACGGTTCTGGCAAAACATAGTCAAACTGCCACAATGGATGTTTCAAAAAAATTGTAACTGATGTCAGTGCCCAGATTCTAACTGAATGGAAGTGCCGTACGCAATTCTTCATGGTTTCATTTGATTGCTATTCTGAGGGCTATTTGCGTTTTTGACAAATTTTTGAAGAAAATTGATATTGAACTCGCTTCGCCGAAAATTATAAATAAATAAATATATATATATATATATATATATATATATATATATATATATATATATATATATATATATATATA
>OX376372.1:89263156-89297575 GCA_947369275.1 Nemotelus nigrinus | reverse complement strand
GAAAATTGACGAACAAAAGTCAGTTTTCGGTTTTTGGGAGAACAATAGTGATTATAAAGTCATCCTAAGCGTTGATGAATTATCGCCACAAAAATATTTTACCTTCATAACAAGATTGGGCAAAAAATATGTTGCTTGTCGCGCACATTTGAAAATATTTACTCGCGCCACACCGTTTGACACATTTCAGTAGCTCAGACCCTACTGAAATTTTATCGTACTTGCTGAAAGAGGGGAAATTTTCAGTTTTCAGTAAAACGGAGTACGGGAATGGCTTCATTACAATTAATCGTAGTACGGGAACAGACTTAGTATTTTCGTACTTGCGAGCATTTTCGTACTTGCAAGTATTTTATTCAAATATTCAAAAAGTTTTTAGGGCAAAAGGAGCTGAAATCGGACAAAATCGGCCAATTTCGGGTTAGAGTGGTTTGTTACATAACGGACCAAGACCTATTGCTATGATACAAAAATTTCGGTTTTGTAGAGGAGTAAGGGGTTTTTTGGCCATAGTTTGGCTAAAACTAACTTTACGGCGCTTTCGATAGTTGAAAGTGGTCAGGGAGTACAATAGTGCTATTTTAGGGGCGAAAAATGTTTTTTATGGGGGAAATTGAGCAAAAACGTCCATTTTTTCCAAATTTTTTTTGTCTAGCATGAATTCGGGGACCTTCCTGAGTTGTTTCGGGCGAAATTTCCATAGAAGTCTGGGAAAAAGCGGCCTAGTTTCGAAGATACGGGAAAATGAGATCCGGCGGAAAAAAAAATGCCAAGGAGGAAAAGGTTGAGATCCTTTTTGGTTCACCAGTTGGCGTCTCCGGATGTGCTGAGGCCCTCCTCGTGACTGCAGGTCGCCACGAGGGTGTCTCCAACCCTACCGGGGTTGTAAAATTTGCGAGACCGCGGGAGGTAAGGTGCCTCTGGACTCATGTCCAGCCTTACGGAAGAGGTTGGCCCCTGAAGTAAAATCCTAAACCTTTTGGCGGCGGCGAGCGTTTTAGTGAATTTTGAGATACTCCTATATTTCCAAGCAGCGTGAATTTTTGTTCAAAAAAAGTATTGGGAATGAAAACTTATTATGTTTTAAGCTTGTTTATGGTAAAGAATTGGAAATTTTGAGCCGTGTGTGGGTGCAGCGTGCCTAAAAGTAGGCAAGGATTTTTTTTCAAATTTTGATTTGTCATTACTTCTGACCAAAACATTGGATCATCGTGGAATTTGATGAGCGTATTAATGTTGTTTAAAGTTTAATACAAATGGATTTCCAAGGTAGTGTGGGCAACCCTGTAGCTGCGGCAGGCTCTTGAAAAAAAATCCTTCAAATCATTGAACCTACTAAAAATTTTTTGATTTTTGAGAAAAAATTCAAATCATTGATAAATTTTAACGTTTGTGCATCATGTCAATTTGAAATTTTTAATATTCCGATTTGCACAAGAACGGCAATACATCACTAAATTACCTCTATTTTCAGCACTCGAAAGTTCTGTTCACGAGAACTGACGACCGGTTTATCCGATCATAATGAAATTTACAGGACATGTTGGTATTAACTAGGACCAGGTCTGATAGAAATGATTTTGAAATGCGGGCAACCCTGTGGCAGTGGTGCCATCTTGAAAAATCACTAAGAAAAAAAACAGCTTTTTGGCCTATAACTTCCGATTCAGCCATCAGATTTAAAAAAAATTCGCACAATATTTGAATCTTACTTAAGGTAACATTTGGTGAAAATTTGGCTGAAAAATTAGAATAGGGCTGCCAGCTATGGTGATTTTTGTCTCCTAAAAAATAAAGCTCAGCAAAATAAAGCTTTTTTCCCTATAACTTCCGGTGCAGTCATGATATCAAAATGAAGTTTATGCAGTAATAAGATTTTCATTTGAGCCAAATGTCATAGGAATTTCGTACAAAAATCGTGAAAGGGCTGCCAGCTATGACCATTTTTGTAATTTTTTGGAATTTCTTTACTGCGCGATTATGTCATTGGATTTGCAAATGGGAACGATCCTGCAATGAGAATTAACAGCAAATATTAACGCTTTAAAAATTGGAAAAGTTTTGAGGGTGGTTACCCTAAAAATTTTTTCACCCGTATAACTTCTAGCGCAGTGATTCAATCGAAACGAAATTTACTGGTTGGGTATAACTTAACGTCAAGCAGATTTGGTATATGTTTTGCTTTGCTGTTGACACAAGGTAACCAGCATTAGCAATTTTCGTAACTATTGCATCAACAGATGCTTCAAATTACATACACATATGCAAAACATTTGCAATAAAACTAAGAAACCAATTTTTAAATTTTCCGAGTTTTGAACATTTTTCGGATGGCAGCCTCAAACAACGTTTAACCGCGGAAGCTTTCGATGAAATCTTCCAATGAGAACGAAATTCAAAGGATAAGTTGATTTAAGTTTGAGCTTGTGAAGATTAACTTATTGCTGCTTCGTTGGGAAAATGTTGCCAGCACTGAACATTTTCATCATTTGTGTTATAGTCGAGTTCTGTTGCTTTGAACAAGGAATGGTTGATATGATTCTACAAAAAAGTGTATTACGTCTTTCCACATTGTCATTCAAAGACAATTTCTTCGAAAATTAGTTTTCTAGCGGTTCAGGTGCGCTAGAGTTTTTCGATTAGAGTTCTCCACGATATATAAAGGACCAGCAAAATCCAAACTAGTAGTTTTAAATGGTCTTGACAGAGTGATTCTCTCACGAGGAATCGGCGCAAAGGGTTGAGATGCCGCTCTACCTTCAGCATGAAATGATTTTTCATGTATATCCATAACTATTAACTCGTTATATAAGATGATTTTGGTAATATTATTGGATGAACTATTTCTTCCTTCGCTGACAGGAATCGAAGGCGGCTTCGAACGCGTAAAATCCCCATCTTTTCATCTAGAATTGGATTCAACGTTAAAATTTTCGAACTTGAGGGAATATTTCTCCTTTGACGCAATAATGCAATTTCGCGTGACCATAATTGGGTTTGCGTGTCTATAATCCAAGAATTAGATGCTCTTTGAAGTTCTTCTGCTGATAAGCATCTGTTGTGAGATGGTTTTTGCTTAAATAGCTCGATTGCTCGTTATACATATGCTGTTACTCGCAATAATCGTTTCCAGGAGCTATATTTCCTTGGCTCGATAAACGTTCCCTTTTCTGCGGCTATTAACGTTAAACTTAAATCGTCTTCAGTTGAAGCAGATAATAAATTCATTTCAGTATTGATAGTTATTTTTGCCCAGTAACTATCATTTTTTTCTTAACAATGAAGGCCCACTTTTCCACAGAAAAGAATGGACAAGCTTCTTAGCCTTTAATCCGCGCGTGACTAAATCTGCCGGATTATCTATTCCAGGACAATATTTCCAACATTTGATATCTGAAATGGATCTTATTTCTTTTACTCGATGCTCAACATAGGGCGGATTTCGGCGTTTTGATCCTAAAATCCAAAAAAGTGCAAAATTCGAATCGGACCCCAAAATTTCCTCGTGGAATTTCATTCTCCAATTTTTCCGTAGGTATACGAGCAAGCGCGCACCAATTAACGCAGCAGTTAGTTCAAGCTTTGGAATAGTTAATTCATTTGAAGTATCAGTTCTGAGAGGTGCGATTCGGTTTTTCGAACAGATAAATTGAGAAGCTATTTGTCCATCTTCTGATATAGGTCGTAAATAGGCCACTGCTCCATAAGCTTGAGGACTGGCATCAACAAAAATGTGTACTTCGTAGCGGATAGTGTTTTCAAAATCACTTAAGCATCGTGGAATAGATAACTCGTTCAAGGCATCAGTATCGGATATCCAGGCATTGATAGAATTTTTCATTTCGATAGGTAATTCGTCATCCCAATTATATTGCTCGCGCCAAGCATTTTGAAACATTATTTTTAACTTGATAGCCCAAGGACCTAATAGTCCTAAAGGATCGAATATTTTGATATAATTTTAAGTCATTTGCGTTTAGTTAGCATCATTTCCCAAGCTTTTATCTCACTCTTTATATTGTCAACACCGACTATCAGCTCGTCTGTAGAGAGACACCACCATTGTCCCAAAACCTTTTTGAGTTGCGACTCCGAACTGGATACACCCATTTGAGAACGTACAGATTCACTATTAGCTGACCATTTACTCAGGTTCATACTGGCGCTTTTAAAGATTGCACGAGCATCTCTATAAATTTCAATAGCTTCTAGCTCATTACCGCAACTAATTATTAGGTCATCCGTATACAACGAATCTTTAAGTTTTTCAATTACATTTGGATAAATTTCTTTATTGTCTTGCAATATTTGACGGATGTTCGCTCCAAGTAGAAAAGGGCTAGATGTAATGCCAAAAGTCACTCGAGTCATTCGATAGGACACAATCGATGGAAGATCACCACTAATGTTTCATCGGAAAACCAAAAAAAAACGGTGACTATCTCTATGACAGGCTGCCTCCACTAGCAATTTCCCATGGCATGAAATTTGAAATTGCCAGTGGAAGCAGCCTAAGGTATGTAATATTTTATGGTCTGCCATAAATGGTAGGCAATATGGTATGCAATTTTCTCGGCAATCTGCCTGGCAATATTTCGACAGTTATTGATTTCAAAATGGCGCTGAACTGTGGAAATGTTTTATTTCTTATAGGAAATTGTAGGGATTTTGAATTCAAAGGGATTTTTAGATCTCGTTGAGCAATGAAAATAGTCCACACAATATGAAATGGTGGGAAATTGCGAAAAAAATCGAATTTTGATGCGGAATGGTGAAATTATATATAATTTTTTGATTTAAAAATGAAATAATTTCGATTTTGGACGATGAGTAAATTTATTAGACTCCCAGTTGATGATTGGTGGATTTTTCAAATTACTTTTATCTCATTCCCCTTCGTACCCCAACAAATCATATAATAGTTACATTTTCGTCTGAAATTTCACCCGCTTATACAAAAAGTAACTAATCCTACACGTGAACTTTTCATAAGTAGCAGAATTTCTTCGCTCTGCGCTTCAAATAACTTCTTAAGAGCATTTGACACTCGGATACAGCGCACGTCCTTCTCGCTCAGAGTCATTTTCGAAATGAAATTGCATGCCATGAAATTGCCCATGCACAGATTGTATACCATAAATTTGACAGTCGCTACCATCGGAAATTGCAAGGTAAATTGCTAGTCGAGCCCCGGTGTCAGCTGGATTCAACAAAATTTGCATAAAAGCTTTCTCGATATCCGCTGTTAAGGCTATTTTTCCGCAACGGAAATTCAATGAAATTCTCAACACATCTGGCAGAAAATGTTCTCCTACTTCCAAACAGTAATTAAGCGATAATTCATTAGGAGCACTCGCTGGTGCGTCAAACACATTTCTTACTTTAGTTGTTTCTTTGTCTTCGCGGTATACCGCTCAATGTGGCAAATAATAGGCGTGTTTTTTTGCTCCTCTATCCAGTAGAGAATAGCATATACGCATTGGAAACAACAACACTCCTGCACCAGTGAATTCACTAGTACAGAAATTGTATGCGTCATAGGTAGTTCACGTGCTGAAGTATAGAATAGGTGCCACCTAATAGGTGCGTTTTTTTGCTCCGATACAGAACAGAATAGAACAATGACGCAAAAAAATGATCCATCACAAAACAGCTGATGCTTTCGCCAAGACTGACATAGGTTGCTGTATTTGCTGTGGTACCACTCAACAGCTCAAAATAAAGGGAGAAAATAACGAATATACTCTACCACAATCGATAGAAAATAGCAAAAGGACTAACAGAAAATTATCTCTTTTAACTTTCTACACATTAAGCGAGCTTTTTTTAATTTACTAACTACCAAAACATTCAACTTAACCTTCAAAAAACCAAAGCCATCTCACAGAAAAAAAGACAACTTCGTATGAGTTTTTCTTTTTTCTATCAGCACATTCTATACTTCAGCACGTGAACTACCTATGACGAATACAATTTCTGTACTAGAATTCACTGGTGCAGGAGTGTTGTTGTTTCCAATGCGTATATCCTATTATCTACTGGATAGAGGAGCAAAAAAACACGCCTAATATATTCGGTTATGTACATTATCGTTAGAAACAGGCTCGTAAAATTCATTACGAAACATTTCTTACATGCGTCGTACTCCGTTTATTTATTTTCGCGAATTACCTTTCGAATCAAACTTTTTAATCGGAGTAATGCTACAGCTTTGTTATCATTTAATGAGCCACAATTACTTTTCCAAGGAAGAGACACAGAATATCGATCGTTGATTTTCTTTACTTCGATTAAGCTATTAGAATCGCCTTTCTCAATTGTTGATATACCTATTGCTTCTAAGTCTCAAAATCTTTTGGCATACTCATTGCATACACACAAACTGAGTGAAGCAACTTGGTTTTGACAGCTCGGAGACTCGTTTAAGGCAGGGCCCTGCAATGTCCAACCAAATTTAGTTTCAATAGCTGTTAGCCTGTTTGATAAACGCACAAATTTGCCAGTAACAATTTCCCAGTAAACATCAGCGCCAATAAGTATACTTATGCCATCTTCAATATCGCCGTGATTAACCGAGTTGACCAACGATAGCTCGGCACACAGTGCGCCTTTTATTTTAGGTGCCGGCAACAAATCAGCGCAAATATCCGGCACTTCCACCGCTTCAATAGCTCATATTGACCTTTTAGCATCAGCCTAACACAATTATAAGATTTGCTGGAATTTAGCACAGCAGTCCCGAATGGAATGACACTTAAGCCACGAGTTCCGATTACAGGCAAATTCAGTTTCTTAGAAACACTTTCTTTTATAAAAGTTAGCTGGCTACCTCCATCTATTACCATACGAATAAATAATGCTTTAGATTTTTCAGTCCTCGATGCAAACATACATGCAGTTTGCAAATATACAGTATTCATTCTCTGAGTAGCAGCATATAAATTTAAAACAGGTTGCAAAACTAGCATCTGCTTTACTACTACTTAAAGAGCTCTGATTTGTTGGAGTTTGCCCTTTTGAGACAAAATTCGGATCATACATACTTGTGGCGTGGCGATTTTTACAACTCCTGCAAATAATATTTTTCACTTTACAGCTCTTTGAGTTATGACCACGCTTGCAGCAGCGGTAACAGCGCCTGTCTTGCTTAAGGATTAATTTTCTTTCTTGCAGTGATTTGGGAGAATCGCACTCTTTCGTTTGATGAACAGAAGATTTACAAAAAAGCAAATTTCACTTGTTCCTACAAACAATCCAACTATTTTTTCGGTATCGCCATATTCTTCTTTAAGCAGCAATATAGCGCTCTCATAGCATGCTTCTGTCGGAATGAAGCCCGATATTGTATCAGCCGCTCTACCACATAAAGCTGATTTCGAATAATTGAACTTACCAATTACTGAGAGCAGGTTATTCTCATGAACCATCGTTTTGAATTGCTCCCAAAACGGGAGCCAGTCTTTATAGTCTCCTCAGAATTTTTTCAGCAGTAATTTTTCCAATTTTGTAGCGTTATTAAATTGCTTCGATATCGATGCAACAGGTTTAGCTGCAGCGTTTTCAGCTGATCCCGTTATCTTTTCTTGGATTTTATTCACCTTTTCTAAGCGTAGTTCGACACGCGTCATGGTAGAAATAGCTTTATCAGAATATTCTGCTGCTGTTTTCGCTTCGTTATCACAATCTTACGACTTGATGGTGTTTCGTAACTCCTGATTGGCTTTTTCTTAATTTTCATGCGCTGCCTTTAAACCAGTTAACGAAAAAATACCGTACCTTAAGCGTACTGTACGCGAAAAGTACACATACCCTACCTCAGTCTATAATGTTTGCGTACATGTACACAACCGATATACCGAACGAAACAGACACGATGCAAATGTACGCTACGATTGAATACTGTACGGTACAATGTACACAAACCTTATCTTCTAAAATACGGAATGTGTACGCGTACACAACCCGTACACAAACGATATACACGAAACGTACCGTACGTTTAGTGTACTTTTGCGGTTCATTTATATGAAAAGGAAAAACACTTTGAAAGTGAAAGCACTGAGTGAAAAATATTGAACTTCACAGGAAAGCATAATTAATTTCGGCTACGGCATTATCACTTTTATCTGTATTTTTTCCCAGTTCGTATAAATGAACCGCAAAAGTACACTAAACGTACAGTACGTTTAGTGTACACCGTTTGTGTACGGGTTGTGTAGGCGTACACATTCCGTATTGTAGAAGATAAGGTTTGTGTACATTGTACCGTACAGTATTCAATCGTAGCGTACATTTGCATCGTGTCGGTTTCGTTCGGTATATCGGTTGTGTACATGTACGCAAACATTATAAGCCCTAACCAAAGATGAGTCTGCGGCCGTAATCGTCTGTCAAAACCGACCGGTTTTAGAGCAAAAAAGGCACTTTTTGACGTACGCAAACATGAGTGAATTTAAGTGCCCATACAACGCATAAGCGAACCTATGTCAAGTCGTATCTCATTACCACTTTATGTACGGACAGCTCACAGTAAAAATTGAGCAAAAGGTTGCTTAAGGAGCATGCCACTTTTCTGGCTGTTCGGTAAGTTATGTTTGGGTGCAACATATGCTATGCGTGGTTTACCTCGGCGCATACGTCAACGTACGGACGCAGACTCATCACTAGTTGGACCTATAGACTGAGGTAGGGTATGTGTACTTTTTGTAGTGAATGTGTTTGCGTACGGGCGTCATAAATGTACGGTACAGTACACTTAGGTACGCACAGTGGGGCGAAATCCCAAATATCTGGCCAAAAGTCGAAAACGAATTCAATTCTGGTAAAAGTTTGTCTTCGGGGGTTTTTGGGGCCGCTAATTACGAATCTGAAATCAAAAGTTGAAAAAAACAACAAAATAAAACAAAATGGCGGTTTTATTATGGCTGAGAATTTATTATGCTTTCAATTCTTGTTACATTATAGATACGTTGAGCAGATGCAGTATTCGTGATTGCATTGCATACTTTGCCGTCTATCATGGTGAAAGCAAGTTTGAAAGAAACGCTTATGGTTTTTGCGTGAATGACAGTATTATAAGGGACGAGGTTAGTCTCTTGCTTTTTATGAATTCCATTTCGTTAAAAGTGGCTTCAGTTGTTTCGTGCAAAAATTGAATTCTAATTGGTCGACAAAAACGAGGAGAGGATGGCCTTGGATTTTTCCATACAATGACTGGGTTTTGTGTTTCTTGGTCGACTGATGAAAGTTCCAATGGAACGAGTGAAGTAACGAAAATGTCTGCATCAGACTTGCTTCCATCATCCTCAGTAAATTTTTGTTTGAACATCCTTTGGCCCGAAGTACCATCACAACCCCACTTACAAATTAAATTTAAGCTGCGAACTTTTTCGTAAGACATACTGTTAATCACATCCGCTTGAGTTAACAAGATTCTTTCGCTTGTATGATCCAGCAAAGCCTGCAGTTTCACTTCGGCATTACATTCCGTTATAGAAATGTCAGCTTTTGTTGGGTAACATTTAAGCTTCGCTTGATGTACTTTTTTGTATGACGGAAATAATTTGGAGCAATTTTCTTTGCTTGCATGACAAATTTTCTGGTACTGTGATTTTGATAAATTAGCTTCAAGTATAATTGACAGAGCAGCATCAGAAGAAAAAGGTGTTTCCGAAATCGATCCGATAGATTCTCTGTACTGTTTAGCTTTTGATGGGCTTCCTAGTGTCACATCTTTAATAACTTTTGCAGCATCTAATTTGCCAGATGCTCGAAGGTTCATTTGTGTCGCATAAGACAATTCCTCCGTACTTGTCCTTGCACGCAATTGTTCAGTCTTCCTCCGCTTTGTACGCTCACTAGCTTCGTAAAATTCTAAAGAAGGCCGACCCATGTTGTTTGACTTCTTTGAAGCTTCTGGAGTTTCTTCCAAGGGAACGAATACGCTCAGCCAGTCGGAAAACTTCTCCAAAAATTTATCCTCGCTTTTCCATTTATCTTTGAATTTCATCAACAAATTGCGTATGAGACGTTTCACATTGACAGATGATAGCGTGAAAGGACGTTGTAATTTTTCAGACATAGCCTTTTCAATTTCCTCGTACGCTGCAGCTGCACCATCATTTAGCTTCTTCCTTATGAGGAGGAAGATATCATTCCTGGATAAACCAGGTACAGCAGGATCATCTGCAGCCAATTCTGAAATGTTAGAATTTAATGCATTTAAACAGCAATTACGTGTTGAACCTGACACGCTATTATTAATTTGTCTCGCAATATTATTCTAGTCATTCATAATTTTTGAATTCTTCATGAAAGTGAATGATATATCGTAAAATGAATGGAATAAAAAACAAGGAAGTAGCAAAACAAAATATGCTTCTTGGAAAGAGTGTAGCAAACATTTATTTCGGAGAAAAAAATTTTCAGACGCGTGGAATATACATCCGCTATAAAAAAAAATATATCTGGGGAACTGACACCAATATGTGAGTACAAACCCGGAATTATCTTTTAGAACCACACAACTTTTCTCTGAGTCACTTCTTCATAGTTTATATTTTAATTATTCAAAACTGAGAAAAATACGCTTTCAATTACAATAATCTGCATTATTATCGCTGGCGCACTGAATCGCACAACTTTATTGTTGTTTTCACTTATAAATAGAGTAATTTACATGATAGAATGAGTCCGGCCGTTGAACAATGGGGTGCAACATAACTTTTCTCTATTTTTTTTCAATTTTCCGTTGCAAATTTATGTTTATTTTCAGACAAATCATTACTTTGTTGACACCATATACATAATAATTATGAATTTATTATATTTTGATACTATTTTACTTACTTTTCCCTTTGGAATCCATTTTTTTTAGATGTTTTTTGCCTTATTTTTGCTGGCTTTGCGTCGTTTCCAACACAACACTGTTATACAAGCTTGGAGCGCGACGTATCTGGCTCGAGGAACGGTCACTTTTGAACTGGAATATCATAGCAGATGTAACAGATCATGCCTTCATCAGTCTGGAATTCAACTGTCGTACTATTATTTTACGTAACCCAAACCCTTCGAACCCCGTAAACGAAAGTTCATTTTTCGACTTTTGGCCAGATATTTGGGATTCTGCCCCACTGTGGTACGGTACCATAAGGTTTTTTTTCGAAATGCGGCGTCCATGACGATCGTTAATCCAACGTCTTCTTTCTTGATTCAACCGTAGCGTTTACTTACGTTTCTCGATTCGTTCACACCATATATTCCCGGGTTTCGGCACCATGAAGTAAAACTCAAATAGTATTAGATACCGGGACTATGGTTAAGTAAGACGCAGCACGGCTATAAAACACACCATGAATCAAAGAACTATAAGATTACGACACGCGCATGTCTCTCTCGGCTCGCTGCTTGTGCGTGACGTCACCGGGAGAGTTCGGTTCATGAATGAATGCATTAAATTGTGTTGGAATACAAATAAATGCATGAAAAATGGTCTATGGTTTTCTTTTGCAGCATTGTTTTAATATTATAAACTATCAATGAGCTTATTTAGATCATAGTAGATTTTATTTACAGGAGTATATATGTGAAAAATGAAAAAATGCTATGTAATTTGTGTGTTATTGCTGTACTGAAAGTCAAAAGAAGAAGAAAAGAAAAAACTATTTTATATGTATCCAATAGATCAAATTTTTGTGATGTGTAAAAGGAGCGAAAAGGTATCGGAACTTGGCTATTGTATGATTGTTTTTGAAATATTTCCCGAAACAACATTAAGTTCAGGATTTGAAACACGAAATGCTTGATGATGATCCTGAGCAGTGTTTCTTTGTGCAGTAAATAAAACTCCGAAGTTGCAGCAGATTGCTCTAAATTGCAGTAGATTGATTCTTCTACAGGTATATACATATGTGTACACATATAAGTCTTCTTACATGCATTTAAAATACAACTATTGCTATTTGAAATAGCAATAACAAACCATATTCAATAAATGATGTATAATTTTTTTTGAAAGATGTCAGATTCGAGTTTAGTCGTTTGGTGAAAAATACATATTATTTTTAATATCAGTTTTTCCATTTTAAAGAAAATAAATTACAATATACAGTTATATCTCCAGGATTAAAAATTGGGGAAATTCCTATTCATTCTTAGTTCAAAATGGCTAGCGATTGCATATATAACTAAACAGAGCGAAACTAACTTACTAAATATGCTAGCTAGATTAAACAAGTAGCAAATTTCGTAAAATGTAATAGATGTTTAGTATTTGAAATCAAATATCTAAAACAAGAAATTTCATAATAATTTTACGTATAATATTTATATCTGCTTTGATATTAATCATGAACATTTTTTATAACATTGATTAAGTTTATTAGCATAGATATATTTTTTTAATTCAAAAAGAATAACAAAGAACAGCTTTTTTTTATCACAATCAAGATTGACAACTCACAATAATAATTTTGTTTTTCTTTTTCCTAATCATTTTTAAACTTAGCCTACTTGATGTTTGAATTTTGATGTGGTGTGTATGATGTCAAGTAGTGTGGTGAGTTGTGGAATGTAAGTGAGATAAGTATAGGTGTTTGTGTATCCACAATACTCCCCTGCCAGCGTTTTACGCGTTATCGCGAGGCGTAGGAGAGTGGCACATTTGTGGTTCGCCCAGCTAGAGAGACGTACGGAGCGAATGTAACTTTCCTCGCTGGTCTCTTTTCGGGAGCTGAAGGCAGTAATGGTGCAGTCGAGGTTGCTGATGCTTGCTGGTTTCTGGAAGAATTGTCAACAGGTTCCGTAGAGGATGACGTGTAACAAGGCTTGAGCCTGTTAATGGAAACATTGACGGATTTGTTTCTGATTTCCAGAGTGTAATAGTTCATCTGTCTGGCTAGGACTTTGAAAGGACCGTCGTACGGTGGAATGAGTGGTGGACGAACAGAATCGACTCTGACGAAGACGTGTGAGCAAGAGTCGAGTTGCTTGAAGATAAATATCTTCGGTGTTGTGTGATGTTTAGCATCAACCGGTCGAAGTTTTGCCATTGTAGCCGTAAGTTCGTTGGCAAAGTCTGTTTGGCTAATCTTCCTAGGATTTTCTTGAAGAAAATCACTAGGAAGACGCAGGTTTTCTCCGTACAGGAGTTGTGCCGGTGATGCTGTGAATTCTTCTCGGATTAGAGATCGTAATCCAAGAAGAATTAGGGGAGGTGTTCTAGTCCAAGAAACATCGTTGTGAGCCATGATAGCCGATTTAAGAGTACGATGCCATCTTTCTAAGAATCCGTTGGCCTGAGGGTGGTACGCTGTGGTACGATTGCGTTCGAAGCCCAAGAGTCGACCAAGCTCAGCATGGAGCGCTGACTCGAATTGCCTGCCCTGGTCGGTGACAATGTATTGGGGAACTCCAAATCTAGCAATCCAGGTGCTTAGTAAAGCAGTAGCACAGTCATTGGCAGTAATGCTGGCTAAAGGAATTGCTTCAGGCCAACGTGTGAAACGGTCGATTATGGTGAGACAGTAAGTGTATCCCTGCGAGGGTGTTAGGGGACCAACTATGTCGATGTGAATGACCTTAAAACGTTCGGAGACCGTAGGAAAGGTCGATACAGGTTTGCTCACATGTCTGGTTATCTTGCATTTTTGACAAGATAGACATTCTCGGGCCCAAGTGGCAATGTCCTTGTTCATCGAAGGCCAGAAGAATTTAGTTGCAATGTGCTTTCTTGTAGCACGTATACCAGGGTGAGCGATATTATGTTCTGAGTTGAACACCTGTTTCCCGAACGTGTGAGGAATATAAGGTCGTATGGTTGGGCCAGACATTTCACAAAAAATGTCGACGTTGGTGCCAAATATTGGTTGTTTTTTTAAAAGAAATTTAGAGTCCTTGAGAATCTTCTGAAACTCTGCGTCCGATGCTTGGGACGAGGCAATTGCGGCAAAGTCGAGAGTACTGGGAAGAATGATTTCTTCTAGACGAGAGAGTGCGTCAGCAACAACGTTGTTGCAACCAGAGACATGCCGAATGTCAGAAGTGAACTCACTTATATAACTTAGATGTCTAAGTTGACGAGGTGTGGCCTTTTCTGGCTTTTGTTTAAAAGCAAAAGTCAGTGGTTTGTGGTCGGTGTATAGAGTGAACCTTTGGGCTTCCAAAAAGTATCGGAAATAACGAATGCCCTGATAAGCCGCTAAGAGTTCGCGGTCGTATGCACTATACTTTCTTTGTGCGTCGCTTAATTTGGCCGAGTAAAAACCAAGGGGTTGCCAAGAGCCTTGACATTTTTGCTGCAGAGCAGCCCCGATGGTGAAATCCGAAGCGTCTACGAATAGACCAAGCTCGGCGTTTGAGTCCGGAAAGGACAATAGAGTGGCTTCTGTTAAACCAGTCTTGACTTGGTCAAAAGCTTTGCTAGCTTCCATTGACCAGTCGATCGTCTTAGCACCATCTTTTTTAGAGCCACAAAGATAGGCGTTGAGTGGTTGCTGCATCTCAGCTGTGTGAGGAAGAAAGCGACGATAAAAGTTGACCATCCCCAAAAATCTTCTTAGGTCTTTAACCGTCTTGGGGAGTTTAGCTGTTGATATTGCCTCAACCCGATCTGGGGAGGGCTTAATACCTTTCGGTGAAACCTCATGACCTAAGAATTTGATTGAAGGTCGAAGGAAATGGCATTTCTCCATGTTGATAATAAGACCATGGTCCGCTAATCTTTTGAAAATTTGTTCTAAGTGAACAAGATGCTCTTCTTCGGAAGTCGAAGCTACCAAAATGTCGTCGAGGTAAATAAAACAGAATTTTAATCCGTGTAGGACTTCATGTATGAAGCGTTGGAACGATTGTGCCGCATTGCAAAGTCCGAAAGTCATTCGGGTGAACTCAAAGAGTTCGAAAGGTGTGCAGATGGCGGTCTTTGGAATATCGTTCGGCTCGACTGGAAATTGATGGTAGGCCTTAGTCAGGTCTATGGTGGAAAAGATATTTTTGCCATGTAATTCATGACAGAAGTCTTGAATAATGGGGATCGGATATCTATCCGGGACGGTTATGGCGTTTAGTTGTCTGTAATCGCCGCAAGGACGCCATTCCCCATTAGCCTTGCGTACCATGTGTAGCGGAGAAGACCAGCTGCTGTTTGAGGGGCGGCAAATTCCCTGCTGTAGCAGGAAATCGAATTCTTTCTTAGCCGCCGCGAGCTTATCTGGTGCAAGTCGACGTGGTCTCGATACTATTGGAGGGCCTGTGGTCAAAATGTGGTGTGTCACCTTATGTTTACAGGGTTGTGAGAACCCTTTTTTGACCGTGATGGCATGGTATTTGTTGAGAAGGGCATGTATCCGTGGATCAGAGGTTTGCTCAAACAAAACACTTAGTTTTGGACCTTTGTACGAAGTGTACGTGCCTTTCGATGAAAGAGAAGTAAGAGGATCCACAAGGATAGCATTCGCCAAGTCGACGACTAGCCCATAGTGGCAGAGGAAGTCTGCGCCTAAAATGGGTCTAGAGACATCGGCAATGATAAAATCCCATGAAAACTCACGACGGAGTCCCAGATCTAGTTTGATCACCTTTCGTCCATAGGTGTTGATGGTCGACTGGTTTGCCGCGGCAAGTCGCATACCAGAAGGTGGAAGTTTTCCGGTAGTAGGTGCTGGAAGCACCGAAATATCTGCGCCTGTGTCAATCAAGTAGTGTCGTTTAGACAAGTTGTCATGAATTATTAGACGACGGCTAGGTGACAAGTCGCGTTTTCTTACCGTCTGAAGAGAACAGCGACTTAGTTTTTTGGTTCAGATGAACCAGCCTTGAAGGCGCATGGAGAGATGCATTTTAGAGCCTTGGAGCCGAATTTGAAGTGATACCAACAAATACCAGTCCCTCGTGACTGGCTTCGGCGACGTGGCTGCGAGCGAGATCTCCCTTGGGACCTCGAACGCGATCGTAGTGTTTGGTGGACGAGCCTCGTGAGGGCAGCAACCTGCTGTGTCAAAGCGGCCACCTCTGACTGCTGGGGGGAAACGGCGACTGAGCTTACTTGTGGCGTGACAAAAACCTCCGCTATTTTGTCTGCCGTCTCCGCCAACTTGCTCAGGCTGGCCTCCGGCGAGCAGGCTAAAATAGCCTGAGTCTGCTCCGGAAGCCGCTGCAGCCAGAGGGTCCTTAAAAGGTCGTCCCCAACCGCGGAACCTCCCAACTGCTTCATATCACGAAGCAGCTGGGAAGGTTGTCTATCGCCTAGTGAGAGGTTCCCCAAGAGGTGCTTAAGTTTTGCCGAATCGCTGGCTGAAAGCCGCGATATAAGCGCCCTCTTGAGGATTTCGTAAGGCGTGTCAGGGTCCGGGCTCGCGACCACGTCCCTGACCACCGTCAGCTGCTCAGGACCCAGCGAGGAAATCACATAGTGATACTTTGTTTGCGAACACTTAATGTGTGCGTTCGCAAACTGGCTCTCTAATTGAGAGAACCACAAAGTTGGCTCTGCTTGCCAAAACACGGGCGGTTTTATAGAGGTCGCACTAATTTGCGGTACCGCGGACGCGCCTGAGGGAACCGCATCCTCATTGTCCAACGACATTTTAATTTCGGAAAACGCGACGGGACGGACGGAAACGGAACGCGGCAGAAGAATAGGGTGGCTGAAAATTTTGTAAATATTGCATACATAGAGAAGTGAAATGTGTAATTATAACTAAGAATATTGTGTAATTACAATTATAACAATATATGCAAATCAAATAGTGTAGTTCGTAATTATGATTATAATAATATTACTTAGAAAATTCGGTAAAAATATTTAAAAGAAAATAGTAACGCAGCAACACACGATCTATATTGAGAATATTTCAATAATTGAAATAATTTCTTCGAATACTATCGCAACAACAGTGCAAAAAATTTGACGACGATTAAATTTTGTGTGAAGACCTGGGTTCCAATTTTAAAACGACGAAATAGTACATCGATTTATTGCGTCAGTCTGGCTGGTGAAGCGATGCTTGCGGAACACTTTAGTTGGAAATTCGGCGATCCGCCGACAGCTGCTTTAAAATCTACGGCTATACAGCAGTGCAGCAGTTTGCAATCGAACACTCAAAAGTTTACTGGATGCCTTTGAGAATGTCTTGTGAAAAGCCTCCGCCCAATGGATTGGAAAAGTACTTCAAGCCAAGCCGGAGTGTCAAATCGCTTGTCAAAGATAACGACGAGAGCAAGAAAAAAATTGAATTACCTTTATTGTAAGAAAAATCGTCCAATTTGTCGCTGTTGCTACTGCGGTTTCGATTTCTTTTTTAAATGATAGCTTTTTTTCTTTACCATCCAGATTTGTTGTTGTTGATTGTTGGTGCGGCAGTGCTGTGCGTCTTTTGGTAATCGGGTTGTCTGCTCGTCGCGATACTGGTGTTGTTGAATCGATAACAGAATCTGTTTCGGGTTTGCTTGCGTCTGCTGTTGATGTTGATGATGATGTACATGCGTCGGTGCTCCATTCGGGGTCACCAATTTTAGTATTTGAAATCAAATATCTAAAACAAGAAATTTCATAATAATTTTACGTATAATATTTATATCTGCTTTGATATTAATCATGAACATTTTTTATAACATTGATTAAGTTTATTAGCATAGATATATTTTTTTAATTCAAAAAGAATAACAAAGAACAGCTTTTTTTTATCACAATCAAGATTGACAACTCACAATAATAATTTTGTTTTTCTTTTTCCTAATCATTTTTAAACTTAGCCTACTTGATGTTTGAATTTTGATGTGGTGTGTATGATGTCAAGTAGTGTGGTGAGTTGTGGAATGTAAGTGAGATAAGTGTAGGTGTTTGTGTATCCACAGATGAAACGCAAATGCAATGTTGCAGTGAACTGCATCAAATTACAGCAAATATGGTGCAATTGCAGTAAAACGACAGCACTGATCCTGAGTGTAAAACGCAGTCTAAAAATTCAAAGAAGGAAAATGCAATTCTCCTCTTTAATTTAAAATTAGAAAAGATAATTCTATTGCAAAATGGAAACAAATTAGCTAGCGCAAATTAAGTTTATGAGCTGAAAGATTATGTGCTAACAGCTTTTCCAAATTCTTCAATAACAGCTCTTCAAGATGATGCTAGAAAGCCCAAATACAATCAGGGTTTCTTATTACGGCGATAAAAATTATGTGGAGGTCTGAATTCAGCTGCATTCTGAAGGTATCTGTTTTCTCATTCAATGAGATGAAAATTGACTCCATCAGAAAATCATGTGATTCAAGACTTGTTCGAAACCTGCCAGCGACCAAAATATTATGCCTTTCTATGTAGAACCACAAGATAAGGGACTGCTAAATTCATGTGGATTTTCAATCCACACAATTGTTATTGATTCAGGAGATGAAAATCCCACAATCTACAAGGAGTTAGAAGTATTCCAGTTTTCAAACTTAAAATTTAGGCGCTTCAAAAAAACCCCAGATATAAAAATGAATTGCTATTTATAGACCGACCAACATTTTTTGAGCTATGTGAGCCACGTAAAGTACTCCAATCATAGTTTGGGTTATTCAATCCGTCATATTGGACGTCCTTCATTTCTCAGCTCAAATATTTCATACATACTTAGTAAGGTATTTCCCTGATTTCACCCTAGAGGAGTCTTAAACTAGCAATGGAGTTTTTGTATTGAAAATAAAATTAATTAAAATGAGTAAAGCCTATTTTTTGAAGTTGAAATCATCAAAAGCATCATTAAATGTGTTATTTACAATAATATTGTTGTTTAGCCACATCTCGAAGAGTGAACTTTGACTTTCTCAAATGTACAAACAATGCGTTTTGTTCCAAATCTACATCTTCTGAAATATACTTTAATCATATTTTGCATAAATTGTGCATATATTTTACATGTACTACTAAGCACATAATTTAACTGTACATATTATGATTCCTTAAGTAACGATTTTATGTACATGAATGTATGCAAACATGTTTTAATTACGGATTGTTTGAATGAATTACGCCAGCGCCCATACATTTTACACCAATGCATGTGAACATGCCGCGCGACGAACTCTCCCGGTGACGTCATGCGCAGAGAGAGAATAAAATGGTCACTCTAGTGTCGCTATCTCTAGTGTTTCTTGTATCATGAAAACACACGTTTATTATCAACGGTTCAAAGAAGACTGAGTTACTGAGTTATGTTAAGTCATAGATATGAAAGAATATGGATACGAAATGGCTATCCGTGTACCCATACGTGAGTGTGCCACTCACCCATACGTGAGTGTGCCTAACACACGCACAACATTGCTCTCTCACAAAAATTCCGCTCAGTGCACCCCTTTCTACCGCACTCACAACCGAAAAGCCTTAATGCTGTGTCTTAATGCTGGGAACACCAGATCGGTGTAAAAGCGTGCAACGGGCAACACGGAAAGAAACGTCAATGTCAGTTTAATTTGTGTCGGGAACTGAAAACATTGACTTTCAGTCAAAATTTATCAAATAAAATTTGAAAATTTTTCGGTGTATTCGGTGAAAACGTGAATCTACGTTTGTGCGCAATAATTTGTGGCGGTTTCGCGAACAAATTAGCGGTCAAAAATGTTAAAATAGTGCGATAATGAAATGCCGCGTACCAGGCTGCAAAAGCAGCTACCGAAGTGCTTCGCAGGGGATTTCGTATTTCGCGTAAGTAAAATAAACCTTTGGCAACAATTTCGTATAGTTTTTGTGTGAAGTCATAATGAATTTCATTAACAAAAAGCATTTCAATCTCCACTCGTCAGTTCGGAGAAAGAAATGTCAAACGACGTTCAAAATGGCGATCTCTCGTGGTTTGTTCACATAGGCTTTGCCGTATGAACTGTGTAGGGCACGCACCCGTACCTCATTCTCACACCAGTAAACAGAAAGTCGAAAATTGGCACATTTCTCTCGTTCGATTTCTAATCCATTCTCTCTTATATCTGTGTGTTAAGTAGAATATGAGAGTAGTAGTAGTAACAGCTTAATATAAAATTCAGAGTAATTTATACATACAAAGAAAATAAATACAAACAAAAGTAGAACATTATGATGAATTCATTTACGTATTTACTGGAATACAAAATTAGCTATTTAATTTTGAACAGCCCCCTAGTGGGTGCATGTTTAATAAACGAAACATTTCTTTTTATTTCCTAATAAAAACTTCATGCTTCCGACTGTCTTAGATTAGCCAGGAAAAGTTTGATATTAGAGGTCGCTCGATGAAAAGTCATATACATGACACATCATCTCAGGCCAGTTCACTGGATTTTTGGTCCGTATACATATACGGAGTCCGCACGCTGGTGAGGAACTAACTTCTTACGCTTTGCTTTGGTGTGGACTCCGTATATGTATACGGACCGAAAATCCAGTGAACTGGCCTGATAGCCCGTTCACACTAGGCTCTAAATCAGGCGATTTCGATCAGCTGATCGCTTTAGAGCTAAATCAACTTAAATCTACCTGATTACCCATACATTTTTTTCCCCTTCTGACAGAGTTAATCAAGTAGATTTAGAGTTAATCAAGTACAAACCAGGTACTATTGTGAATTTTTCCGGGCTGAATTGTTCTCAGAGCGTGCTTAATTCCATCCGTGAGAAGGAGAGTAGATTTCAACGAAATGTCATTCGAATTTCGTTCAAATATAGCAAAAATTAGACAAAAAAGGAAAATGTGAGTTGTACAAAATGAAAAGAAAATGCTCTTGCATGTTTCTGCACCATTTTGAACAACTTTCATGCAAAAAAAATTGTACATACAAATTCGAATGACAGTTCGCTCTCTAAATCTCCTCATTCTAAATCACTTCGGGTAGTGTGAACGCTTACCTGATTAACTTTGACAGCTTCTAAATCTACTTGATTTAGAGTGTAGTGTGAACGGCTTATGAGATTGTATTGTTGATCAGCCTGGAAAATTGGAAGAAATCGCATGGAACAGAAAGAGGTGCTAGATAAGATTCGATCACTACATACTCAGGCTAGACTTTTCGTTACTATAACGGAAAAAATATTAAGTAAAGCAACGTTGAAAACTCAAATTAAAAATTTTGTAAAAAATAAATCAAGGAATAATATAAGTTTTATATACAAAACATAACATATACAATGCCAGTGAAACAAAAATATTTGATTCACTGGCATGCTGGCGATTCCCTCCACCACTTTTTTGGACTGACATGCCACTGCTTGCGCTGTGTGAATAGGCATATGCCAGTTCGTGCCCACGCCAGTGCAAACAAACAAAGTGCAATTTCTGTTCTGTTGTTGCACAGTAATCTTCATTAATTTAACCTTAATCATTGATGGAAAAAAACGAACGAAAGCTTATCGTATGGATGAAGAAGAAACATCCCATTTTGTTCGTTTATATAAAGATCGTGAAAGTTTATGGAATATTCTCCTGCCACAGTATAGAAACCGTGATATACGTAATTCAGCACTGCGGGAAATAGTAGATGAAATGAATATAGCAGGCTTTACGGTTGATCATGTCCCCAAAAAAATCAAATCTTTACGTTGCATGTATCACTTGGAGGTTGAGAAAATTGAAAAAAGTAAACGAAGTGAAGGGGGGACCGACTTTGCTTACGAACCAAATTTACCATGGTTTGAAGATATGAAATATATCATGGACGTGATCAATACAAGCAATGTTGAAACATAAAGTAGTTTGGTAGGTTTTTATGTACTTTTATTTTTAATTAACATAACATATTTTTAAGAAAAAAATAAGTAAATTTTTTTTTAAAATAGATGCCTACCAATTTAAATTAGCATGTAGGCATAAACATTTCAAGTGATCATCCTGTCTTGCCATTCAACCGCCCAACCCCCATTGGATTTCTCCTTGTATTTCTCTCTCAATTGATGAGCAATCTTTGAGGACCTGTTCGATTTACGTGCTCGGTGAAATTGAGGCAGCTGAGTAACTTCGTTTCTCCACTACCCGGTTATAACTGTTGTGTTGACGATGTCTTCGTAGTCAAAACTTCTGAGTGGCGTGTAAAGGTAGAACTATAATGCAATTAAGTGAACTTTAAGTAGCTTAAGTGACAGTACGGTTGCATAGAAAACAAGCGGCATACCCATAATGTACTTATCTGCCGTTTCGTTAAGTTTCGTTCAATTCGGGCCACTTAAGTGGCGTACGACTGGGACCGTACATCAATTAAGTAAATTTGACAGGAGGTTTGTGTAACGACTACGACCAATAGAAGGCACGTAAAATATTTGAATATGTTTTCGTGGATCGCTTGCTATTTTTGCAAGAGGTAGAAGTAATGATCGTTCGTATGCGGTATTGTAGAAGCAATAATAGGTATGTGAAATATTTGAATATTTTAGGTCTGTTCGCGTACTTTCAGTCACTGAATTTTACTGAATTTTCCTGAATCATGCGGTGGGGGAAATTCATGAAAAGTACGAAAACGCTCTCATTGCATTTCCTGAAAATTGACAAACAAAAGTGTCAGTTGTCGGTATTCGGGAGAACAATTGTGATTATAAAGTCATCCTAAGTGGTGATAAATTGTCGCCACCAAAATATTCGTCCTTCATAATAACATTACGCCAAAAACCATTTGACGATTTTCAGTATTTTTCAGTAGCTCAGACCCTACTGAAATTTACTGAAAGAGGGGAATTTTTCAGTGTTCAATGAAACGGAGTACAAAAACGGCTTCATTGCAATTAATTGCAATTAATCGTAGTACGCGAACAAATTTTTATTTGTAAAGGTTATTTAATTGTGATCATGGTCCCCTTCTTGTCTATAAATCAGCATAGACAACGTATATCGTCTCTAAAGCTTATCAAAGCAGAGAATATTGATACGGGAAAATCGATCGTTTTGCGGGATAAGCCTCCGAAGCCGAATCAAATTGTAATTGTATTTGCGGGATGATTAAAATTGAAATATTTTTTTTTTTATTTACATTGAAAATTTTTATTTGACTAAGTGGTTTCGAAAGTATGAACTGATTTTCATCAGACACCAGCACACAATGCATATTTGACTGATGTGACCACTTGCAGTTGGAAATCATTAACTTTTATTTACGCTTGATTCGTTGTAAACTATTGAATTTTAATCTTCAGCAGCAAAGACCTTGTTGATGAAATATATTCCGGTCGCATACCAATATTGCTCAAAAACATTTCTTTCGTACACTTATTTGAATATAAGTACAAATTAAGAGCCTGCACCAAGCCCATCTTTATAGATCTAATAATCTACAGCAAAGTGCCGAGTTTCAGCTCAGCAATAATTTTCTACGATTTCTTGCAACAGAGCTATCAAGCTATGAAGACAACTATATTTCAATTGCAGCAAAATCCTATTCAAATACATTGCACAAATGCAATATGCAAATTCAAATTCATATTCGCCACTCTGGCGGCAGCTTCATGAAGCTTCACTTAATTCTATTATGGGCAAATTAACCGATCGACTTAAATTGAGTGAATTTTCGTTCAGTTTCAGCGCTCACTTAAGTTCACTTAATTGCATTATAGTTCTACCTTAAGAGTTAGCGGATTTGCTGCGCAACCAGTTGTGAAGGGTACATGCCCCTTTGACAACTTTTTTTTGTATTGAGGACTATCAGTGCAATAGCTGAAAACACGAAAACGGCTTACTAAGATGCCGAATGCGTTTGCCACAATTCTTCGCGCTCTACTAAGCCTGTAGCTATAAATTCTTTCTTCACGACTTAAATTTGCTTTTGAATAAGGTTTAAACAAATACGGTTTTAATGGAAATGCATCTTCTTCCACAATAACTCCTCCTTTTGGCAGAAAATTATTTTCTAATAATGCATATATGCCACTATCTTGAAAAACACCACCATCAGCATTTCGTCCATAAGACCCAATATCAATGTACTTAAAGCAATAATCGTGATCAACTATGGCTAAAAGCACAATACTGTTTGTCTCCTTATAATTGAAATATTGCCTCCCTGAGTTCTTAAGTGCTTTAACCCTCCGAGTACACACCTATTTTTTCGATCATGGAGAACACTTGGGGTCAAATTGACCCCAAGCACTTTTGAACGTCTATAGAATCGCCGCCACTGAAGATTTTAATTTGAAAAAATTTGTAGGTATAGTTTGAGACCTTTTCTAGTAGTTCTTATGCATAAGACGTGCCTTAAATATCCTTAACATACCTAAAAAAAAATTCGCGAAAAACAGTTTTGCTGAAAATCAGGTTTTTTACTAAAAAATCGTTATTTTTTTTAATTTTCAATATTTTTGGCTAAAAATGTAGACAGATACTCTCAAGATATGACAAACTCATAAAAAAATTTAGATGTATATTGAACCTTAAAAAAAAGTATTTATTTTGCATATTTACGGTGGCGATTTTGAAGGTTTTTTATATTTGCATATTTTAAAAAAATTTATAAATTTGTTGATTTTTAATATTTTGAGCTTAAATTTTATATGGTTAGAATAATACAAAAATCATCCCTATATAAAGGGTTGCAAAAAAGATATTCGTTACGCATATTGGTAGTAGTAAGTTTGAGGGTATGAAAAATAATGAATTTTTTCATTTTTGAACAGAAAAAACTATTTTTTATTCATTAAAATATATAAAAATATTGACAAAATAAAGAAGAAAATGAAAAATTATTCATATCCAACACAATCATTACATAAAAATGCCCAATGCTCCTCGCACATCGGTCGATCGCAAGATCCGCACACATCTTTTGTTATGTGGTCCTGTTTTCGAGAGCACAATAAACATCTTGTTTTTTTATTGAGCTTTGGACGTTCTGAAGGAACATTTGGGGTATTTATTCCTAAAATATTCTCGATCCCTTTTTGAATGTCTACACGTAGAATGGTATTATTTAATTTTTCTCGTAAATATGGCTCGACGAGGTGAGCCACAACTTCTTTCAAGGCAGCTAATACATTTTTGCGTACACTAGAACGCAGATTATATGCCATATTGGTGAAAAAAAACACTTGTGTAGTATGAAGCCAAATCAAAAACAGTAAAATAGAATCAAAACCAGTTGCGTCCGCTCCTTGTGACGGCCGAAACAAGAGAGAGCGACTCGTCAAGTTCTTTATTCATATATCTTCTTCTTTTTCTTCTTATACACTAAAGGGTCACTTACAAACTATACAGTGTTAAGATTAATATTATCTTACACTATACTTGCAAACTTATTTTTTGCAAAAACCGATTTTTCCTTTCGAAGCTAGATATCTTTAGTTTTTGTGACAAATATCGCTATTTCGAGGGTAATCTGCCCTCTTCTTCAGTGTCTATCGATAGATTAATAGACACTGAAGAAGAAGAGGGCAGATTACCCTCGAAATATCGATATTTGTCACAAAAACTAAATATATCTAGCTTCGAAAGGAAAAATTGGTTTTTTAAAAACAGTTTTTACAAGCTGGAAAAAATTGGTACATATTAAAAACAATTATTTTTTGGCTATTTTGAATTAATCTATCGATTTATAAAGTAAAAAAAATATTGAATTTTACCTCAAAATTGACGTCGAATACACATGGGGTCTATTTGACCCCTTGATCTGCTTCAAAGGCTTCTCAACGACGACTGACGACATAGGACTGTATGAAAACGGTTTAAACTAAAAGTCAAGGCACAGAAATACACTAAGGAACCTACAGTACCCCCCTTTTCCCGCAGGCTTAAGCGTTGCGATTGGTCAAAAAGGTCTCTGGGGTCAATTTGACCCCCTGTGTTCTCGGAGGGTTAATCACTATGTGTTTTCCATCGATTGCTTTACAACACCCCATGAAATTCCATTTACATTTACTTGCGACTTGGATATTTTCCAACTCTTCTTTATCAGGACCCTGGAATAATAAATTATAATTAGATAGCTTTTATTCACTAAGATGTATTAATTTTTATGTTTTTGTTGGTTTGCAGTCTGTCGGGTCCAAATTCATTGCCATACCAGGAACATCAGATACCTAATCAAATCCCGAGTGAAAACCACGTGGACGCTGAAAGTGAAAATATCGATACCGAAAGTGTGACTGATGCTGAATTGTTTTCTCCTCCCAATCAGTTTAACAAGAGGAAACACAACTCTGTTTCAGACAACAGAAGACAACAAAAAAAACCCTCAAGTACAATAAGCGCTGCAGTAAAAGAATTACAAGATTTAAATAAAATCTTAGCTACCACTACCCCTTGTCAAAGTGTAACTACCATCGTTGAGGATGAGTGTGACATTATGGAGAAGCAGATAGCAATGCAACTGCATAGTCTCTCAGAAGAAATAAAGCTACAAGCAAACTTTGAAATTCAACGCCTCTTAACGGAATTAAGGATTAAAAACCTGAAAGATAAATCACAAAGTGTTGACCATGACCAAAATAACTAGTTGGGAATGACTTCTGATATCCTTCAGAATGCTTTGGATGGTACAGAGATACAGTTCATAATTGATGAACAAATATTTTGTTTAATTCTTAATACTAGTGTAACATATTTTGTTTATGATATTAGAAAACATTAACTATAGGTTTTGTACTTACTTTTATAAAATCCTCTAATACGGTGGAGATGGCGTCAAATACTTCGGGAATGAAAGTTGACATTGTGGATTTTGATACACGAAAAAACATTTGACGCATTCTGTAAGTGGGCTTACTAAGCGGAGTAACTCATCAAACTGTTCTGGTAAAAGTATCATAACCGATTTAAATTCCCGTGGATCTGTAGAATACAACTCTCTTAGAATTGTTTCTGACGACCCCATTCTTTTGTTTCTCAACCAATCCCGTACCCATATCCTTCCCCTTTATTTTTCTTCTTCTCAAGCTCTCCAAGCAATCCACACAAAAGCTCTTCACCCACAACTTTCGAAACCAAACGAACCGAATTTTGAAGAATTGCTCTGGAAACACAAACACATGCCATTAGGTTTGTTCCCGTACTTCAGCAAACTGCAGCAGTAACAGAATTTGGCAGCTGGCTTCTTTTTGCTGCAAAATTTGGCTTGCATTTGGCTTGCAGCAAAAGTACGAAAACGACTTGCTGCGAATCTATTTTAATGTATTATAATAGATTCAAATACGGGAACAGACATATTGTGTTTTTGTTTGTTTCCTCTCTTGCAAAATTTACAGCTGCTGGCAAGTAGGAAAACAACCTCCAAATCGCAAGCCAGTGACTGGCTAGGTGTAAACCAGCCATTAGACTAGAAAAGTGTTGCTGTCGATGCTCGATGCAGGAAAAAAGAATATGAAATAGAAAATTTTCTCTGATTCGATTCAAACCGAAATTGAAGTAGAATTCGAAGAAACTGAAGCAGAGAAGTAGCTATCATTTTGAAAATAAAAATGAAGTAAATCTACTTCAAATGGAGTAAAGTGTGAACCCTGGCCGTTAGTACATGAACCATTTGCGATTATGGTTGTGTAAATGAATAAAAATGGTGTCGTTTGACAATAAAAACCGAAGGATGGCATGGGAAACATATATGTATCTATATAGGGTAAATGCACTAGTCCCATGAAAGTTAGTGCATTTTTCAATTTTACATGGTTTTATTAATTAGGAGCTACACACGCATTATAAACACGCTTTTTCATACATTAGAATTACTTGTGTCTTATGTATAAATTTTGAATTCAATGAAATGAATAAGTATGCTGATATTCCAAGTAAATAAAATGAGCCAAATGATGCTAGTCTCCGAACACCATCAGCCAATGTTCAGACAACTTTGAGCTAGACTCCGGAACACTTGAGAGATTTAACGAACACCAATGACAACTGAACATAAAATTAATTTGGTGAACGACTACCGCTCCTATGAGATAAGAAAGTTTCTAAATGTTTATTTGACTATAAAAATAAGTGAATCAATAAATGGTTTGCACTTTTGCAAAAAGAAAACAGGGTCAATGGTGTGAAGGATTTTTGTACACGTACGTGCTGCAGCGATTGGGCTGCATACACATCAACTAAAATCCACACAAACTTAGATATAATACACATCAAAATTTCCTGTAAGTCTACGAAATGTCTGGTGGAGACACAAAATATTATATTTTTTATGTCTTATCAAAACAGAACTGTTTAGATATAACTTTGACGCATTGATTTTCAAAATGCCACCAACTAAGCTTAGGTGTGAGAATTTGATCAAATTCACGAATATTCAACGTTCAAATGAATGAAATGTTACCAATAATGGAATAATCGCAATGTTTTCTCTCATACAATTCAATTTGTAGTCAAAATCTATCATAAATCGGAGAGATATCATTTTGTGTGATCAATTCTTGCCAAGCTTAAGTTCGACTTCGAAATAAAATATCATACTATAAAATGCCCACTACGGAATTTCTGTCAATATATATTTTCTATCACGGTTTATGTTATGCTAGATTGATTGCTTAGTGATCTGATGTAAGCTGCGAACATACCACAATTTGAAATTGCTCACATTCTGCGATCACTTTGAAGCATATAATTTTAAATTAGCCAAATGTGCTTACTTGGATCTTCCAAATATATTTTCTCTCACAAAAATCAATCAGAAATTGAATCAAACACCCGCTCTGCCCTGATTCGCATAAACTTTCTTTCTTTCAAAAACGACATACTCTGTTACATCATTCTGCAAAATTTGACAAACTGATTTATTGTGGAAGTATGTTAAAATTAATATTGAAAAATGCACTCTCCATATATCTCCAGTACAAATTAAACCACAGATCATTGAATATATCGAAACCACTAAAATGTAGACAGAACGTCTACATAATAGAAATTTCCCTCTTTGTACACGCTCCTGCGAAACGAACAGCGTTCTTCAGAAGTCGCCATGTTAGAAATTTCTCTGTATGGAAACGCCCATACGAAATAAACACCAATCATCAGAAGCCACTAGAAGAAATCTTCCTGCATGTCCATGCTCGCACGATAGGAACAGCGCTCGTCAGAATCCGCCTTATTGGAAATCTGACTTCACGTACGTGCTGACAAAAAGCGAGCAGCGTTCGTCAGAAGCCGCCATATCGGAGACCTCCTTGCATGTATGTACATGCTCGGACGAAATGAACAGCATATTGAAAACCTCCATGTACTTCCACAGAAATATCGTGTGCACCATGGCCTTCATATAAAAGGCCTATCGCGACTTGCAATCTGACAGGTATTAAGCTACTTTTTAAAATGGTGTAGTCCTCTCGTTGTTAAGATTTATTGGGAATTGCACAATGACAATTGCTTGACATTTCTCTGACAATTAGTAAATATTAGCAATGTGAATGGTGCTGCTCGGTTGAATCCGGGAATAGAGTCTATTATCCTATTATCCGGAGACTGGTTTCGAAGTTTTTGTCGCGTAAAAGATATTTCGGATAAGTGTCGTGAAAGTGATGTGTTTATTGTGCTGTATACGCGAGAACTTTGCAATTTGGAATACCTGCCACCTACTCTCGGCAATGTGAATTGTAAACAATTGCCGTTTGTGGTTGGTAGGATTTATTCCACTTTAAAAATCATCAAATTTTGATAATCTGCAAATTCTTCTACACAAACGATATTTCGGATAAGCGTCCCGATGAATTGAGGTCTGATGCTAAAGACTTTTTATATCTAAATTGCTTGTGAAAGATCCCATAACAACATTGATTAACATGACATATGAGTTTCCTCATATCTCCTGTAGGTGGATCTCGTGAATTTCTTTATAACCATAAAAAAACATCACTGTGTGGACCGGTTGGGAAAAGTAGCTTAGGTCCGCCATCTTGTAGGTTAATTGCTTTTGCGATAGGCCTTTTATATGAAGGCCATGTGTGCACACATATACACTGATATTTAGCGAAAGCTCAACGAATCGGCTGTATTCCAAATCCAAACTTACGACGTCGTGTGAAAAGGCTCATATGTAAAACTGAGAAAAGCATGCTCTCAAACCACAGTTGAGAATGTATATAGCCGATCGATGAGAGTGTGTTGGCGTGCGTATAATCCCATCAAGAAACAGAGGACCTATTATGAATAAAAACCGGATTCGGAATTCATACGATATCGTATTTTCGTAATATGACTTGCTGTTTGCACGGTAATCCGCCAATTTTAGCATGAAACATGAAAACTCCGTGCCATTTTTTTTATTAAATTTTAAAAACTACTTTGACACTTGATTGGGAATAAATTGAAAATTTGGAATCGATCATTGATATAAAAGTATAGAGGATATGCGAATAGCATATACGTATACTGTACGTGACTGTTGCCAGAAACAATTGCATTAATATGGGTGAGAACGCAGTGTTCTGACATTCCCAGTTGCTCCAGCATCGTTCCAGTAACTGGGACTGTCAATTTGAGTTTAATAAAATCGAGCGTCTTCAAGCCGCGCATTCAGAAAACGTTTTATAATACGTGATCGGGAGCTGCGTTTAAAGAATTTTTGCATTTAGTGCCTTGTGTATATGAGTGGCAGTGTCGAGTGATTATTTCATGAAGTTAATGTGCATACATGATTAGATAAAGCAGGTTTTAAGTTGTGCGGTTTGGTTGTGGTGAAAGCAAACATAGTTTATGAGTTAACGGCTTAACATTATTAAAATATAGCTATTGTTAGAGAATGCATGAAGTGTTTAAATTACAAATACGCCTGTTTACTTCGTTTGCGTGAATAGTAGCTTGGCAATCTTGGCGAGAACGAAAACAATTACCCGGTTTGTTTACATTTTAGGCAGTGTGACATATTGAATTTTTAAGTAGGTCAAAGCGGGTACTAAACTTAGCACTGAAAAGGGTCATTTTAAGCATATGCCCAGGTATATGAAAACGGAAAATGAAATAGTAAAATGGTAATTAAAAAAATTACAGTTAATTATGTAACGAGCACTGTAAATCTGCCATAGCCGGACCCAAGCCCGGTTGAGAAAAGAGGAGGGAGGTGCGAAGCTGTGATAATCGTTGAGTTTTTGCGCCTCTATCGCAAATGTGTACAGATATATATATATATATATATATATATATATATATATATATATATATATATATATATATATATATATTGTATACATATATATATATATATTGTGTATATATATATATATATATATATATATATATATATATATATATATATATATATATATACAGGCCCGGCGGACGCCTTGGGCGGTGTGGGTAGTACTACCCACCTGGGAAATCAAACGGTGGGTAATTACCCACCCTAAAATTTCGATCCTATATGCCACATTAATAAAAAATTGATAATTTATTTTTCTATTTGTGGTGAACAAGCATAAATTAAATGTGAAACAAAGACAGAATTTACGAATGTCTTCAACAGCAAAACTACCACATTCCGTTAAAACATATGATTTCTAATGGTTTCCAAGGTACCCTAGAAATCGTAAGTATTGCCCATAAAATAGCATTTAAAAGCGCAAATTGTAGCCAGCATTACAGTCAAACACACTTTCAATTAATTTTATATATTGCAATGTTTCACGATCGAATGGATGGTCTGAAGTCGGTAGCCCCAAGCCAAACGCAGCTTCTTGCAATCTGCAGATCCACAAGTTGCGGAGTTAAAGTTCAAATCTATTGACTAATCTTAATAAAACTAAATAATATACCACTACATCACGGACCCATCATAAAAATCCGATTTGATGCAGACGGGCACCTTTTGGGTGATACGTACCCTTCCTCAGCACCCTTTCAGTGTCACCATAGAGAAAACCAATGTAAAGAGACACGAAATACAAAAAGAGATACGAAATAAATAAAAAGGTGGGGTGCTTGATTTTATGAGCTGGGGCCATCATATTCTGACCTAGAGCGAAATGTAAGAAAACGGCGATGATGAACAAACATAACCTTTGACGAAAACTGGGCAGCATTAGGTATATGGAGTGTTTCTTTTCTTGGTATCCTTATTCTATGGCTACAACTACCAAGGATATCTATCCTGTTGCGTAAGGTATTTTTTAAGCGATATGTATTTTGCTTAGTGTATTTGAATAGTCAGAAATTACTCTCTTTAGCGTGAGGAGCCGGCTTTTGGTTTGTGTGACCGGTCTTGAGGCTCTTCAGCTCAAATGTAAACGCCTGAAAACCATATCTACGCAGCAAGAAGAAGAAGAAAATTAGGACAAAGGGTAGCAAAACGAAAGGGGAAGGCTCTTTCCGAATTTCCGCAGCGATATTCCGTGAACGAACACACTATCGTGTACAGCATGCCTATGATCTCGAAGTTTTATTTCTAGCCCCATCGCCATCGCTACTGAAACAAAATTCCAGCGAAATCGTGAACCGTACATGCGAAGGGGCAAAGAAAGAGAGTTAAGGAAGAAGAATGGTATAGCTTCACCGCTCACACTTTGAATCTTCACGGAAATTTTTTTAATGTGCGCATTTCTACTTCATATTTCAAAGTCAAAGCTCTACCACGTAATTTAAGGTGCTGATAGTAGCGTTGAAAACAAAATGGACAGGTTCATCATAAAGTTGAAAAGTGTTAATGAGGGACTCAAGGACAATAGGTACTACTACTACGCGAAACAGCTAACCGATTCTTTTGTTCCTTCGACATCATCAAGCAGTCCTAGTGACGATTTTCGGTATGAACTTAAAACTAGTATAGGTAGCGGTAAGTTCATTCTTCAAAATTTGGTTCATTCGGCCTCAACTTTCTCTACATAAGCTATTTTGCATTATTTACTCTCTTTTGTGATTCACTAATTAAGTGGATATTACCCATCGAAACGTTACGGACGTTAGTACGTTAGTATAAACATATATATTAAACGTTAGTATAAACATATATATACATATGCAAAATTTTCTTATGGCTTTTTAGATTCCAATGTTTCGACATCGCTCATACCCAAAGCATATCAGAGATGGAAAACCCAGTTCCCGTTCCTCGATACAAATGAGGCTGGTTTTTTGATTTGCAAAGTGTGCACAGACGCAATCGCAAAAAAAAATAATACTTTCTTTTGCTGCCTGTTATTTTCAATCAAAGGAAACATGGGTGGACAGAGGCTTCAGCTATTGAAAGCACGGGGTGGAACGGATCAAAGCACATTCAAAAAGTTCTTGGCATCTCGAAAGTGTGGAGGCTTTAAAAAACCATCACTCTTCTGTGAACCTTGTCGAGCTTCTTTCATCTGAAGCGTTGAAACAAATTATGGATGACCACACTGCCTTGAAAAAAGTATTTAGCACACTAAAAACTTTGGGGAAGCAAGGTTTAGCATTACGTTGAACAAATAATGATGAAGATTCTAATTTTATGGCGTTTTTACGAGCGCGCGCTGAAAATGTGCCTGAGCTTGAGTCTTGGATAAAACGAAATGGTTGTAAATGGCTCGACCACGAGATTCAGAACGAAATTATAGAACTTATGGGTACTGGAATTCTGCTAAAGAAAATGAAAAAAATTAAGGAAGCAGAATTTAATATCGCAATAATGTTGGATGGAGCTGCCGATATATCGAGGACGGAACAATTTTCTGTTTACATTAGAGTTGTATCTGAAGAGCTCATAGCTACTGAGTACTTCATTGGATTTTATACAACATTCGACGAGAAAGCTGAAACATTGTTCAACCTCGTGAAAGATGTTTTCTCACGCTTCGATTGGCCTGTTTCTTAACTTAGGGGCCAATGCTACGATGGTGCGACAAAAGTTTCTGGGTAAGTTTCCGAGCTTCAAGCAAGAATGAAAGCCGAAGAGCCTCGTGCCCTTTTTGTGCATTGCAATGCACACAATCTTAGCCTCGTAGTTCAAGATGCAATGAATGGGGTAGCAACGGCTAGAAAATTTATCGACCTTGTCAAAGATTTGATAAATTTCGTGAGAGGTTCTCCCAAACGCCTCGCTCAATTTCATGACTTACAGAGAACTGAAGAAGCCACTGGCGGTATTAAACTTCCTACTCTAGCAGCATACTGTCCGACAAGGCTAAGATTCTAATTTTTATACTGATGACTTTTGCGTAATCTGGTGAGTACTCCGAGAGGGTCGGTGCACTCACCGGGCCACGCTATTATCAAGCATTTAATTCATTTTTTTAAAGTATGATATTTTTTCCAAATTGGTTGTTCGAATAAAATGCTTAAAAACAGTATTAAGTAATTATTCGTCTTTAATCGAGTTCTTCTTCAAAACAAACTACAAGCCAACATGTTTATTGTTCAATAACAGCCAAAGCTTCCGGATTTCTAATAAATATGAGTCATTTGAATTCATATTTTTGCTTATTATGACCATTGAAATTTTCGAGCGAATAGAAATATTGAACACTGATCTTCAAAAAACAGAAAACTGTGTTGCCGATTCTTATCGAAAAGGAGAGGCCGTAGCTTATAGTTAAGCCGGCGATCGTGAT
>OX376372.1:89157043-89262956 GCA_947369275.1 Nemotelus nigrinus | reverse complement strand
AGTTTGTTTACGTTTACTTTACGTGGCTAGCAAAATTTGACAGCAACCGGATTTGTCGCTCCCATGTAGTGATAGAGTGAAAGGCACAAACTCGCGACACACACCTACAGGCGTTTACAGTGTTTCTGCTACTCTTAATATCTATATACTCTAAGGTACTGTACGTGAAACGTACACATACCCTACCTCAGTCTATAATGTTTGCGTACATGTACACAACCGATATACCGAACGAAACAGACACGATGCAAATGTACGTTACGATTGAATACTGTACTGTACAAAGTACACAAACATTATCCTCTAAAATGCGGAATGTGTACTCGTACACAACCCGTACACAAACGATATGCACTAAACGTACCGTACGTTTAGTGTACTTTTGCGCTTCATTTACATGAAAAGGAAAAACACTTTCAAAGTGAGAGCACTGAGTCAAAAATATTGAACTTCACAGGAGAGCATAATCAATTTATTTCGGCTACGGCATTATCACTTTTATCTGTAACTTTTTCCCAGTTCGTATAAATGAACCGCAAAAGTACACTAAACGTACAGTACGTTTAGTGTACACCGTTTGTGTACGGATTGTGTAGGCGTACACATTCCGTATTGTAGAAGATAAGGTTTGTGTACATTGTACCGTACAGTATTCAATCGTAGCGTACATTTGAATCGTGTCTGTTTCGTTCGGTATATCGGTTGTGTACATGTACGCAAACATTATAGACTGAGGTAGGGTATGTGTACTTTTTGTAGTGAATGTGTTTGCGTACGGGCTTCAAAAATGTACGGTACAGTACACTTAGGTACGGTACCATAAGGTTTTTTTTCGTTCACTGCTTTTAACATGCTTTGCGCGTGAAAATTGAAGGGGCTAATGGTGGAAAGTTAAGCCTGAATTAAGCCTGAATTACATTGCCATGCAGTGCAGTGCGGTGTCGAAGCAGTGCACGCATTGCAAAGCACATTGAAAGCAGTGCAGTGTTCTGACAATGAAAGTCAAATTAATTTGTGAAGGTTTGATATTTAGATTTTCTGCATCTGTTTTTCGTCCATTTACAATTTAATGCCTGGAACGGAATTTCCACCTTAATTTAAATGGTTTTTTCCTGGTCAACTACTCTCAAACGAATGTCAGCTGATGCAGTCTGCAGCGTTTTTGGAAATTAACTTAAACGATGCAGTGCAGTCCGCTGCAATATAATTCAGGCTTTACATTGAAATGCAGTGCAGTGCAGTCCAGCGCGGTGCCGAAGCAGTGCATGCATTGCAAAGCACATTGAAAGCAGTGCAGTGTTCTGAAAATGAAAGTCAAATTAATTTGTGGAGGTTTGATATTTAGATTTTCTGCATCTGTTTTTCGTCCATTTACAATTTAATGCCTGGAACGGAATTTTCGCCTCAATTTAAATGGTTTTTTGCCCAGTCAACTACTCTCAAACGAATGTCAGCTGATGCAGTATGCAGCGTTTTTAGAAATTAGCCTAAACGATGCAGTGCAGTCCGCTTCGCTGCACTGCACTGCAGTTAATGTGAATTGCCACATGCAATTACATGAGTTCTAAATTTCAGTGCACTGCACTGCACTGCATGCCAATGTAATTCAGGCTTTATACCGTCCGTGTCCAGGGGCTGGTATGCAGCCCGCGCCGGAACATTGCCTGAAAAGTGTCAGAATTTCAGTGTTGCTCTTTGCTCGTAGGTCGATCTGCAGCACAAGTGGGGATCTTTTTCAGGCACTAGGTGACGGAATTAAATGGTCTGCTATTTATTTGGTCACGAAAAGCAATCATTTTGGCCATTTTGAACGCGCGACGTAACAGAACTAGAAACAATGATTTTCCAGCAATTCGATTTTTTTCGCAGATAATTTTACTAGCATACAGTTTAATTAGCTGGTTGGTTAAATGAATTAGTGCGACGTTAGAAAGTTTTCAGCAGCGCATGTGTACGCAATATGAAATGCATGGATGAAAATTATGTATTAGTGTAAAGGAAATATATTTGAAATAAACAATTATTGAGTTGATTACATAAGTGTTTTACTTAGAAAAATTACGCTTATTTTCTTTCAATCTAATAGAATTTAACGTGAAAGTAATTTTTAAAATTTGCTACTTTAAGTTGGTTTCTACCATAAACTTCGATATGGATCATAATATAGCAGTATTGAAGAATGAATTTAAAATTGAAGAGCTGAAAGAAACATTGATAAAGGAGTTACATATAGTATTTAGCATACAGTTGGTAGAATCTTAATGTTATTTTCCAAGAAAGTAAATTTGCAAATCGCATGCCGCCAAACTTCAGCTTAATGCGGTGTTAGCGTTGTTAGCGAACAATTTAAAAGTGAAGCTGGCTGAAGGCTTGTACTTTTCTTGGAGAAGAATATTACAGCGATGTTTAATATGGTCCTGTAGTCTGCAGCACAACCAATTTAAAATTTTCAATAAGCATATGAGATGTTTATTTTGAAAGCGGCATAAGACACTTTGTTTTTAAATCCAGATAATTAAGGGTTTGCGTTTTAACATGTTTAAAAATATTGATGCCAACTTTCGAGAAGATTTACTTGTAGTTGTTACATCAGGATACTTATATTTTTCTCAGAGTAAATAATTTAGTATAGTCATTGAAAAATCACCATTTTTCATTACGGAAAGTGACTTATGCCACTTTCAAAATAAATAGTTTAGAAAAATTACTGAGATACATTAATTTTGTTCGATGTATTTTAATAAAGTGATGGTTTGAAAAGACAGTGATTGAAGATTATTGATGAATAAATCAAATAAATAATAGTTATAATTTAGATTATATATTTCATATAAAAGTTTATTCAACAAAAAAAAATTATTTTAATATTCATAAAATACAAAAATAATTAGTACATTTTAAAACATGTGTAAAAGTTATTCATAATTATAACGTATTTCATTTGAAAGTGCATCAGTTCAATTTGACCGTCGTCATTAATATGAGTGATTAAGTCCTGGGTAATCCTGGTATAAAGGTGTCATTTCTATTTGTGAATTACGCCTAGGTCTTCCTCATTTTGGTGACAAATCCAATGTGAGAAATTTATCTTTTTCATCTAATAAGCCGTTCACACTACACTCTAAATCAAGTAGATTTAGAAGCTGTCAAAGTTAATCAGGTAAGCGTTCACACTACCCGAAGTGATTTAGAATGAGGAGATTTAGAGAGAGAAATGTCATTCGAATATATGTGTACAATCTTTTTTACGTGAAAGCTGTTGAAAATGGTGCAGGAACATGCAAGAACATTTTCTTTTCACTTTGTACAACTCACATTTTCCTTTTTTATTCCATTTTTGCTATTTTAGGACGAAATTCGAATGACATTTTATTCAAATCTACTCTCGCTCTCACGGATGGAATTCGCCGCGCTCTGAGAAAAATTCGCCAGGGACAAAATTCACAATAGTACCTGATTTGATTAACTCTGTCAGAAGCCGAAAAAAATGTATGGGTAATCAGGTAGATTAAAGTTGATTTAGCTCTAAAGCGATCAGCTGATCGAAATCGCCTGATTTAGAGTGTAGTGTGAACGGCATATAAAAGGTCTGTTCCCGTACTTTCAGTAACTGAATTTTACTGAATTTTCCTGAATCATGTAGTGGGGAATTTCATGAAAAGTACGGGAACGCTGTCGTATTTCCTGAAAATCGACAACCGAAAGTGTCAGTTTTCGGTTTTTGGGAGAACAATAGTGATTATAAAGTCATCCTAAGCGGTAATAAATTATCGCCACGACAATATTCGACCTTTATAGCAACATAACGCAAAAAATATGTTGCTTGCCGCGCACATTTGAAAATATTTACTCCGTTTGACCTTTCAGTATTTTTCAGTAGCTCAGACCCTACTGAAATTTACTGAAAGAGGGGAAATTTTCAGTTTTCAGTAAAACGGAGTACGGGAACAGCTTCATTGCAATTAATCGCGATTGATCGCAATTAATCGTAGTACTGGAACAGACCTAAAGTTAGTTTATAAAATATTTTATGGGGAATATCATGATAAAATTTTATCCACTGAATTTTAAGCCAATTAACTTCGTTTTGATATGTATTTATTGTTCTTCTTGAAACACATTTTTCCAAGGATTGAGTTGAAATAAAATCTTTTCCTTGCATGTTATGTACTGCGAAGGATTTTCTGCGGCAGTCGGCCATCACGCTATATGTTATGTATGCACCACCAACTGCGCATAGCGCCACCTGAAGTCAAACATCGGAGATCGGAGCTTGACAACTTCAAGTAGAACTGGACTCATTTTCATCATTGAACGTCAGTCATCTTCGAGTCTTCTTCCGGTCGTCATACCCACATTGCTATGTTAACCTTTGTTAAATTTTTATATCGAATTTTAGTTATCAAACGATCCGTCTTTAAATACATAGCAAATTTTGGTGTCAGAATTGGGATGACAGACTTACCGTAAAAGTTTTTGGAAAACCTTACAGCAGCCATCACCGCTGCATTCCAAAGGTCAGGCGACAACTCTGGAGCGGAATCAAAGCCACCACCTTTTGCCATGCAAGAGTATAAATCTTCAGATGGCACAACCATCAGCGATTATTTCAAGCGATTCGACTGGGCTTTGCAGCTTTCCAAGATCCCTGAAAACTTACACGCCAGCTACGCACGTGTCCACATGGGATCCGAACTCAATAAGGTTCTAAAATTCCTATTATCTCCCCAGCTCCCAAAAGACGTCACTTACGAGACAATCAGGAAAACATTGACCGATCATTTTGATTCTCAAAGGAATAAGTACGCCGAAAGTATTCGATTCCGAACCATCTGTCAATCATCAGGTGAGCCTATCTCAAAATTTGCCCTGAGACTCAAGCAAGGCGCTGCATATTGTGAGTACGGCGAATTCCTTGATCGCATGTTGATCGAACAATTATTGCACGGACTCGAGTCGAGAAGCATATGTGATGAGATCATCGCCAAGTCTCCGAAACAATTCCAGGAAGCGTTTGACATCGCGAATACCCTAGAAGCCACAAGGAACACTGCAACCCAAGTGAAAATCCCTGATAAATCATCACCAGAGCCAACAAATAAATTGGGATATGCTCCGCCTCAGTTCAAACGGACCAGCCATCGTGTATTCAGCAAATCATCGCCAAATATACGCAGTCAACGTCAAAAGTCATTTAAGTGTGGCACAGGCAATAATCTCAGTTTTAATGGATGTGGAGGAAAGCATGCTCGCAGGGAATGTCCCTATAAAGATGTAACGTGTCATGAGTGCAAAAAAAGAGGTCATCTTGCTAAAGTGTGCCGTGCAAAATCTAAAAAATCCGACAGCACAGATCAATGCAACAGTGTTTACGCGCTCAACGGAATCAATCCCCTCACGTCAAATAAGTCAACTGACAGGCAGTTATTATCAGTCAGAATTGATAACAAGCCTATCCAGATGGAATTAGATACCGGTGCTCCTTGCGGAATTGTTAGTCTCGATACGCTACGTTCCGTTAAACCGCATTTTGTACTTGCGAAGACTGATAGACAATTTATAAGTTATTCGGGACATTATGTAAAGTGTATTGGTCGCACTCCGGTCAATGTAACAGTCGGTCAAAACACGAAGAAACTGAATGTATATGTAGTGAAAGGCAATTTCGAATCGTTATTCGGTCGCGAATGGATCTCGCACTTCGTGTCAGACATTAATTTCAAAGAAATGTTCGTTGGTAACATTCGTTCGCTGAAAACTTCAGTGCCAAGTTTATCTGCCGAACAAATTAACACACTTAACCTAGTTTTGTCACGTCATGACAAAGTGTTTAGTGACAAACCCGGTAAACTCACAGGACCACCTGTAAGTGTGCATTTTAAGAATGGGGCGAAACCAGTATTCGCGCGGGCTCGCGAAATCCCATATGCACTACGGGACAAGTATGCGCAAGAAATTGAGGCTAAACTTGCGTCAGGACTATATGAAAAAGTGGATCATTCCAAGTGGGCTTCCACAACGCATGTAGTCGCAAAAAAGAATGGAAATATTCGCATAACTGGCAACTACAAGCCAACATTAAATCCACAAATAGTTATCGACGAGCATCCTATTCCGGAAGCAGAACATATATTCAACGGAATGAAGAAAGCTCGGTTCTTCTGTCATTTGGACATTGTGGATGCATATTCTCATTTGCCAGTGGATGAGATTTTCAGTCACGCCTTGACACTGAATACACCAACGCATGGATTGATACGACCTAAAAGGGCTGTTTACGGTGCAGCCAATATACCTGCAGTGTGGCAGCGACGTATTGAAGAAGTCTTTCGAGATTTAAAGAAGGTACGCGTATTTTTTGATGATATCGTTGCTTTTGGTGAAGATTTCGAGGACATCTTAGTCGTTTTAGAAGAAGTTCTTTGTCGATTGGAGTTGCATGGTCTTAAACTCAATCGCACCAAATGTACATCACTATCTATAGAATTTCTTGGTCATCGTATTGACTCTAACGGAATCCATAAATCGGACACTCATATCAAAGCAATCCGGGATACCGCAAAACCATCTGATTTCGATGAACTGCAACTATTTTTGGGAAAAGCAGTTTATTACAGTTCGTTTATACCTAACCTTTCATCCATAGCTCGACCGCTTCGTGACATGCTACAAACGGAGAAATTTACTTGGAGTCCCTCTGCTGAACGAGCGTATGAAACCATAAAAAACATCCTTATTTCACCACAAGTTCTAATGCCGTATAATCCAGCTTTACCATTGTTGCTCGCAACAGACGCCAGCAAAACGGGTATCGGGGCGGTTCTGTCGCATCGTCTACTGAACGGAACTGAACGCCCAATCGCCTACGCAAGCCGTACAATGTCAACTACAGAACAACGTTATCCTCAGATTGACAAGGAAGCACTAGCCATTGTATGGGCTGTTCAAAAGTTCTTCCATTATGTTTACGCACGTCACTTCGTTTTAATTACTGATCATAAGCCGCTAACGCAGATCTTACATCCAACCAAATCCTTACCTGTTTTGTGCATAAGTCGTATGGCAAACTATGCCGATTACCTCTCTCACTTCGACTATGAAATAATCTTTAGACCTACAAAGGAGAATACTAACGCTGACTACTGCTCTCGTGCGCCTGTTACTTCTGAGTCCGTCAATAGTATTTGGAACTGTAACAAGGAGGGAAGTAATAATGATGACTTCGACGATTTCATGTTACACCACCTTAGTCAGCTACCAGTTCGTGCCGAGAGGATTGCCAGAGAAACTAGACAAGAAGCGTGTTTAGGAAAAATTGTTCAACAACTTGAATCTGGACAAGACCTTAGGAGATGCGGACACAAAGCACCCGAAGTCAACTACACCCTGGCAGGAGGCTGCTTGGTATTTGAGCATCGGGTAGTTGTCCCAAAAACCTTAAAAAGTAATATTCTCCAAGATCTTCATGCTGCGCATTTAGGGATCGTCAAAATGAAAGGAATTGCCAGATCATTTGTTTATTGGCCAGGTATTGACGCAGACATCGAGCAAATAGCAAAATCATGTTCTCAGTCTGCGAAAACTGCACATCTTCCTGCGAAATTTCGCAATCATCACTGGGAGTATCCAGAAGCTCCATGGGAACGCATACACTTGGATTATGCTGGACCAATCGCCGGTTCTATGCTGCTCATTATTGTTGATGCATATAGCAAATGGCTAGAAGTAGCCATCACGAAGTCAACTACATCTTCTGCTACAATAGAAATACTCGACAAGTTATTTGCAGCTTATGGTGTTCCTGTCACAGTGGTTATTGACAATGGTACTCAGTTTTCTTCCGACGAATTTCGGTCCTACTTAAAATCTGCAGGAGTCAAATATCATAAGCTAACGGCACCTTATCACCCATCAACTAATGGTCAAGCTGAACGCAATGTGGGTACGGTCAAAAATGCATTGCAAAGCTTAGCCACAACGTCAGCTACATTGAAATCAGATCTCAACGTTTTTCTACAGCACTATCGAAGAGCACCACATTCTACAACGGATCAATCCCCTTCAAGCCTTTTCTTAGGACGTAATATCCGAACCAAATTTGATCTTCTTAAACCCGATGATGTCTACACAAAAATAAGTGACAAACAACGAGCATCATTCGACTCGTCATTCAGGGAATTCAATGTAGATGAAATAGTCTACTTCACGTCTAATAACCCCAAAATGGATAAATGGATTGTTGGCAAGATAGCTAGCAGACTTGGTGATATTCATTACAAAATAATCCATCAAGGTAGACAGTTTAAACGTCACATCGATCAAATAAAATCTTGTTTATCGAACTCTGAGCTGAGAGATCAAGACGTCATTCCAGCAGCTCCGAGAGTACGTTACTATACACCTGAGCAGCCAGCAACATCTACTGAATTGGAAGGTCTCGAAGCATTTTCAGACGCATCGCATTCAGTACCTATCGAATCCTCTGAGAATACTCATCAACAGAGACATGTATCTACTGCAAGTCAACAAGATGTAATCACGCCGCGAAGGTCAACGAAAACTCATCGACAGCCTGATAGATACAGCCCCTAAATATTATCGCTTTTGTAACGAGGGAGGAAATGTTATGTATGCACCACCAACTGCGTATAGCGCCACCTGAAGTCAAACATCGGAGATCGGAGCTTGACAACTTCAAGTAGAACTGGACTCATTTTCATCATTGAACGTCAGTCATCTTCGAGTCTTCTTCCGGTCGTCATACCCACATTGCTATGTTAACCTTTGTTAAATTTTTATATCGAATTAAAGTGTTTAGTTATCAAACGATCCGTCTTTAAATACATAGCACTATAGTAATCATTTAGAGTGCATAAAACATTATTTTTCTAAGGCCACTTCTATCGTCACGATCATTGGGTGAGTATGAATGACCTGAAATTAAAAATTTGTGATCAACAATTTCAAAATCGTTTTCTGAAGACTGAACAATTTTAATCGAAGTTAATGCCAGTTTTATGTTACGATTTTTTCCTGTACACGCGTCACTATATGCAATTATATGCTTTTGAGCTGTGACATTCTGACGATGTTTTATTTAATACGAAGCAGCTTCCTGAGAACCTCTAGATGCCATTGTTTCATCCCAAAGGTACATGTCAGTATTATTAGGTCTGTTCCAGTACTTTCAGTAACTTAATTTTACTGAATTTTCCTGAATCATGTGGTGGGGAATTTCATGAAAAGTACGGGAACGCTCTCATTGTATTTCCTGAAAATTTACAACCGAAAGTGTCAGTTTTCGGTTTTTGGGAGAACAATAGTGATTATAAAGTCATCCTAAGCGGTAATAGATTATCGCCACAAAAATATTGGACCTTCATAGCAACATTACGCGAAAAATATGTTGCTTGCCGCGCACATTTGAAAATATTTACTCCGTTTGACACTTTTCAGTATTTTCAGTAGCTCAGACCCTACTGAAATTACTGAAAGAGGGGAAATTTTCAGTTTTCAGTAAAACGGAGTATGGGAACAGCTTCATTGCAATTAATCGCGATTAATCGCAATTAATCGTGGTACGGGAACAGACCTATTGTTATGAAAATTATGGAATCCCAAATTTAGCACGTACATATTCCTTTTGTAATATGGTATAGAAGTCGTAAGTTTGCGAAAAGGCAACGCTTTTGGATAGTGAAATGAAAAAGCAAAATATTCACCTGGATTCTCTGCTGCTTTTTCCTGATCTTCTTCTAAACATTTCCAAGCCATTTCTACCGATCTTAAATGTAAATCATGTTCAAGCTTTAATTGCCTTTTTCACATTCATCCTCATATGCTTCAATCTTTAATATTAAAAAATCGCATTTTTTGCATGTATCTTTTCTAGGTTGATGAAAGTGCAAATTAAAATCATTTAATTTTCCTGTATATCCCACTCGTTAACATGTTGATGTTTATCATTTTTACACTTTTCAAGATAGAAATTATACATATTCTTAATATTTATATCTGGACTTAAATATTTTCTGTAGGGATTATGACACCTTGTGTAATGTCTAAGAGAGGCTGGGAAACTTTGAATATGCTCTTTGATAGCTTATTCAAGAGATTCTTCCGTTTTTCTCCTGAAATTTTCAGATTTCCCACGCAAATCTTCTCCATCTCATATCTTTTGTCAGAGCTCGAGCTAGTCTTCCTTCTAAGATATTGAAAGTATCCAGAAAGATTCTTTCTCAAGCCAACTCACTTGCATTTTCACATGTCAAATAATATTTAAATTGGCATTGTCTTGGTTTTGATTTGTAATTCCTAGGTTTGCTCTTTTTGGGAATTCCACGCTTAACTATAGTATTTAGAAACAAATTTTACTTCCCGAAGTTTGCTAACTTCCAAAATTTATCAAAGATAAGTTGTCGATCAAACGAACTTATTTTATCGCCACAATTTTTCAAACAACAAGACTTAACTGAGTTTTTTTTTGGAAAAATAATTTTGGAGTTTGCTGTTACATACTTTTCACTGCTATTTTTTTTATGTTTATTAAAGCTTTGAGTATATTTTGTCTCGTTTCTGTTTCCTCTTTTTTGTGCACGATAACTTTCTGTTCCCTGTGCTGTGTTGTTTTCTGTTTTTAATGACTCCATAGAAGCTGTTTCTCCATCTGATGAAATCACTTTCATATGTCTTTTTCTGGCGTTAACGCTTTTTCGCATTACAGGGAATATTTCTATAAAATAATAATGTGCATTGAAAGCCACTTAATTTCATAGCTAAAACAAGTATGTTTTAACTGATTCACAGTCTGATAACATCATATCAAAATAATTTTAATAATGCTAATGATGTATACTGTATTAGATATCACTATAATGTAACTATAAAACTGCAATATCCTTTCTCACTTATGAAAATGTGTCCACTGATCAAAACTTTTTCTTTCTCTTCTCCACTAAGCCCCACAATTCATTTCCTAAGTACAGCGACTTACGCCACTTTCAAAATAAACATGCTTGTTATACCGTTAATTAGCGAAACGTCTCTCGAACAAAATTTCATTAGTTCTGAACAAATTGATTTCAATTTTTTTTTTGAAGATATACCGTTAAATTGTAATTAATGCTATCATTAACTTAATTTTTTTTTAAAAAGTGACTTATGCCACTTGCAAAATAAACAGCTCATATTATGGAGAAAATTTCCACCTACAATTAATTAAAGTTTGAGTACCAGAATGTGGTATCAACTTCGCGTCCCAAGAATATGCGCCGTACATCAACAGCAAACTCGCGAAACCACTATACATAATTCTGTTTGCTCAAAATTCAAAATACAAATGCCAAACATCTACACAATCATTTTTGTAATCTTGCTGCAAGCAACATTTGATCTATTCGCGTTACTGAATATATTATAATATATTAAAATAGATTCGCAGAAAGTCATTTTTGTACTCTTGCTGCAAGCCAAACTTTGCAGCAAAAAGAAGCCACCTGCCAAATTCTGTTACTGCTGCAGTTTGCTGAAGTACGCGAATAAACCTATTTTCAAAGCCATAAGGTCTGTTCGCGTACCTTAATCTATTATAATAAATTAAAATAGATTTGCAGAAAGTCGTTCTTGTACTCTTACTGCAAGCCAAATTTCGCAGCAAAAAGAAGCCAGCTGTAAAAATCTGTTGCTGCTGCAGTACGCGAACGGGGGTGTGTTCAATGTGCATGCTATAGCTGCTTCAAAAGCATCGCATAGCATCACTTTAGCCAGTGTCAAAATTTGAAGTAGCTAGGTGAAGCAGCTATGGATATTGGACAGCAAAGAGCTGCTTTCCAGAAAATGAGAATATTGTTTTCCAGATTTCCAGAAAACGAGCAACACATATTCATTTGGACTTCTTCTCTTGGATTTCCTGAGCTGATCATCAAAAATACTTCCCGGGTCTATTCAAATCTTTCGGTCGTAGTATATAGCAATTGATGATTGACAAGGGAATAAGTGTAATAGTTTCTTGTTTTTCTTACAGCTGCCATCATAGTACGTTAGTTTTGAGCAAGTGAACAGGAGACCATCTTTAGTGGAATAGAATCATCGAGTGATGCAGTACGTAAAGAAAATGTTCAAAACATTCTTCTCTTTAATTATCTTGACTCTATGGATACCTTTCGGCAACAATACTCAAGATGAGATAAACGATGGACAAGAAGAACGAATTGCGATCTCATTAGGTGCTTAATGCTGATGTTGCGTTCATGATACACTTTTGAAAATTTTAATATTCAACAATATCATTTCAATTAGGCTACGTAAACAGACCAAGTGGCTCCTATTACCGCAGTGCATTTAATCAAGCTGCAGGAAAAAAATAGAAGATACGCTGAAACGAAAAAATAGGATTATCCGAAATTTGCGTAAAAAACAGCGCAGGCAAAAGAAAATAGTTGAGTTGTTAAATAACCTCAAGGCCAATAACTGGATTAGCGAAGTAGGTCGAGAACGATTAGATAGTGTGAATATAATATAATAAATATCTTATTACCTAGAAATATATTATCTCCAACCTATCACTGTATTTAGCCTACTTTATAGTATTAGAAAAATTGAGACTTCTTGGAACTATTAACTGTGAAGAGGACTTATTTTTTTCGAAAAATCTTAAATAAAATTTGCCTTTTTCGGAATTTGAAGTTGCTTTTGATTTTAATGATTTTATTCATTGCAGTTGCTTTACACATAATACTCAGTAAAAACTTTCTTGACGTTCTATAAACGAAAATGTTGTTTTATGTTATTCAATGTTTTCTCATCACCTACGGCAGTACTCGGCACTGCTAAGATTTGAGCCAGGATAAACACATCTAATTTTTAAGCCACTTTCTTATAAAACAATTTTTGTGATATGGGTGAATAAATATTTAATTAGTATATTCTACAATTTTCATAGTTCGCATGCATTTGTGTTCTGTTTTCATTTTTTATCCTGGAAAAAACAATTAATTCACCGCAAAGCAACGAATAATCCAGCCTGCTGTAGCTTATTTTTACTCCCTGGTTCAAGAATTCGTACGGTTATAATATGAAAGCTTAAAATATTAAATAACTAAATACATCACAATCATTCACTTACGATATTCAAAATTTGAATATTTGAAATTATTCACACATAATATGTCCCCATCAATTTGATAAATTAGGATTTACCTACGCCCCGAAAATTTCAATCTATCATCGGGGTCGCTGGTGATAAGGAAAAATGGCCATGCCTTCGGCCCCTCCGAATGTCTGTCAGCTCTGCTTATATAGCGAGCAGATTCTTTTATCTGCCCGCAGGTAGCCGAATACAAATCCGTCTACTTTAAAAAAAAATACTGGCCGAATACAAATCCGTCCAAGTAATTATTTGCTCTTCGGTACAATACCGATGGGCAAGCTCTAAAAATGAAATCCAACTAATCTCGTTAGCAATCCCAAAGAAAAGAGAGTTTATTGGTTACAATCAAAATCTTATATAGTAAACTCGTATAATACAAAAATAACTGATTTGCTAAATTCCACATACAAAAAAAGGTGCAATAATTGTCAACGACAGTTGGTCATATGAATGCGTAGGTCAATGACGTCAGCAATTTCTCATTATTTTCATTATTTGGTAATAGTTGCTGACACTTGTATCATTGACCCGTGCATGCAGTTTTACAAAGCATACGCTCGTGCTGCAATTGACACCTTGCAGGAAATTGTTTTGTACAGGTAAAATATGTTTACAGTATTGTCGTTTTGATATTAAAGCATATACATACATACGAACATACAAAGAATCAGATAGCAAAATGACTACATAAATTGAATCTGAACATATCAAAGCAAAATTGATGATTCTCACATTAAGTTAAATTGAGCATATGTATGGATGACTAAGTGAAACATATGGTAGAGATAGAAATGAACTTAGGAAGTAGATTTTAAGATATTACGTTTGCCTAGACTTATTGTTTAATTTGTATGACATTTAACATTCTCCCCCGCGTTGAATGATGCAGGTCAGTCAACTATTCGTCCAGGTGAGCTGATATGTTGAACGCTTCGTTGATCTTCTGGAGTACGGTAGTGGCGGATGTATATTCATAACAACGTCTGTGGTGGATGTACATTTTCGTCTGCATTTAGTTCTGGATGATTCCGTAGCAACAAGTTTGTTGTGGTCATGTCAATTCGTCGGTTTTGGGTCGCACTGGATGTCTGCCTAGACTCGTATCTGTAATTGAAAGGCCTGGTAAAGGAGATGTATCGTCAGTACTCTTATGCTTCGGGGGTCGATTATTGGGCACGTCTTCCGAACAAGTTTCTTCCGTTTCTATAGGCAGTGGTGCTAATTTATGGATTGGTCTCCTAAGAACACCATTCGCTGTTCAAATATCCGCTACTCGTGCCAAGCCATCCGAGCCTTTTGTGACTTGTGAGATTCTGCCCATTCGCAATTTTAAGACTGGGAGATTGTCCTCTTTGATCACCACCAGCATACCTGGTTTGACGTTTTCGCAGGTTTGTTTCCATTTGTGGCGCTGCTGTAACTCGGTAAGGTGTTCCAAAGACCACCTCTGCCAGAATTTTTGCTTGATATCGTGAATTTGCTTCCATCGCTTTGGTAGTGTTGAGCAATTTGGTAACGCGTGTGTGTCTATTGGCGTAGTAAGAGGCTCTCCGATCAAAAAATGTCCCGGTGTCAAAGCTGATAGGTCGTTGGCGTCCTCAGAGATTGGAGTTAAGGGTCTGGAATTGAGGACGGCTTCTACTTCGGTTAACACTGTCGCCAATTCTTCATAGGCTAAGGAAGCGGGTGCTTCGTTTTTAATCAGCAAGTGCTTAGCTGATTTTACCGCCGCTTCCCATAAACCACCAAAATGCGGTGATCTAGGCGGAATGAAATGGAAATCAATTCCTTTAGAGCCACAAAAACTAGTTATCTTCTGTTGCACTTTCTGTTCGTAAATGCTGCATTTTAATTCCGATAATTGATTTTTCGCGCCAACAAAGTTCGTTGCATTGTTGCAATATAAATGGCGGCAATGTCCTCTTCGTCCCATGAATCTTTTCAAGGCAGCAATAAAAGATTCTGTGCTTAAATCGCTGACAAGTTCGAGGTGTATGGCTTTCGTTGCGAAGCAGCAGAAGACAGCCAGATATGATTTTTGAGGACGCTTTCCACGTATTTTAAAGTGGGTCCACAATGGTCCAGCGAAATCAACCCCGGAATTAACGAAAGGTCTTGCTGGTTGGACTCTCTGTGCAGGCAGCTCTCCCATTAACTGTGTGAGAAGCTTTGGCTTAGCTCTGGTACACCGTATACACTTTTGCACCACTGATTTGGCTGCAGTTTTGCCCTTGATAGGCCAGAACTTCTGTCGGGCGATAGTTAATAATACTTGAGGCCCGGCATGTAGATGTTGTTGATGGATATCTTCCAGAATTAATTTCGTTATGGGATGACCATATGGCAATATGATAGGGTGTTTTGTGTCATAGGGTAGATTTGAATGCTCCAAACGGCCACCAACACGTATCAGCCCAAATTTGTCCAAAAAAGGGTGTAGACTGCTTAGTGACTCACTGTTGCTTAATTGCTTCGTTGTTTTAAGCCGATGCAGAGAGTCGTGATATTCCTCTCGTTGTGCTTCTTTTATGACGACATATAGAGCTTTCTCTAGCTCTTTGGCGGACAGTTGTAAAGTGCAAAAAGCTATCCCCTCCACCCTGCGGGCGTTTTTGATAAATCGCAAGGTGTATGCCATTATGCGTTGTAAACGTTTCAACGAGTTGCGATGATCTATATCACTTAACAGCTGGGTATTTGTCTGAACGGCTGCCAAAACTGCCCTTGAGCATCTTTTTTCCAAGTCAATGGTTTCCATTCGGTGTGGTTTTGGCCAACTGTCCTCAGATCCATGTAGAAATACCGGTCCGTAGAACCATAGAGAGCAGTTTTTCAAGGCTTCCGGAGCAAGGCCTCGGGATACAATATACGCCGGATTGTGCTCGGATCTGACGTGTCTCCATTGTGAAGGTAGTGACAGCTGCTGGATTGTAGCTACCCGGTTGGCCACAAAAGTATGAAATGACGCTGCTTCCGCGTGTATCCAATTCAAAACGATCTTCGAGTCTGTCCAGAAAAAACACGATCTATCAGGTAGATTTAAGGCCCGCTTGAGGCGATGAACCAATTCCGCAGCTAGTTTGGCAGCGCAGAGCTCTAGTTCAGAATCACCTTTTCAGAATCATTACATACACTTCTAATCTTGAACTGGTCCGTTAAAGGGGTCCAGATTAATCCGAGTGTTTTGACTTGCCCTTCATTAGCTAGGTCTAGTATTAATGCCTGATCTCCATTCGGTACGTGTTGCAGGAGCATTTTATGGTTGGCGCACCACTTACGCAGCTTAAATCCAGGGGAACTCAGGATAGCCCGAAGTTGCTCTTGTTTCTCGATGGCATCGCATAGATTATCGGCGCCGGACATGACATCATCCATGTAAAAGTCATATTTCAGTGCTGCAGTGCCAGAGGGAAATCGATGCATTGACTGATCTGCAAGCTCTTGCAAGCATCGTGTCGCCAAGTAAGGAGCCGATGTGGTGCCATAGGTTATGGTATTCAGCTTATAATACTTAATCTCTTCGCAGGGATGGTTTCTCCATAGAATTAGCTGATATTTTCTATCAGGTTCCGCTACCATTATCTGTCGATACATTTTCTCTATATCGGCTGTGAATACGTATCGGGGTATTCGAAACCTTAAGAGAATAGTAAAAAGATCGTTCTGGATGATGGGCCATGTGCAAAACACTTCATTTAAGCTTATTCCGTTTTTAGTTTTCGCTGAGGCGTCGAAAACGACTCTGAGCTTAGTAGTCGTGCTCTCGGGTTTTAGCACGCAGTGATGGGGCAGGATATAATGTGAATCCATTACTGACGTTGGGTCAATTTCGCTCATATGCCCTATTGTTTCATATTCATTCATGAACTGGCAATACTGTTGTTGTAGGGCAGGATCTTTGCTAAGCCTTCTTTCTAGTTGCAGGAAACGACGAAGAGCTATTTCCTTCGAACTTCCCAGCTGTTGTGGGTCTTTTTTGAAGGGTAGTTTGGCTACAAAGCGTCCTTCATGGGTCCTTTTTGTATTCTGAACGAAATTTGTTTCTCATTTTATCTCTTGTGTCGTCATATGAGCACCCGTGTTATCTGGTTCTTCTAATCTCCAAAAGCGCTCTATTTGCTCATTCATTTTTTGCTCATCTAGTTCAGCAATTGCACAAGTTATGTTTGACACCCGCTGACTTTCTAGTTTACCGGCCACGACCCATCCAAACGCTGCATTTTGAAGAAGAGGGAGCTCTTTTGCCAGTCGTATCTGCCCGATTGATAACAACTTATAAAATATTTCAGCACCGATGAGAAGATCCACCTGTCCTGGCTGATCAAAGGTGCGATCAGCCAGTTTTATGTTACGTGGGATGGCCTGTCTTGTTGAAGGTCCCAAACAATATGCAGGTTGGGCTGATATTATTTGCGGTAGTACCATGGCATCTATTTGTGCCGTGAAATTCGACACTTTGGAATGAATCCTTAGGCTCACTCTATTTCGAGCTTGTTGGCAGTTACCGCCTATCCTCCTTATATTAAGGTCAACGTGTTTTTGTTGCAAGTCCAGTTTGCTGACGGCGACTTCGGTAATCATGTTCATTTGTGAACCACTGTCTAACACGGCTCTTAGATCCACTAATACGCCTTTATGGTTGCGAGCCTTTATAATAGCAGTACTTAGCAATACCATGGCTCCTCCCGTGGACCATTCTGTTGAAAGCGTGGCTAGACTATCATTACCTCTTGAGGGTTCGATCGATAGTGTGGATGGAGCTGTTCCTTGCTGCAATTTTCTAGAGCTAGCGTGTGAATCGTTCGCGTTTGCCGTTAGATGATCCAAAAGTAGCAACGTATTGTGCTTTTTCTCACATTTTAAGCATTTTCGAGACATGCATTGTGACGCTCGATGCCCATCACGCAAGCAATTGATACACAGACTCAACTGTTTGACCTTAGTAAAGGTAATTGAATTTGATCACGGTTCCCTTCTTGTCTATAAATCAGCATAGACAGTGTATATCATTTCTACAGCTTATCGAAGCCGAGCATATTGAAACGGGAAACTCGATCGTTTTGCGGAATCAGCCTCCGAAAGCAGATTTCCACCTGCAAAGTGGTCACGCCAGTCAAGTATGCACTGTGTGCTGGTGTCTGATGAGAAGCAGTGCATACTTTCGAAACCACTTTGTCAAAATAGAATTTTCAATGTAGATTAAAATTTTTAATGTTAATAAAAAGTTGTTCAATTTTAATCATCCCGCAAAAACAATTCCAATATATTTGACCTTGTTTATTCTGTCTGGTATCGATAATTGTTTGAATTCTTGGCAAGCTGATATTTTATGTGTGCCTTTACAAACCTTGCAGTTTATGAGAGGAACATCCTTCGACGATACCAAGGCAGCACATTTGTTGGACGTTAATTTGCTATGATGAATTGATCGCTTTTCTGCACCTACTGTTTCCAAAGCCTGAAATCTACGCTCGAGGAATTCCAGAAAGGCGTCTATGCCCTGAAGCTCACGTGGTGCCTTCAATGATTGTTCATAAAGATTATGACTGGCTTTGTCCAGTTTCCTTATGAGGAGATGAAGGATCATTGGATCCCAATTTGCTATGTCTATTTCCAGATTATTAACCCCCAACAAACATTCGGTTGTCACGTCATGCATTTTTTTAATGGCACTGACTTTTTATGGCTTTGACTTTTCAGCCTCATTAGCGTTTATACCTCTAATAATGTGCTCAACAGCATTCATCTTCGATCGTTGCTGCCTGACCAGAATGGTTAAGTCGCTACTTCCTTCTAAAGATGTCTTGAAGGGTATAAATGCGACTTCTGATTAGGTCTGTGGCTCTGTCGTGCCACTTTTGGAAGCGTACCGTAGCTGTAACATCGCTTCCTTTGCTTTCAAGTACTGGTGCTCTACTGCTCTGAAGTACTTGTTGACGAAGTATGGGTGATCTGAGTGAGTACTTTCAAACTCCTTTAACGCATGATCGGTTTTAGCAAACGCCTCCCATAACTCCGTTAATTGCTTCAAACGTGAATCAAGATAGTCGGCTGTTTTCCGAGCCAGGGAATCCTTCTTATAATTTGCCAAGACTCTCCTTAATTCCTTTCCCGTTTCATCTTGATGTTGCACAAGATCTTTGAAAATGCCCATGGTATCAGTCTGTGTTATGGCCCAGACTACGCTCCTACGTTGAAAAGAGATGAACGGTAAAAAAATTACTTAGTCTGTGTTATGGCCCAGACTAACGCTCTCAAACCTATTCTCCTTCTTTTTACTGAGAAAAGCGGATACAGTCAGATACTGCAAAGGGATCGTTGGGTAAGGGGAAATATTATTCACCTTCAACTGATCCAAATGAGATACAAAGGGAAAACACCGAACGGATTCTTCTAAAACTCTGATCTGTACGAAACACGTGATAAATAACGTCGGGGTCACCAAAATGTTTATATAGTGAGCAGATTCTTTTATCTGCCCGCAGGTAGCCGAATACAAATCCGTCTACTTTAAAAAAAATACTGGCCGAATACAAATCCATCCAAGTAATTATTTGCTCTTCGGTACAATACCGATGGGCAAGCTCTAAAAATGAAATCCAACTAATCTCGTTAGCAATCCCAAAGAAAAGAGAATTTATTGGTTACAATCAAAATCTTATATAGTAAACTCGTATAATACAAAAATTTACTGATTTGCTAAATTCCACATACAAAAAAAAGGTGCAATAATTGTCAACGACAGTTGGTCATATGAATGCGTAGATCAATGACATGGGTCAGCAATTTCTCATTATTTTCATATTTTCTAAAACCCAATATTAGAAAAACTAATAGTTTTAGAAAAACTATTGGTGGTGTCTCTGAGAATTATTTGATAATAGTTGCTGACACTTGTATCATTGACCCGTGCATGCAGTTTTACAAAGCATACGCTCGTGCTGCAATTAACACCTTGCAGGAAATTGTTTTGTACAGGTAAAATATATTTACAGTATTGTCGTTTTGATATTAAAGCATATACATACATACGAACATACAAAGAATCAGATAGCAAAATGACTACATAAATTGAATCTGAACATATCAAAGCAAAATTGATGATTCTCACTTTAAGTTAAATTTAGCATATGTATGGATGACTAAGTGAAACATATGGTAGAGATAGAAATGAACTTAGGAAGTAGATTTTAAGATATTACGTATGTCTAGATTTATTGTTTAATTTGTATGACATTTAACAAGCTCTAAGCCACTAAATTAATTGATGCGCCTTTGACGCTCCCCACTCATAAAAATAAAAGAAAACATGTTGTCAAGCTAGATTGTTAATGATTGTGCGCGTAGTACGGTATTCGCAGATGATAACTTATTGCGGTGGTAGTTTTTCATCTATGAATTTAGTGTTGAGTTAGTTTAATTATTGTTGGTTTAATTATTAGTGCTGGGAATTTGTTTTTGAACTGAAAATCCGCGATCCGATGGTACGAGAGTCGATTGTAATTGAATAACTCTATACCATGCGGCTCATTTCCCATTTTTAGATGGATGTTTTCGATGCCACTTTGCTTCTTGCCTAATAAAGTAAGAAATCATATTTAAACTTAACTTCTGGCATTAAAATTTTGTTAATGGGCCGCAATTTGCATAGATGCAGTGGGCAATCATTTCGATTCCTACTTTATTTACATTGATTTGACAACATGAGTTTTGTCAAAGGGTAGAGGGGATAAAACTGGTGCCGTATACATACGCTTGTAAGGCTCTCGCAGCAACAATCGTTTTAGGAAAACACCACAGTTAGAATCACAAAAACAACTAACTAATTTATTACGCTTCGGCAAACTCGTTGTTAAACAAAACTGACATTTCACATTACAACATTTAATGGGGTTATTCAACATATCCCCACATCGATCGTGGCGCCTCTGGTGGTGTCTCTGAGAATCTTAGACGCTCATGTACGTGTATGACGCCCATCCATTTGTTCTAAAACTTTGAAAATTTTGCTGCCGGCATCGCTTCCCGTTCTTACATAAAAGAAAATCTTGGGAATGTTCTTTAGCAGTTCATGATGAAAGTCCAAAATAGAAAAACTAGGAATTTATAATGTATATTATCTTGAAATGCACTTCGCATCCTGGCACGGATACGACACCAAGGGATGGGAACAATGAAAACATACTCTGAAAAAATTTATTGCTGTATATCATATACATTTGATCTCATTCTATCGTTAAAATTAATTCAAACACTAATCACTTTAATTAAAATTCTTGCTATATTTAAGCATTGTACACCAACTTGAGCGTATTATTACTTGGACGAATCCATTAAATGAAAAAAATTGTGTTTAAGAGATGTGATAAGCATCCATCTGTAAATTTAATTATGTGTTTAAGTATCATAAGAGAACGATTTGCAATAGTATTTTCGTCTCACACCCCCTCTTCCTTCAAACCCGGGCTTTTGACTGGCTTCGGGGGATTAAAGCTCTAACTTGAAAGCCCATCGTATTGCTCGAGGTCATAAAGACGCAAATAAATACAACTAGAGACGTTATGATTGTTTTCATATAATACATTTTTTTATGCACCTGCTTCCTTCATAATTGTATTCTCGTAATATGTTATCATTTGCAGCCAGAAACATGTATTTATCTTAGTTTTAGAAAAAAATAATTCAAAAATATTTTTGACTCCAAGCCTGAGAGCATAAAGACATTCTGAGGGATGATGTCCATTTAAAATACATTGAAGAGAAACCGACCACTTTTCATGTATCTTCAATGTCAATTCCCCTCTTTGTATCCTTGTTGTCGATATGACAATTAAACTATTGGAAACAATTTGAGTCGGTGCGGAAATAAAATCGTGTTTATTTTAATTATAGATTCATTTTGTGTAGATTTGACTAGTGCGGTTCACAAAAACGTTAGTGTAGAAGTGAAAATCGCGAGTTTTATTTAAAAAAAAGTATTTGGAAACTGTGCAATTGCATTAATCTTCGCAATGAAGTGAGTTGTGCCGAATTGTGGCAACAGTTTGCAACGCCGGCCACTTGGAGTTTCTTATCAAAAGTAAGGAATAAACAAACGATGTGTTTTGCAAAATTTTGTGAATTTCACAAACTTTTTATAAGTGAAAGTGCCTATTCGAGCCTTTTTAAATATTATCGACATATTCGCGCGAATTTTCTGGTAGCCATTTTAATTGCTGTCAAAAAAAACACAAAGCAGTAGAGCGCATAAACAGTTTCGGGGCAGAGCGGAAATAAAATGATATAAAAATTTATTCGTATTACATGCTGTGTGAAATATTGTTTTCCAGATTTCCAGAAAATGAGCAACACATATTCATTTGGACTTCTTCTCTTGGATTTCCTGGGCTGATCATCAAAAATACTTCCCGGGTCTATTCAAATCTTTCGGCCGTGGTATATAGCAATTGACGACTGACAAGGGAATAGGTGTAATAGTTTCTTGTTTTTCTTACAGCTGCCATCATAGTACGTTAGTATTGAGCAAGCGAAAAGGGGACCATCTTTAGTGGAATAGAATCTTCGAGCGATGCAGTTAGTAAAGAAAATGTTCAAAACATTCTTCACTTTAATTATCTTAACTCTATAGATACCTTTCGGCAACAATATTCAAGATGAGATAAACGATGGACAAGAAGAGCGAATTGCGATCTCATTAGGTGTTTAATGCTGATGTTGCGTTCATGATACACTTTTGAAAATTTTAATATTCAACAATATCATTTCAATTAGGCTACGTAAACAGACCAAGTGGCTCCTATTACCGCAGTGCATTTAATCAAGCTGCAGGAAAAAATTAGAAGATACGCTGAAACGAAAAAATAGAAAAACAGCGCAGGCAAAAGAAAACAGCTTCTATAGTTGAGTTGTTAGATAATCTCAAGGCCAATAACTGGATTAACGAAGTAGGTCGAGAACGATTAGATAGTGTGAATATAATAAAATAAATATCTTATTACCTAGAAATATATTATCTCCAACCTATTACTGTATTTAGCCTACTTTATAGTATTAGAAAAGTTGAGACTTCTTGGAACTATTAATTGTGAAGAAGACTTATTTTTTTCGAAAAGTTTTTCGAAAAATCTTAAATAAACTTGGCCTTTTTCGGAATTTGAAGTTGCTTTTGATTTTAATGATTTTATTCATTGCAGTTGCTTTACACACAATACTCAGTAAAAACTTTCTAGATGTTCTAAAAACGAAAATGATATTTTATATTATTCAATGTTTTCTCATCACCTATGGCAGTACTCGGCACTGCTAAGATTTGAGCCAGCATAAACACATCTAATTTTTAAGTCACTTTCTTATAAAACAATTTTTGTGATATGGGTTAATAAATATTTAATTAGTATATTCTACAATTTTCATAGTTCGCATGCATTTGTGTTCTGTTTTCATTTTCTATCCTGGAAAAAACAATTAATTCACCGCAAAGCAACGAATAATTCAGCCTGCTGTAGCTTATTTTTACTCCCTGGTTCGAGAATTCGTACGGTTATAATATGAAAGCTAAAAAATATTAAATAACTAAATATATCGCAACCATTTACTTACGATATTCAAAATTTGAATATTTGAAATCATTCACACATAATATATCCCCATCAATTTGATAAATTAGGAATTACCTACGCCCCGAAAATCTCAATCTATCATCGGGGTCGCTGGTGATGAGGAAAAATGGCCATGCCTTTGGTTCATAGAGATAAAATAGTAGAGTCGCCCATGTGATACGACTGCTTTGCATGTACCCCTGCAACTTTCGCCAAGCGTCCTATCCATCAACTTGACAAGATATTTTCCACGTGGTGATCATATGACGTATGATTCCAAATCAGATAGATGTGCAAGAGGGAAACACAACATCAGCATACCCCTTACCTCTTGGTTACGTCCCCACCAATGCATTTCAAATGTGAAGGGCCACTCCATTGTCTACTACCTCCATTCTTCGGATCCTCCGAAAGTCTTTATGCTGTCAGCTCCAAGCCACCAAATTAATTGATGCGTCTTTGATGCTCCCCACTCATAAAAATAAAAGAAAACATGTTGTCAAACTAGATTGTTAACGATTGTGCGCGTAGTACGGTATTCGCAGAAGATAACTTATTGCGGCGGTATTTTTTCATCTATGATTTTAGTGTTGAGTTAGTTTAATTATTGTTGGTTTAATTATTAGTGCTGGGAATTTGTTTTTGAACTGAAAATCCGCAATCCAATGGCACGAGAGCCGATTGTAATTGAATAACTCGCTACCATGCAGCTCATTTCCCATTTTTAGATGGATGTTTTCGATGCCACTTTGTTCTTGCCTAATAAAGTAAGAAATCATATATAAATTTAACCATGAGCCGCTTTTCTGGCATTAAAATTTTGTTAATGGGCCGCAATTTGCATAGATGCAGTCCAGTGGCGGCTCCTCAGAGGAGGCAAGGGAGGCAGTGCCTCCTCGATAAAATTTAAAAAAATGTAGGCTACATTGATCAATAAATTGTCTTTACATTCCTTATAAAATTATTATTTTCCTACCGAGTCTCCTCTACTTTTTTATCTATCGCTGCTATTTGTGTACATGCATACATTCAAAACTCAAGTTTAGAGCAGCGCCTCAATGCAAAAAGTAAAAAAAAAATTACGCCACATGAGATGTATGCCTAGAGCACTGCCTCAGTGTGAAAAATCGAAAAATGTTGCCATCAATCCTTACCAACGTGCTGTAGATCGATTTCAGACACACCGAAAACGAAGGCAGAGAAACGAAAATGAGGCAAATTCATATCTGCCTCAGTGGTAACAGTTTTATCAATGAAACTTCATAAGTTGTACTTGGTCGTCGCTCATATATTTTCATATATGTCGTGTTTCGAAATATCGTAATGAGAGGCATGCCTCCACACTAGGTTCCGAAACGAAGGCAGCGAGAAATCATGTGGGTACATGTTGCCGGAGTTTTTTTTGTCTTATTTTTTGCTTTCGTTTCCTTGTTATTTCGCTGCACTTTATCTAAGGTAATTATTTTAGAGCAAAGCAGGATAGAAATGGACAAATTACGAGCTGTCCATATATACCTTTGAAGAGTTTTTCTTTTTTTTCATTTTTTTTACCAATGCTTTATGTTTCGGTTAATGAAATGTGTACAAAATGTAACAAGAATGGAAAATAATTTCATAGACTTATAGGAAAGAACCCGAAAATTATGTACATATGTTTGCATTTTAAGGGAACTTTGCGTTGTTGTTTTTTATATTTAGGTGTTAATTTCTGATTTGGTAATTTGTGTTTGATGTTCAGTAGCATTTTAGCTTGCTAATAGTGAGTTTACTAGTGTTCAAAGTGTTTTCTTTTTGTGAATTTGACTGGCAGGAGAATTTACCAGCTCGAACGAAAGCTAAGTTTATTATATATATAATATTATTGTCTGTCAGTATTTTTATGCTGATCGATTTTAGTTTTGATCAATTATAATTGATATATATATATATAAAAGATTTGATTAATTTTTATTTAATAAAATGAATGCAATAGATGAGTTATTAGTTAGCCCATTCAGCCGAAAAAACTATCCGGAAAAATTAAAAGTGAAGGTAGGCCGACCCCAGAGCTGAAAATTATTAGAGCTGACGGGAAAGTTAACCGCTCATTCAGTGTGGAGTGGTACGGTAAATATAGTTGGCTTTCTGGTAGTTCCATTGCTGCGAAACTCTTTTGTTTCTCATGTGTGCTGTTTCCTTCGAGCTCCAGTAACGATGTGTGGCAGAAAAATGGTTTCAACGATTTAAAGAACCTAAATCGTGCTTTATCTCGCCATGATCTATGTCAGGACCACATCCGCTCGCAGTTAAGCTTGAAACTATTAGGCTCCCAACGAATTGAGTCTGAGATAAATGAAGGTTATCGCCGGCAAATCGAAAATCATAATGAAAACGTGAAAGGTAACCGTGATATTCTTAAAAGGTTTATTGACTTGACGTCACTTTTATCACGCCAGGACTTACCATTCAGAGGTCATAACGAAACCGAGGCTTCTCTGAATAAAGGAAACTATCGAGAAATATTCGATATGTGGAGCAAATATGATTTGGTCCTTAAAGCGAGCTCCGATTCAAAAATTTTCACAGGCTTATCTAAAACGATTCAAAACGAGCTAATAGAGTCGGTTGCGTATAAAGTTAGGAGTGAAATTAAAAAGCGGGTGTCTTTTTGTAATTTTTTCGCCTGGGAAATCGATGAAACTACTGATGTTTCTTGTAAATCACAGCTGTCAGTTGTTTTACGATTTGTAGCAGGTGGAAATTTAATTGAGCATTTCATCGGCTTTTTTGATGTCAGCTCTGGACGTGATGCTACTTCTATATTTAATTTTTTGGAAAAAGTCATGAGTGAATTTAACTTCCAAGAAAAGCTTACAGCCCAAACTTACGATGGAGCAGCTGTGATGGCTTCAGAGCTTAATGGCTTGCAAGCTAAAGTTAAAACCGTTGCTCCACATGCAATTTTTGTTCACTGCTATGCTCATGTTCTGAATTTAGCTTTAAGCAAAGGAGCTAACAATATATCAAAGGCGAGAATTTTTTTTTGTAATTTATCAGGTTTTCGGTCCTTTTTTTCAAAATCTACAAAACGGACAGAAGTTTTAAATGCGTTTAAGGCTCCACGCATTCCATCATCTGCTCCTACACGGTGGAACTTCAATTCGCGTTTAGTCAATGTTGTCGCTGAGAACTTAAATATTTTCGAGGAAGTTTTCGAGAGTATCATTAATGACCCTAATTTTGATTCTGATTCTGTACATGAAGCTATTGGGTTTCTTCACACAATTAGGGATTTTGATTTTATGTTTCTGCTTACAGTTTACCAAGCACTTTTTCGTTACACGTCTCACCTATGGGATGTTTTGCAAGCAAAAAGCTCAGACATTCTTTTTTGTCAAAAACAAATAAGCGTGACAATCGATCATTTTCATAAGATGAGATCGGATGTCGAATTTGAAAAACATTTCAAATTTGCATTAGAAAAATCTACTTCGTTGCCTCATTCTAGTCGTAAGCGGAAAATTGGTAGCGGTGTTGAAAACGTTGATCAGCAATATCGAATTTTATATTTTGAGATTGTCGATAATCTAATTGCCCAGATAAGAAACCGGTTTAATGAATTTCATAAGCTCGAATTTTTGAATCTCATGGATATGAGCAAATTTTTAATTTTTCATAATGCGTTTCCACAACCTTCCTTTGACTGCCTGATGTCCACATATGGTCGTTTTTTTAACAAAGAAAAACTTAAAAGCGAACTCATTGTCTTGTACGCTGACAAGACAATCTGGGAAAGCTGCCATACAGTGCAAAGACTTTTGACATATCTTCATTCCATAGGCATTCATGATGTTATGCCAGAAACCGTCAAATTAATAGAGTTAGTCTTGACAATCCCGGCAACTTCAGTAAGTACTGAGAGGTCATTTTCCGCACTTAAAAGAATTAAAAGTTATTCTAGAAACACCATCGGTCAAATACGATTGTCGGACTTATCGCTGCTAAGTATTGAGAAACAATTTGTCAAGGAATTTGAGCAAAAAAGTAGCTGGTATGACGATATTATTCAATATTTTGCAACCATGAAGGAAAGAAGGATGGATTTTATTTTCAAGTAAAATTTTTCTAATGCATTCTTCATACATCTTCCGTTCATCGCACAGTCTCGAAAGCTCCTCAAATATATTTTAAATTCACCTGCCTCCTCGTTTTTGAATGGCACGAGCCGCCACTGATGCAGTCGGCCATCATTTCGATTACTACTTTATTTACATTAATTTGACAACATGAGTTTTGTCAAAGGGTAGAGGGGATAAAACTGGTGCCATACACATACGCTTGTAAGGCTCTCGCAGCCACAATCGCTTTAGGAAAACACCACAGTTAGAATCACAAAAACAACTAACTAATTTATTACGCTTCGGCAAACTCGTTGTTAAACAAAACTGACATTTCACATTACAACATTTAATGGGGTTATTCAAAATAACCCCACATCAATCGTGGCGCCTCTGGTGGTGTCTCTGAGAATCTTAGACGCTCATGTACGTATATGACGCCCATCGGTAAAACTTGGATACTTGTCCCCTAGTTGGAGTATTTGCCACCAGAGGGAGAATCGGCGGTAGATTTAGTAAAATTTAGTGGCTCTCAAACGGCTGTTTGTGCTGTCAATTTCGGTTGTCTACGTTGTCAAACAACGGCAATTTCAATTTCACCGACAATAAACTCACATTTAACATCGAAAAAATGCCTGGAATGAATGATATATTACTTCTAGAGTAATCTTTAATAAAAAATGAAGGTCGTGTGCTGCGTAATGAGAACATATTTCAGAAAACTCATACGTGTTCCCACAGCTGGAAATTCATTTGCTGGTAGTATTGGTGGGTGCGTGCCAATGAAAAGTTTAGCTCATATATTTACCTTGCGAAATCGATGGCTGCGGGGACAACTATCCAAAATCTCTCTCCATATAAAGATGCTGCCAATATATTTTTGACGTCTTTCATTTAACTGTGGGTTATGTGTTTAATGTTGGGTACAATCAACAATGGAAATGTGTATATCATGTGCAGTACTTGGGATTCGAGTTAAGTTCGCTTTTTACGGTAATTAGCACGAACATTTGTATGAAGCTAGAAGTGGAACTGTAATTAGATCATACATATTGATATTGTAATGTTGATCACTGTTCGCTCTGTCTCAATATCTTTTATATTTTTATTGATATTTGAAGAAATATGTTGGTACGCTCGAATGGATGAATAGAAACTGAGAAAATTTAGAGTGATAAGGTAATGCTGGAGGCTATGGATTTTATACGTAAAGGTTTGGCAAATGACATCAATTAATGATCCTGATGAATATACATATTTGAATATCATAACACAATTTCGAATTAAAAATGGTACCGGAGGAAACTTAAAAAGAACTAAGAGTAAAACTGGTGGGTAAAACTGGACTTGATGCCCCACACAGCTGTTAAATGAATTTGCCGATAGATGTCGGGCTGTCGGGATGTCAGTGTTCTCTTGTCCGTTGACCAGTTAACACAAATCGATAGTGTAGAGCACCGAGAAGCTAAACCTGTTACGGAATTAGATTCTATAAATCAAAAGCAAATCAGCATAAACAGATCACCAGTGTAGTGTATCGGGAATCGAAACCGGTTACGGGATCACAATCTATAAATTTAAATTGTTTTAACAGCTTCTTCAAAATAATATCACTTTATTACTCTTCATAAACTAACACCAAAACAACTCTAAAATGGTTATGTGCGGTTTATGCAGCGAGGCCACCCAACGGGGAAATTCAATTACTTGTTCTAACTGCAACCTACAAATCCACATCAAATGTGCAGGCTTAACGCAATCAGACTTAATTTACCTAAAAGAAAACAATAAGACAAGCCATTGGATGTGCAAAAAATGTGCTACAAAGAAGCGAAATCTCTCACGTTCAGATGATACGCCAGTAAAAAGCAGCAGCGGAACCTTGGCTACGAATAACCCTTCACACGAGCACCAAGACTTAATCCTAAAAATAAGCCAATTAATTGATAGCAACACATTTTTGGCTAAACAGCAAGAAGATACAATGAAGCAGTTAAAAGAAATGACGGATGAAATTAAGCTACTTTTCGGGAAAATTAATTCTCTAGAGAATTCATGCACCCAAAAAGACATCCAGATAAGGAAACTGGAAACGCGCGTTAATCAATTGGAACAAAAGTCTAATGCAAACAAAGTTGAAATATCTGGAGTAGATTTCCAAAACCAGTCAAGTGTCTTGCTTTCTGTTAAAAACTTTTGTAAGGAAAAACATGGTCTAAGTGATGATACGATAATGGGTGCATTTCTTCGGCCAAAAAAAGGAAACAAAATTCCGTCAGTTGTGGTGGAATTTAAAACGACTGAGGCAGCAGCTCAATTTCTGGAAAAGGGCAGAGGTAGAAATGTTCTAGGTGATAATGTTTACTATGTAAACCAACATTTAACACCATTCTTGCGGAAACTTCTATGGAAAACGAAAACTAAGGCTAAAGAAACTAACTTTAAGTATGTGTGGTGTCGTGAAGGCATAATTAGATGCAGAAAAACAGATGGTGAGCGAGCACTAAAAATCGACACTGAAGAAGATTTGAATTTTTTAGTATAACTTTGCTAGCAAAAATCACCAAAATTAGAATTATATTCATATATCCACTCACTTTGTGCGACTATTTGTATACAACTAAGCACATTGTTCATTACCCTCATAATATATACATAGCACAAAACACAGTTCATCCCAAAACTTTATCATTCACACTATCAACATTTTCAACACAAATCAATATCATAGCACAGAAATCAAATAGTTTCATAACATCAAAATTTATACTATCTACAATGTTTTCACCTCTTTTTTTAATACCACATCACAGAAAAATGAAGCGCACATTAAATCGAATAGCACCAACATGCGAGTATTTGAATACAGCTGATTATAATGTAAATTACCCACTTTGTAAACACTTTGTAAACATAGCACAGATCTATCCTAATTTTTATCACATTATCATTTACGCTATCAATCTCATCAACATCCCTTTTTTACAATCAAGGATTAAAACAAAGACTCAAATATTTAATTCACAAATACCGCCATGACTGACTCAGATTTTTTACGAAATTACCTTACGCACAACACAATTCAAAACGATTACACTAAAAACGCTTCAGAGTGTGTAAAGCTACTAACACAGCCAACATTTAATATCATTCACTTGAATATAAGAAGCATTAAAAAGCATATAGCCGAATTACAATGCTTACTAAACGAATTTCTAAACAATAACTTAGAAATAGACGTAATAGTGTTGACTGAAACACACCACCACAGCTATTCTATACCGCAAGGAAAATTTCAGTCAGCATTTGAAATAAATAACTTCAACATTCACTACACAACAAAAAAACTAAGCAAATGTGAAGGAGTAATCGTTTATGTAAATAAAAAACTAAGCTACAGCGTAGATGAAATACACTCCTTCATAAATTCAAACGCATTAAATGTAAAAGTGGTTACTCAAGGAATTACTGTTAATATACTAGGTACATATAGATCACCTAATAAAAATGTAAACGAATATATTCATGATCTAGAAAACTGGACAAACAACACTAGCAACAACACTGACATAGACATTATTATAGGTGATATTAACATTGACCTATTAGACCATCTAAATGATGACACAAACAGCTACATGACGACTCTACTCTCCAAGGGCTACCAACAATTCATAAATCAGCCAACACGAGTGACAAACAATACAGGAACTTGCATAGACCATGCATTCATAAAGCAAACTAACAGTACAAGCCATATTAAAATAAAAGCGTTAATTCATGAAACACATATAACAGACCACTATGGACAGATCATAAGCCTAGCTTGGCCTACATCTCATCACAATATAAAACAGGAAATGTCCAAACAGTCCAAGACAGTAATAGATTACGTAAAACTTAAAAATATTTTCGAACAAGACGAACTGTGGGAATTGAAGTATAGATTATGCCCAAATGTTGAAACATTGGCCCACGCATTAACTAACGACATCTCAACTAAGATAAAACTTGCATCACATACGATATCGGTTAATCAAAAAAAGTCAATTATCAAACCATGGATAACTCAGTCGATTGTTAAGTCTATTAAGAAACGGGACAAAATGGGACAGAAATCAAAACAGCAACCATTTAACACTGTACTAAGAGAGACATACAAAAACTACAGAAACATTCTAACGAAAACTATACGATTAGCCAAAGAGATGTATTACAGAAACAAAATACAAAATGCTGGGTCCGACCTAAAAAAGTTCTGGAGTATTATTAATGAGCTAACATTCAGATCAGAAAATAAAAAAAAATTGTGAGGGCCTAAATGTAAAGGGAGTGTACTTAGATGGAAAATCAAATTCCAAATGTCTTGCAGATGAATTCAATAATTACTTTGTAAATATCGGAAAAAACATAGCCGCCGAACTGGAGACAGACCACGATGCATTGTACTTGGAATCGTACAATAATACATCTGAATTACATTTTTACAATACAACAGAATATGAAATAGGGGAAATAATAAATAATTTAAAAGGAAAAACTGCCCCAGGTAGGGACGGAATAGCTATGGATACTGTTAAAGTAGTGAAAAACTTCATAACAAAACCCCTAAAACTTCTTTTTAATACATGTTTGAAGCAGGGTAAATTCCCCAACATATTTAAGCAAACCATAACGATTCCACTATTCAAATCAGGAGATAAAACGCTTATTAGCAACTATAGGCCAATAGCACTGATAAACTCATTTGCGAAAATATTCGAACGTTGTATAAAAAATCGAATCTCGAACTTCCTAGAAGACAACAAACTGATTCCCGATTCTCAGTATGGTTTTCGAAAAGGAAAAGGAGTAGATGACGCATTGGGCAGCCTTACGCAATACGTATTGGAAAATTTTAAAAACAAACGAAAAATGTTAGGCATTTTTCTGGATTTTTCTAAAGCATTTGACACAATCTCCCACAGCAAGCTTAGGAAAATATTACAACAAATAGGAATAACGAATAAACCTTTAAAGTTATTGACTGACTATTTGTGCAATAGACCACATATAGTTAGACTAAATGGAACAGACAGCAACCCAAATTTGAATACAAATTATGGTCTCCCACAAGGTACAGTTCTATCCCCCCTGCTGTATCTTATATATGTGATATCCTTCTTCAAATTAGCAAACAATAAAACTAAAATACTAGGTTTTGCTGACGACACGGTCATCTTAGTATCAGAGCCTGATTGGGAAACATGTAACAGTACAGCTACAGCAACGATGGAAAAAATTATTAAATGGACAAATGACCACTCACTCAAACTCAACATTAACAAAACTAATATTTTACCATTTGCCACTAAACAAAATGAACTCCCCCCAAATGACTATGGAATAAATATCGTTACAACAGAAAACGAAATTCAAAGTTCAATAAACCTCAAAATAACTTCAACGACAAGATACTTGGGAATAACTATAGATAGCCATCTAAGATGGAAAGATCATATAGCTAACTTAAATAATAAACTAAAACAACTCGTCTACATCTTTTACAAATTGAACCCAATAGTAAAATTTGAAGACATAAAAATGACATATAATACCTTATTCCAGTCAGTACTCTCTTACGGCATTATTGCATGGGGTGGAACATTTGACACTCATTTAAAACACTTGCAGATAACACAAAAAAGTGTACTAAAAACAATGGCAGGCGTTCCCCTGACGTATCCTTCAAATCAAATATATACACTTACAAGCACACTCAATCTAAAAAGTCTATACACTGTAAAATTATTGACGTACGTAATTAAAAAGAATATACTCATACCTTTGAATCACACTGCAAATACGAGACAGAGAGATGTTTGTGTGACAACAATGCTTGCAAATACGACACTAGAACAAAAACAATTCATGTATATTGCCCCAAGATTATATAATGGACTCCCAAACCATTTGAAGGAGTTGTCAGGAAATGTCCAGGCATTCAAGAGGCAACTAAAACTACATTTACTAAGAACACAGACACCTGGCCAACTTGACCCCGACCGAGAATAACCCCATTGGACTACACCTTTATCCATAGTAAATTACAAAAATAGCAATTCTGATCTTGTTCCTCTTATACAAAAAATCGAACTTATTTAACTTTTCAACACCCACTAAGAAATGCGAATTTATTCTGTGTGACACTGTATGTGAACTTGTATATGACCTTTTGATCAACCAAACCCCGATCACCTATATTGATTAGACTATAAGATTATAAATAACTTAGTATCTAAAATAATATCTACATATAAAATACTAGGCATAAGAAAAACTATTGTAAGATTACTCCTCCTTCCATGCCACAAGCCTAGCTTATTTTGGAAGGAGTAAAATAACACAAATAAATGAATAAATGAATAAATGAATAATATGTTTGTGTTTTTGAGGTTGTTCGTTTTCTTTTGGGGCTTCTTTTCTTTCTTTTTTTTCTTTTTCTTAATTGTTTTATCTTCATTTTATTTTTATGTATAATTTTATCTGTTTTTCTTTATTTTTTCAGCCCTTCTACCACCTTTTCGCCCTCTGGTGGTGGGATTTCCCGGGTGTGGGGTATCAAGTCCAGTTTACCCAACTGGTGCCACATGAAATAATTCACGGCATATTTTTATTAATTTTCAAAGATAATTAATACTAAATTTGCCTTGCCTTTTCTTTACATGTGCATATAAATCAGAAAAAAGATTTAATGAGATTATTTAATGTGCGTAACGCGATCGAGCTGAAATTCTAGGTCAAATGAAAACATCTTTTACGCTTTGGCAGCAGTGGCATTTTAGTGATTTTTTTCCATATATCTAAAGAAAGACAATTATTGTGAGAAGTAAGTATGGGGAATGAAAACTGATAACGTTTTATGATTGGCATTGATAAGGGATTGGTAATTTTTAATTCTATGTGAGCGCTGATTGCCTAAAAGTAGACAACATTTTTTTCCTAAGATATTATTTGTCATAACTCCTGGCAGAAACTTCGGATCATCACGAAATTTACAGGAAGTATTTATGTCTATCAAAAATAAAATGATTATTTGGGCAACATTTTAGATAGAACAGATACGTGAAAATTCGTTTCAAAACATCGAACCTCCGCGTGTTCTAAATTACCACACATAAGCAGTCTTGAAATTGAAAAAGAAAATCTGTATGTGGAAAAATTTACGAGAAAAATGGTAGGGATCATAATATAGGAATACGCTGCAACTATCTTTCAATGAATGTTTGCATAACCGCTTAACCGTTCTATTGAAAACTTGAATTTTCGGGACATTTTAAACATATAGAGAGAGAAAGAGGAATGTATCAAAACATCAAATTTAAAATACTTTTGGGTATGATAAGACTAGGTTATGAAAGGTTCAGGGCCAGGGTATGAGAGTTCCAGGACCAGGGTATGAGAGGTGCCGGGGAAGAAGGTGCCAGCTCGCGAAGTAGCGATCTACTACCTGAGGTTTCGAATCCCGCCGTATGCTCATGGCTGTATTTGTTTGGCTTGTGTTGTCTTAATAGCGGGTGGCTGGGCATAGTACCAGTGCTCCATTCATTGTCATATCATAGCTTTAGTGACGACTGGGCATACCACCAGCGCTTCAGAAAATAAGAAATAATGTGGCACTTAAAAAAAGAATAATGGAATCGATATCGGCTAATTGATGTCAGCTTTCCCCATATGTGTCTCCTTGCCTTCATAGCTAGGCATTCACTTCAAAACGTAATCCTGAGCTTTGGAATTACCATAGAAAAAAAAGTGAAATATTTTTAAATTTGGCGATTGAGTAGTAAAAACTTACAAGAAGCAATATGATTGGGCAAAAAAGTATTTCCTCTTTTAATATTTAGTCATGTACTTGTCTGAGCCTTTGAACTATTGATGGCTTATGGCATAACGGCCCGCTAAATACTTTTTGTCTTAGTATCCGCTTAGCCAGTTCGAACAAAAAACGTGAGTTGTCAGAGACAATGTCCACATTTTTAATTTGGGAAGAAATTTAGATCCAAATACCTCAACTCAGATAACATGTGCAAGCAAGACTGGTTGTTTTAGTTTAATGCTCGAAAGTGAAAAAGTTGTGTAAACATCCTATCGAATATAAGAAATTACATTATTACTCCAAATTCACTTAGTTTCTGTTCATGCATATTCATATATTCATGCATACATGCATATTTAGTGCGCATCGAGTCAACGTCATTTATAATTCCCTATCCCGACCTTGTAAATTTGATACCAAATTGCAACTTTTTCATTAGCCTTGAAACAGCCATTTGATTATAAGCTGACACAATGGGGAAATTGCAGGTAGTACGCAACATTCCAAAATCCAATATGTATGCAAAGTTCAATTACTAAGATATCTAAATACATGTTCAATCCAAACAGCATGCATATCTTCGTGCTAATTAACGTAAAATGCGAACCTAACTCGAATTCAAAGGTACTGCACATGATATACACATTTCCATTGGTGATTGTACCCACATTAAAATTAAAGACATGGTAAAAAATATATTGTTTGCATCATATGAAGAGAGATTTTGGATAGATGTCCCCCGTGTTTTTATGCTTTCTACAGTTTGAGTGCTACTGAAATGGAATTAATACAAGCAAATTTGATCATTCGATCAAAACCTTGTTTTTTAATAAATATTGGCCCCCCAAATGAAAGTTACTTCTAGTTACTTCAATTTCACCAGCTCTTTACTTACGTAAATTTGATGAAAGCAGATGAGGAAAAGTGATTCAAAGCTAATGCTACTTGTCTCAAAGTTGTGTTAGAAGTTCAGTTAATATTTTGCGCGGTTCTTCCTTAATTAATGCATAACAAACTATCTAACAGATGCGGATGTGAAATCTGACCAAATTAGATTGTTGTCTGTTATTGTGGTAATTGTGGCTTTTAAACTAAATTTTAAATTAGGTTTTTGTCTGTTATTGTGGTAATAATATTTTCACCCATACTAGAATTATTGTATTTGATTCTTCTGGATACTCTTGCAGCTGGTAGGCTTGGCTTAATCTAACTGACGCTACCAAAAACATGACTTTCATTTTCTTCAGTGCAACGACTTAAATTTCAAATCAAACTAAACTAAATTTAGTGTATGCATTTTGAGCACGGTGTGTAAAATATAATATATACAATAATGAAAAAAACTGTGTGATGTGGCGGAATTGAATTGTCCTATACATACCCTATACATGCTGCATAAGCCAACAAATATTTATTTAATCATATTTGCACTTAAAATGACTTGTACGATTGAACGGTACAATGTTTTCAGGTTGGGTCATTAAGTTCGTGAAATGGGTATGTAGGTCATTAAACGGGGTAGTTTAATGAAACGTAATGGCTTTAGAGACGCATAATAAGTATCAATATCAGGTTTTATTTTAATCGAGCCATTATTTTTTTAACTATCGTCAACCATGCAACTCAATCTGGATGAAAGTGCTTAATATAATCGACTACCTCGCTGGTATGAAGTTTCTCGCCAAATAAGGAAAGTCGGCTCAAACTATAATGGAAACAACGACATCCGTGTACATCCGTCTTTTTAAACCAAAAAAAGACTTTCTTGAAGACGAACCACAACGAGGACCTTTATAGTAAAGACGAGGGTGGAGTTTTGAGTCAAATCGCTACTGGAGACAAATCTTGGATTAATCATTATGAGATTGAGTCCAAAAAAGGCTCTATGCAATGACACAAATACACACTACACCATTGAAGAAGTTCAAGTTGTCCCAGTCTGCTGGGAAAGTCATGGCAGCCGGTTTGGGACTCAGAACGGATCTTGTATTTTGAAACATTTTAAAAATAGAGGCGCCTCCAAAACCTGAGAATATTACGCTTCATTTCGACAGTGGTTGAAAAAAGGTATCAAGAAAAGGAGACAAAGACAAAACATTTTTGAAAAGGTGTATTGTATAAGCTAATTGAAAAATACGACAAATGTATCAGAGTAGCAGGTGAATATATTGAAAAAGAAAAATTTGCATATTTATTTGCACTTCTCACTCCCCTTTTCACGAACTTAATGACGCAACTTCGTAAATATTTGAAAGAAGTACTTGACATTTTATCAAAACAATCACTGCATAACCCCAACCGCCCACCAACTATAACTGCGAGACCGCAATATATGACTCAAATACAGTATTAATGCCATCAAAACGTTAATTATTGTATGGAGCTTTCAATAAAGACATAATCATTTTGTATTTAAATAAAACACAGAATAATTAAGATATTGGGCTGAAAATTATTCCAAAATCAAAAATTTAAATCTAATTAAGTGGTTTCGAAAGCATACACTGTTTCTTCAATAGATATCAGCTCATAGTGTATACATGACTGATATAACCACTTGAAGTGGGAGATTATTGATTTTTTAAAAAAACAGTACATACTTTCGAAACTAATTCGTTAAATTTTAATTTTGGATCGTCTCGCAATCAAAAAACAATTCTATTTGATAATGCTTTCGGATGTTTTATCCGCGAAATAATCCACATTCCCACATCAAATATTCTACGCTCGGAAAAGCTTAGGGTCGACATACGTTGTTACTAATGTTCGAAGAAGAACATTAGTATTAAAATGACTTTGGCCAAAAATTCATATTTCTATATATATATATATAGAGATATATATGTATATATATATATATATATATATATATATATATATATATATATATATATATATATATATATATATATATATATATATATATATATATATATATATATATATATATATATATATATATATATATATATATATATATATATATATATATATATATATATATATATATATATATCATCAAAAATTTCAGTGAAAAAATCTCAGGAACGCGCCATCCGATTGAACTGAAATTTCGGGGACACATTGATGTATATGCAGAATAGTGCTAGGTCTCAGAAAAAGTTAAAAATCTTTAACCCTTTGGCGCCGGCGGCCATTTTAGTGATATTTTTAATATACCTATTATTCCGTACACAAATAAGTTTTGCAAAAATAAAGTTAACCAAATAAATTTCGAACGTGTTTTACATGTGAATCGGATAATGTTTTGGAATTTTTTAACCCCATGTGTGCGCTGGGTGTCTAAAAAGAGAACGTGAAAAATTGAAAATTTTTAAATTGCGATAACTTTTGACAGTTGACAATCATTACCAAATTTTCAGGACACTGGCCCTGGTTATGCCGTAGCTAAAATAGCGCTGCCAAACTGGCGCTGCTATAGTAGTAGCGTTTACACCGTACAGCTTATTAACCAAAGCAAAAATGGCGTAATATCTGAAAGGAGCTCAATATAAGAACAAAAACACCCTTGCACCAAGGCTTCCAGATTGCGAATGTCACTCGAAACTAGAAATCCTATTTATGACTGTTCTATTGTTTATACCACTGCTACCTTCACACTTATAACCGCGCTAAATTTTAGCAGCGCTAAAGTAGCGTAGCCAAAATAGCAAGCTCTGCTAATTTAAAAGTGGTTTATACCGCTGCTAAATAAGCAGAGCTCACTAATTTAGCTACGGCATAAACGCACTCATATTGGTATTATTTAGTTGTAAATTTGTGTAGCTTTTGATGAGCATGCTGGTAACCCTGAAGCTAGGGCAAGCACTGAAAGTGAAAACCTCCAAATTATCGTCTCTCTTGAAAAAAGGCCGTTTCTTCAAAAAAAAGCCACTCATATGTAAATTTCGTGCTATTTTTACATAGACCAAAAAAAAAATTTGATATGGTATAACGGGCACGCCTGGTAACCCTTGCCGAATTTACCTATATTTTTAGCATCAAAAACTTCTGTTCACGGAAACTCACGATCCGATGAGCAAAATTAATTGAAATTTGCAGACTGTATTGGTCTTAAATAGGACCAGGTCTGATAGAAGTAATTTTGAAATGCGGGCGATTCTGTGCCAGTGGTGCCATCTTGAAAAATCACTAAAAAAGATAACTGCTTTTAGCCCTATAAATTCTGATTGAATCACACAGTAGCTGGACCTTATTTTAAAACACGTTTCGTAGAAATTCGGTTGGAGCTGCCAGCTATGATAATTTTGGTGTCTTAAATTTGAAAAAGTAAAAATTTGGAAGTGAAAACATTCAAATCATCGAACATCCTAAAAATGTCCGTTTCTTACAATAAAACCAATCTGTATACAAATCTTATGCTTTATCTACACGTTCAAAGTAAAACTTTGGAACTTTCATGTCGGACAAGAACGGTAACCCTCTCCCAGTTAACCTATATTTTTAGCATCAAAAATTTCTGTTCACGGGAATTCACGAACCAATAATCAGATACCATTGAAATTTACAGAATGCATTGGACTTAAGTAGAACCAGGTCCGATAGAAGCGATTTTGAATTGTGGGCAACTCTGTGCCAGTGGTGCCATCTTGAAAAATTACAAAGAAAAAAAAACTGCTTTTTGCCCTATGAAATGTGAATTAGTAACCAGCTTTTCATGAAATTGACACATTAGCTTAACCTTACTCTAAATTTTGTTTGATAGAAATTTGGTTGAAAAATTCGATTGGTGCTGCCAGCTATGGTAATTTTTGTGTCTTTGGTTTTGAAAATTCGCTCAGGAAAATAAAACTTTTTGCCCTATAACTTCCAGTGCAGTCATGAAATCAATACGAATTTCATACAATTTATGGAACCTATTATAAGCATTATTCAAGCCAAATTTGGTTGAAAAGCCTCGATAGAGTTGCCAGCTATTGTTGGTTTTGTGTTTGTTTGCAATATCTTTATTAAGCGGTTTTATCGTAGAATTTTCAATTGGTAATGATTTTGTAGTGACAATAAACAGCAAATATTAAGCTTTCGATTATTTGAAAAAACTCGCTGCAGGTAACCCTAAATTTCTTTATACTCCTATAACTTCGAATGTAATATAACAACGTGAAGCAGATGTGATATATTCTTGGCTTTGATACTGGCGAAAGGTTGCCAGCATGAGTCGGCTGTGCTACTTTTGTATCAATAAATGCTTACAGTTAGTATTCATACCGGAAACATTTACAATGAAAATAAATAACCGATGTTTCAATTCCCTAAGTTCTGCAAATTTTTCGGATCGCAGCCCCAAACACCAACTTCAGTTACAGTGCTGCAGGCACTGAGCATTTTCTTCATTGATGTTATATGAGATGCTGCTTTCAAAGTTTGGTGAAATAAGCAACTGATAACGAATATAACTTACAAGTGTTTTTCTTTCATAAACTTTGAAACCCATGCCAGTGGTAATATTTGAAACCTTCTACCATATGAGTTATAATGCATTCTTGAGACCAAAGTAAAACGTGGCATTTGAAACAGTTTGGCCGTAATAAGCAGCTCATGTGGTGGAATATGCACTCAAAACCTGCACGATTCTTCTACTGTTCTTCGAACATTAGTGTTTCTAGCGGTTCAGGTGCGCTAGAGTTTCTTTGGTATTAGGTGCGTTATTTTTTGCACACCCGAGCAGATCAAATTTTGTTAAGTATACTGAAATTCTAATCAAATTTTTTTAACTATATTGAATTCAACAACAAAATCCTGCACATATGCAGGATTTTGTTATTATATTCAATATAATTAAGAAAATTTGATTTGAATTTCAGTATACTTAACAAAATTTGATCTGCTCGGGTGTGCAAAAAACAAGACACCTATTATAAGAACAGAAAAAAACGATTGCAATTTAATACTTCTATACCATATTCAGTTTTTTAGGTTTTTGATGTTAATTTGCTGTAAAATTTGATATCGTTGCCGATTACTTATCATAACAATCACATTGATGCGATGGAGTATCCGAAAGTAATGTGAAAGATGTAGGTAAAAAGTGATAAGGATAAAGCGAAGAAACATTTTCGCTAAAAATGAGGAAATCAACATAATGATTGTGTATAAAGCAGATTTCCTAATTCAAAACTTGAATGAATAAAATACTAATAATTTATTTGTATTCTAGCTTATTGCAGTTGTCTAAGTGAAAGTATTTAAAATATTTTTGTATGCGTTGAAACTTTCATCCCTCCCCCGAAGAGTTCCTTTGCGTGACTCCAGGCCGATGTCTATGTTTCTGTGTAAACCATAATGTTAAGTTCTTTGTTTCCAGGTCAGCAGCTCAGACGATCATAATTAAATGTGTGAAAAAAATTTATAATTCATTCTAAAGTCAATTTTGGAATAATTTTGATAGATTCTCCTCATGTAAATGAAAAACTTATGCTCCCTCATAAGCTATCCATTTGCATGAGCATGTTTGTGCGAAGTAATTCTTTCATTTTAAAAGTACACTTCAGTACACTTAAAAGTAAACAGTACACTTAACAAAAGTACACTTAAAAGTAAACTTCATATACGTATATGGTTCATCATTTGATTAGAATTGCTAGTCAATTATTTTTTTTTGTGATATTTTAGATGGTACGTGGGGCTGTGAATTTAAGGTAAATAAAACAAATGTTTGTAAGAATTTTGATCTTTTTATTTTACAAGTTTATACTGAAATAAATTTGTTTTGTTGATATTTTACTTGGAAAAATAATTGTATATCAAATGAATGCTACTTACTTTTAAAGCACGTCTTTTATATTTATCCAGGAATTATGATGAGAAGGAAAACCAAGCCATTTGACAAAAACATTATTTCCCCTTCTTCTTATAATTTTCTCAACCAGGTATGCATCAGGGTGTTTCACTGTAGTTAACTCAGGTTCGTAGAACCCTCCCTGATCCAAATTTTCTTGATAGTCTTCCAGTGAGTATGTTCGTGGTTGTGTTTTTCTTACATCTTTGATTGAAAAAATTTCAGTGGACCAGTTTGGTGTGTAGCCTTTTTCAAATATGTGCTTATGTTTACTTATACGTACAAAGTCACCTTTTTTTAATTTCGGTTTTGACGTAATAGTAGGGGAGCCCAAGCGGGGATTTCTCGCGTTACTCGAGCGCGTCAGAAAATCATATGGGGAGAAGTCCTGCACCCTGCAATGTACCCTACCATATATGAGCCCTTAATATAGTGGGGTGCGTTGAGGGAAGCCCGTCAGATTAGTAAAAAAAAAATGATCCTCAGAAAAACTCGAGCGCGTCAGATTAAGACAAGGTAAGTTAAGTACATCCAGAAAAGAGTATATTTCAATAATCTGACAATTTGAGCGTGGTTGTTGTAAAAAAAAAGTTGTAAAAAAAAACCTCACCTCGAAATACTCGAGCGCGATTAATTTTTTTTTATTTTGAAGAAAATCCTATCAGGATTACGAAAAACATATAATCTGACGGTTTTCATGGGGCGATGTAGCTAAAATCATCGATAAATGAAAAAAATTACAGGATAAAAACTGATCTTATCTTGTTTAACAGTGGGCCACAAGCAGGCAACGAGCTCATTTCTGAATATTTCAGATGGAAGCTGAGGGATACCATTTTATGGAAAGGGGGGGATAACTTTTCGGAGCACACTTTTCCATCTACCCTGGAGTGTGGTAGATAAGTTTGTTTGCATGTTTTTTTTCTGCGCTTCTTAAACATAGAAAAATAAACTCACAAACATTCCAAGTCGTAGTCAAAATCGGATATCAACATTCCGTTGAGAAAGAAGATGCTGTTAGTAGCAAATGTTTATATCTCCAAAACGGTTATAGTTACAAGAAAAAGTTAGCAGATATTTTTTGTTGGAAATTTGTTAAGCTACAAATTCGTCATACTTTGTTTTCTGAAGACGTGACCGTTACTGTGATATTTAGGAAAGATCACTTTTGGTGACCTTTGACCTCGTATAAAAAGTAACACAGCACTCGGATCGATGGGCACTTTTGACATTTTGTTCAATACGCCAGTGCCAAGGTTCACACCAAAATTCAGCTTTGCCCTAATTTTTCCGAAGTTTCGCCTTTTTTATGTCGGATTTCACTGGACCAGACGCGTTGGTTTGTTTGTTGTGTTTTTTTTTAAATAATTTTATAAATTAATAATGAGTGATGTAAGTGTGAAATGTGTATTTTGTGAAAAAGAAACTTGTGAAAAAACTAAAAAGTTTACACATGAAACATTAAAAAAATGTATGAATATCTTGCAATATCGTAGAGTGAAACGTGTTCGAAGAAAATCTAGCAACGCTTATGCTACGGTCGTAATTTCGGATGTAACATCTTTAAACGATATATATATAAATATATATATATATATATATATATATATATATATATATATATATATATATATATATATATATATATATATATATATATATATATATATATATATATATATATATATATATATAATATATATATATATATATATATATATATATATATATATATATATATATATATATATATATATATATATATATATATATATATATATTTCATCCAGTTCTTTCATCCAGTAATAAAAAGAAGAAACGAATTTTTTTTTTCAAATTGTCAGATTAACAATATTCCTCCATATAATTGTCAGATTATCATTTAGGACAACTAAGACATCAAGTTGAACCCTCTGTATAAAACTTTGACGCGCTCGAGTATTTCAAGGTAACATTTTTTTTTTACATTTTCAGAAATCAGTCATGTCTTTTGGTCACGTCCAAATCGTCAGTCATTTAAATAGGACACTTTTTTGAGTTCACTTAACATTCCCTCTGAATATCTGACACGCTCGAATAACATTTTTTTTGTGTGTTTTTTTACCTCTTTTTACGGCCACCCCCCACCAGTTAATCGTCAGATTAATATCTATCGGCTATCAGAAAGACAAAGCGCGTATACACTATAAATGTCTGACGCGCTCGAGTATTTCCATGTAACTGTTTTTTTTTTACGTTTTTGAACATTTTTACACGCTCTCCCCCCACTAAAATGGAAAACTTGACATAAACTTTTTTTCATTTTAGAACCTAATCTTCACAATCCAATAGGTCCCCATGACGCTTTAGTAACTGCAAATTTAGCATCCCGGGCTCCCCTACTATAACCTTAACTTTTCTATAAATATCTGAAAGTATTTAAGCTTCGTTGGACGCATTCACGTCAATTGGACGCATCTTAATAACACGGTGTTTAGTTCTATTATACTGATCAACTAGTTTCGATATAAGGCTGATCTAGTGGTAGTTTCCAATCATACTGAATTCATTCCACACTATCCCTTTCAGAGTTCGATTGAAGCGCTCAACAATCGATGCTTTCAAAGCACAAAAGTGATTGATTTCATACTTTTTCATAAGATAGTGATATGTTTTATTGAAAAACTTCTTCCCGTCATCAGTTTGCAGATTTCTGGGGACACGTCTTCGTTCGAGAATTGTTTCCTTCATTGCCTTCATTGCCTCACTTAATTAGCGCTTTTGTTTTTTACTGGTAATGGCCAAGCGTACTTGGAAAAAGCGTCAATGATTCTGAGAAGAAAATTGTAGCTGCGATTCAGTGATGAGTCTGCACTCATATCAACCAAATCCGCCTGCCATTAATCATCGATACCTCTGATGGTGACACGACGCCGTTTACAATTTTTACGAGCAGGTCTGTGTAACTCGTTAACAGTTTGTTTTCTACTCATGGTGATGAATTATATAAATATAAGCCACTTACGTGTTTTTATGTTAAAAATTAATGAAGAAAAATGGTGCAATTTATTCATCCAATTACAATGATGGTTGTCGGACCATCTAGGTGCGGAAAAACGAGTTTTATAGAGACACTTCTTAGAAACGACACTATGATACAACTGCGAGTGTAGAAGGTTATTTGGTGTAATGCTGAAACTCAAGCTGTTCCAGTAAGGAGGTTTTAAGAATATTGAATATTTAAGCACGATTCCCGAGGAGTTTGTGAATAATGCTAATGAACCAACACTGATTATTTTGGACGATATTATGTTAAATGCGTTTTCAAGACAAGTTTGCGAACTTTTTACCAAAGGATCCAATCATAGGAATTTTTCGTTTATATTAGTAACACAAAATGTATTTCATTAGGGAAAAATTGCCATGACATATCATTGAATTGTAAATATCTGGTATGTTTAAAAAATCCGCGTGATAAAAGTCAATTTCATCATCTTGCTAAACAAATTTATCCTGAAAATAGCACGGAGCTTGTGAGAATATATAAAGAAATCACTCAGGTGTCACACAGCTATTTATTAATAGACCTGACTCAGAATACAAATGATATATTACGTTTCCGTACTGATTTATTTAATAAAAACTTTGTAACGTGTTATTGCTCAAAGGATAGTTTAAAGCAAGAGAATGGTGTCACGAATGAAGCGATTAAAGGACAACAAGCATATGTTATGCGTACTAAGACATGCTCGACCGAGTTTGAGAAACGCTATACTTAAGAATGCCGACACACGGGGAATTAAAATACTTTGCGAAATCACCTTGAATACGCTGAATGGAGACCACAGACCTTGTGGAAAGTTATATAATCATCTCTGTAAATATAAAAAGTGTATGCGTAAGCTTGTCGATGCTAAACGGTCAGTTCCGCGACAACGTAAAGTATTAATTCAACAAGGCGGATTCTTTCAAGGGTTATTGGTTCACTGATTGAGAAATATGTTTAGGAACAGTAATCTGAGTATAATGCTACTTCTGTCTCCTGAAGCATATGCAAATTTGAAAGACAGTATTGAAACTTCTAATAACCAGAGCTTGTTCGATAAGGCAATGAATAAGATTTTGAAGATTTTGTTCGGTAAGGCAATGAATAAGATTTTTCACTTATCCTACTCAAACCTTCTCGGCCTCGTGATGGAAACCCAACAACAATCTTGCAAAAATATATCTTACCACCAGATATTTATCATTTCGTTGAATGCGTTGGATTCTAGAATGTATGATGCGCAAGTTGACATCCCGAATTGTCATCGAGCTGGTAGCTGGGATGTCGAGAACATCGAAAATGGTTCGAGACTCGACGACCGCTCACAAATGGCATTCACAGTAGCAACCGCTCGGATCCACCGGCGGCGGGAAATGACTGATGTGCTCGCTAGGTGGTTGAGCGAGCACTTCAAAGAGGGCGCAACGGAGGGCACCCTCTCCGACGTTGGGTTATGCACTAGCGAAGTGCAGCCAGGATAATTGTCCGCATCTACAGGTGAAGGTGATGGGCATAGCGATGGAGGTCCTGCTGGACTCGGGGGCAAGTCGCACGATTTAAAGGAGAAGGGATGGGTTCGAGAAGAGGTGCAACCCTGACCCAAAACGAGATCGAAGAAGTGAGGCTGGCTAGCGGAGAAATGTGCCCTGTAACAGGGACGGTGAGGGTGATGTTTGAACTAAACGATCGAGGTCATGAGTTAGAGGTGCTGGTGATCCCGTCAATTCCACTAGAGTTCATATTGGGTACAGGTTTCTGGAAATGTTTCGGAGTAGTCCTCGACATGAAGGGGCAGCAGTGGACTTCGGTCGCCGCTGTAGGAACGATGCCGGGAAAGACGTTGCGGAATTGGTCTCACCTGTCGACAGGCAAAGCAAAATCTTGTTGGAACTGTTAGAGGAGCAATTTGTGCTGATGGGGTATGGTTTGAGCTGCGCAAAAACGGTTTGCCATGTTATCAAAACTAATTCCCCACCGATCAGACAAAGTTATTATCCGGTTTCTCCGGCGGTGCAAAGATAGATCAACTTGGAATTGGACGTGATGTTGCAAATGGGGGTGGTGGAACCATCAGCGAGCGCCTGGTCCTCTCCTATATTGTTGGTACGGAAGAAGGACTGATCCTTCCGATTTTGCGTAGATTTTAGGAAGCTAAATGCGGTGTCTGAAAAAGTCGTGTATCCGTTACCATATTTCACTGCAACCCCCGATAAACTGCGTAATGCGAAGTATCTGTCTACCTTAGAAATAAAGTCAGCATATTGGCAGGTGCCAATGGCTAAAGAATCCCAGCAGTACACGGCCTTCACAGTGCCCGAAAGAGGTTTGTTCCATTTTCGACGTATGCCTTTTGGTCTGTATAGTTCCGGGTCCACCTGGCAAAGTTTAATTGACACGGTACTGGGGCCCGCACTCGAGCCTTTCGTTTTTACTTATTTAGACGACGTAATTATAGTGACTGAAACGTTCGAGCGACATATGGAGGTCCTACAAGAGGTGTTCGTACGGTTGAGAGAGGAGTGACTCAGGGTGTTCAAAGAAAAATGTCAGTTCTGCAGGTCGAGACTTAAATATTTAGGGTATGTGATAGACGAAGAAGGCCTCCGCGTGGACCCAGAGAAGGTCCAGGCCCTTAGAGATTTTCCTCGACCAGGCTTGGTAAAACAGGCCAGACAATGGCTAGGAATGGTATCATGGTACCGTCGGTTTATTCCTGGTCATGCGATGATGGTAGCACCTTTTAGCGACCTGCTGAAGAAGGGTCTTAAGTTCACATGGTCAAACGAATGTGAGGAGGCGTTCAAGGCTTGTAAATAGAGACTCACGTCGGCCCCAGTATTAGCATGCCCCGATTTGATTTTATTTATTTATTTATTCACCAAGCAAGGTGTACATGTGCAGAAGAATAAATAATATAGTACATGGATAAAATTACGAAAAAAAAATAAAATAAAATAATATACGAAACAAAGTAAAAAACAAAACTATATATGAATACAAGATCAATAAATAACGCAAAAATAAGCTAGTTACAAATAGATAACAAATAAAGTAATAGCTAAATGACAAATTACTAAATGAATAACAAATGACAAATAGCTAAGTGAATTTAAATGTACAATACATATATATATATATATATATATATATATATATATATATATATATATATATATATATATATATATATATATATATATATATATATATATTAAAATGGCGGGGGAAAGAGAGAGACTATGAAGAGAGAGCCCTCATAATATTTGTTTTAAAAGTTGCCTTAGATATCGTAGGGGAAAAGTTCTCGCTCATGCTATTGAATAGCCTGCAGCACCTTTTTATTGGCTCGTTTGCTGCATATGTTGTGTTGTGTTGGTATTCAATAAGCAATCGTCGGGATCTAGTGACTCTCAAGTGCTGATTGAGCACAAACTTTTCTTTCAAGTAGACGACATTAACCACGTCTCTGATGACATCGAAGCTGAAGCAGGCAGATAACATTAATCTTCTCGATGCAAGGGGTAACAAGTAAATACATTTAAGGCGATATTCGTATGGTGGTAGATTACTGAAATCATAAGGGTTAAAAAGATCTCTCAGAGCGAACAGTAAAAACTGCTTCTGAACAGACTCAAATCTTTGGCTGTGAATTTCGAAAGCCGGGTTCCAGATAGTGCACACATATTCGAGAAGAGGACGCACGAGTGAAATATATAAGGATTTCGTAACCCAAAGATTCTTAAACTCTTTGGCCCGTCGCTTAATGAAACCAAGTTGTTTATTTGCTCGGGAAAGCACTCTATCGTAATGTAGATTGAAGCGGAGCTTTTCATCCAGGGTGACACCGAGACCTAATATGTTGCCAACCCTGCTGAGTGCCGTGTTGTTGAGGCTGTACGTATAATGAACGCGTGCAGTTTTGCGAGAGAAGCTGATTGCGCGACATTTGGCAATGTTAAGAGGGAGTTTGTTCGCTGAGCACCAATGGTCTAGAGCAGGGGTGGGCAAACCTAATACTGGTATGATCGACATACATTTTTTTAATTTATACGCGATCGACTTCGAAAAATGGGGTAAATTAAAAACAAATAAAAATTTTATTAAGGGCTTTACTGATATTAATATATTAAATACATTGTATTACTTCTTTGTGCAATGTATTTTATCAATAAATATTTTGGATTAATTTTTGATGTATATGCGTGACTCTCCATTTCATCAAAAAGTATTGTAGAGTTAGGCTTATAAGCACTGAAGCACAGTCGCATAGATGCCATTAAGTGGTCATCAGTCAGATAGCTCCTAAGTTGCGATTCGATGTTTTTCATTTAAGAAAACGTTGCTTCACATAGATAAATGGAAGCAAGAAAAATGCAAATATCCGCATTGCCACCACTCTCAATAATGGATATTTTTTATTGTAATAAAGTCCAAAAATAATTTTTATTTGCACGTGCTATTGTTCAAATTTCTAACTCTAGATTCGATGAATTCAACTGTAAAGTATGAGCTAGATTTGATGAAATATCCTCGTTATCAAATTCTCTAAAAGGAAATGAAATAAATTCAAAAATCGGTTGAAGGTTATTGAGATTTGCAAATCGTCTCTCGAATTCTTGTTTAAAATTTTGTAGTTCACAACAAAACATTTCAATATTACATTCACCAGTAGGTTAGGTTAGGTTGTACCAGTTGGCACAAGGCCACACATAGACATATTGGTCCAGATAAATGGGCCAGGAGAAAAATATTCAGTCCAAGCGGCCATCGAAGGCCCCGGACTTTTTCGCGAACTGAAACATGTCTTTCAGCTTTTGAATTTTACATTCACCAGTAAGTTTAATATGTTTTTCTAAATATGGAATATATTTAGAAATTTTTCCTATTTGCATTGTAAACTAAGCAAGCTATAACGGCCCATAATATCCTTAAGAAATACTAATTTCTTTACCCATACTGGATCTTCCATTTGGTCATGTTTTTTCTCCCAATGTGTCCAAAAATGCAATAATTTCAGGCAAAACATTTAGAAATTTATAATTTCAGGCAAAGGATTAAGAAATTTTTGCAAAAATCTTCCTCAGCTAACCCATGTAAAGCTTAGTTCTGTTTTCGATTTCATGTTACATTTTCATGCGAAATTTCACGTGAAATTTATTTCGACGAAAATTTAGCTTGAAAATAAGCAAGAGTTGTACTCACATTTAAGCGTGTAAAATTGCTTGGAACGTGCTTTCGCTTTGAAAATGCAGATAGTTTTGGTACATGTCTCCACTCATTTCACGCCAGTTTAGTATATTCAGTACATTCTTTAGGCTAGTACTGAGTTAATCGTGAAGCTAAATTTTGACATGTCTCCATTATCTGGTCATTCTTCCGAGCGAAAATTTTGAAAATGGAGAAAAGCGGAGTCACTTATCATATCTGACGGATAAGATGTCACGATTTTGTTATTGAAAAGACATTTGCATAATTCAATTTTCAAATTCAAACACCAAATGTCACTTTTAACTCAAAAGAATGAACTGCACAAACTAAGTTGGCGTGAAAAGATTTTAATTTAAAATTTTATTTTATCTAAAAATGAGATTAACCTTTGTTGAGCTGTGTGCGACAATTTACTACCTCGGTAGCGGGGACACGAATGCAAATGCAGGCAAGGTGAATAGCAGAAAGCAAAAATATAGAGTGTGTACTTTAGAAGAGAGAGATTTAAGGAAATGAAACAACCGTATACGTGTACAAGATTTAGTGAAGCAGTTTTACTACAATGATATAAATCTATAAATTGCAAAAATCGAGAGCATAGCTATCTCGGATTTTCTCTTTGGCTTCTCCGCCACCAAGCCTCTGTGAGCTTTTGTGTGAACTGAAACTGCGTGGACTGTCCGATTGGATCTATTAAGCCAAGGCTAATTTCAAAATGTACTCAATAAATCGTTTACTAAAGTTTTAGATCACATATTAAATTAACCTAGTAAATTATTAAAAATTTCTGTGATCGACTGTCGAACTGTTTGCGATCGACCGGTCGATCGCGATCGACCGTTTGCCCACCCCTGGTCTAGAGAATACAGTTTAGACTGAAAAAAGGCCGCGTCAAATTGTGAACTGATGACATGGCAGATTTTGAAGTCGTCCGCATATAGTAAATGAGGAATATCAGCACGAGGTCACGGGTTACACCCCATATTTCCTGAGCTTTGGTAGGGAAATGGTGACGTTCCGAGATGGAGTCGAACCTCCAGTAGACAGGGGACGTGATTTCTCGCCGTTGAGAAACAAGTATTGGAAGAAGTCCGCCAAGAGGTGATTTGCTGAATGCAGCAGGCCGCCACAAGTAGTAAGAAACGTTATGATCTCCGCCGCCGCCCCGAGAACTTCCAGGTGGGAGATAAAGTATGCAGGGAAAATTATGTTCTATCCAATGCTAGCAAGAACTTCGCAGCGAAGCTAGCTCCAGCTTTCATTGGTCCGTTCATGATTCAGTCGAAAACATCGACGTGGACATGTGAGCTTGTCGACGAGAGGGGAAAGACCGCGAGTATTTGGCATGTGAAGAACCTGAAACAATATGTCAACGGAGAGGGTAATGCTGGTGGCATGGCTTAAGAATATGCGGTCTATGGAGGAGTAGAAAGGCATGAAAGGAATACATTAGTTAGCGGTGGTGGGTTATATTATGGTATAGTAGGATAATCGGTGAAGGGTATTATAGATAGGATTAATTTAGGCTTAGTAGGTAGTTTTTCTTGGTGGTGGGATATATTATTTACCTAGCATCTGGAGAAGCAGCGAAAATATACATAGTTTAAGGTTTATCATAGTTTAGTGAAATATACATCGTTAAACTAGTGATAATGGACAAGCGGAGAATAGATCGATCAGGGAGCAGGTGGAACTGGAAATCTGACTCACGGCTATTGTTAAATGGAGTCAGAAATTTAGAGGTTAGCTTTAGGTGTTAATAGGAAGAATATGAAAAAACATACCGTAAGTTGGAGCGAAGTGCCGCGATTGTCTTCAGTTTTTCCTTTCTGGCCTATTTCTGTTAGTTTTTTTCCCTTTCCATGTAATGGTCGGTCGTTATTGCTCGTGTTCGTACGTTCGGTAGTGTGGTCGTCCTAGAATCGAGAGCATCTAAGATTAGAACATGGCATCACAAATGGCTCAAATACCCATACCAGTCAAAACTACGGTATAAGACAATTAAAAACACGCACGAATAGGGTGTATAGGGTAATTGTAGCGTGAATGTGCGAGGTATGACTGTCAGGCCCAGTGCCCAGTTGGCGTGAGGAGTGATTAAGAATTCAAACAAGCATTATAAATGACCGGAACAAGTTTCGCGAGAGTTTTGAGCATACCGAAAGTCAAAGGTCGAACCAGTATTTAACCTAGGGTGAGGTCGGGTAAAATTGTCAACGAGAATTTCCAGGAAATTTTCTGAGGATGGGGGTCATGTTACGTTCTGAATTTGTGGATCAGAGTAAGTAAAAATACGCCCGCGCGATATAATGTACATTGTAAAGAAGTAGGGACAACTAGTAGAGCATCGAACGACGACCCTGGCGACGAGGTAGCTGGCCGCAGCTAAACTATAAGATTCGCGGTCTGTTGAATCGACACAACCGACGTTCCCCATTGCTTAGGTGCTAACCAACCTTAACATAGTACCTGGAGTCGTCGCGACACGAGAAACACAAAAGCATAATCAGTCAAAAATTCTGCAATACAAACTCCAGGATCACCTGTATCTTCATCGTCGGGATTAGTCCGCGTCGATCATGCACTTCGTGCTCAGGATCGCCGGGTTATCCAGTTTTTCCGGAGTTTCGACATCAACATCTTTATTTAATCCGCGACGACTGTCGTGCGTCGGCCCTCACTACTTTCATCGTTTTCGCCCGTCAGCAGGTCACTTATCCTACTCAAACCTTCTCGGTCTCGTGATAGAAACCCTACAACAATCTTGCAAAAAGATATCTTACCACCAGATATTTATCAATTCGTTGAATGCGTTGGATTCTAGAATGTATGATGCGCAAGATGACAGCCCGAATTGTCATCAAGATGGTAGCTGGGATGTCGAGAACATCGAAAATGGTTCGAAACTTGACGGCCGCCCAGAAATGGCATTCACAGTAGCAACCGACGGTGAATGCCGAGGTGAATGGCCGAAACGGCAAGTACATTAACACGGCACACAAGAGATGCAACAAGTGCATGAAGCGGGGCAAGTACCGCTGCAGCGGATGAATTCAAGGCTTGATGGCTTGAGGCGAGTCGGCCCGGAGTTCTTTTCTAATCTAGAGGCGGTAAGCATCGAACGTGTGCAGGTTGATCGGCGACGAAGTCATTGACAATTTTCTTTATTTTCTGGGCACTGACTACGAACTGTTGAGGCACTTCTGAAACACGAAAAGAACCTACGGAGTCGAAGAAGAAACTGACGTCAATCAGCGGTTAAAAGCAAGAGACAAGTACGTGTCGAGTGGAGGAAACTTATAGATCCCGGCTCGAACGGAGAATTTTCAAAAGACGGTGGTGACAACGGCGACTCGTATCGATGTGAATAAGAAGCGGGTCGAGGAAAGAATAGCGAAAACACGCAAGAGTCTCTCGGCGGTAAATTCCTGCAGTGTAGACGCGAACGATCGTCTACACTTCCACCGAGTGGTGGCCAGACGGCGCATATAGTCGAGCAACAGGATTAATAGATTAAGGTATGAAATTTTCAGTGTTGTATCGAGTCATAGAAATAGTGAATTAATGATAGGGAATTCCGGCTAGATCGCGGTGCCGCTAGTATTGAATTTTGTGATATGTTCAAACAAGATATAGAAAATTAGTGAATAAAGGCTGGTACTGAGTTCGAGTTCACGTGAAACTTTGACATTTCCCAATTATCTGTTCATTCTTTCGAGCGAAAATTTTGACAACGGAGAAAAGCAGAGACACTGCTCATTCTTGACGGATAAAATGTCAAGAATTTCACTTTTCGATCGATTTTCTTATTGGAAAGTCATTTGCACTGCTCAATTTTCAAATTGAAACACTAAATGTCACTTTTTCGCTCGAAAGAATGAACTGCACAAACTAAATTGGCGTGAAATGATTGACAACATGTTTCAGTGCCATCTATGTTTTCGAAGCGAAAGCAACTTCAAAGCAACTTTTCATGCGAAGAACACAGTACCAAACTTGCTTATTTTCAAGCGAAATTTTCGCCGAAACAGATTCCGCGCGAAATTTTGTATGAAAATTTCGCGTGAAATCGAACTCAGTACTATGCTTAAAGTGTGTAAATATTGTGACGCGAGCGTATTTTTTCGATTAAATACACGTAAGCGGGAAAACCCTCCTCAAATTCTCGTTGGTAGTATAGACAGCGTGGTTTGAATCGAGTGTCACCCGGACCCACCCCTTCTCATCGAGAGCAAGCCCCCCGTGGCTGTCGCCCGTTGCTCCCAGTCAGGGAAAAGGGGGTTGATCACGTTCGAAGGGGATAACGGAAACAATTTGTAAAATTTTTAAACACACGTCGTAGAAGTAAAGGATTTCTAGAGAGAAAACTCAATTGCCTTCATCGAGCGAGCATGTACGCAAGCAACAAAAAAGCTTGCGAGACAACACTACACAAACTAAATATGTTTTAGGAGATGAGAAACCTACGCAAACCACACCTGTACGAGTGGAAAAATTGTTATAATCATTAGGTGAAATCACATTATCGGCTGCAGCTAAGCGTCGTCTATCGGCAAGTGGAATAGCAAAAAGTCTGAAACAACCATCGAAATTTAGGAAAACTTCAAATGAAAAAGATTAAAGAAAGTAACAGGTGATGACGGAATAACACAATATACAGTACCTGCTGATATGAGCCCTGATAAAGTAGAAGACGTTATAGGTGAGATAGACAATCTTGATGATGAGGGTTCCAATGTCTTTTAAATAAAGAGAGAAGATGAAGAAGATTCTGAAGGTATCGCGGATGTGGAAATGCAGAAACTGCCTAGTCACTCTATATTAAGACCCTCTCGGTTGGATCCTAATCAATACACGTCTGATCATCCCGTCAGAAAACATCCTGTTCGACAGAGTGAGAGAATAAATGAAAAAAGAGAAAAATAATTTTAAAATTATCTTTGAGTGACAAAAAAATGTGGAAAGACGTAATAAACTTTTTTTGTAAAATCATATCAACCATTCCTTGTTCAAAGCAACAGAACTCAACTATAACACAAATGATGAAAATGTTCAGTGCTGGCAACATTTTCCCAACGAAGCAGCAATAAGTTTACCTTCACAAGCTCATACTTAAATCAACTTATCCTTTGAATTTCGTTATCATCGGAGGACTTCGTCGAAAGCTTTAGCGGTTAACGTTGTTTGAGGCTGCCATCCAAAAAATGTTCAAAACACGGAAAATTGAAAAATTAATTTCTTAGTTTTATTGCAAATGTTTTGCATATGAGTATGTAATTTGAAGCATCTATTGATGCAATAGTTACGAAAATGGCTAAAGCTGGTAAGTTAAGTTAAACCCAACCAATAAATTTCGTTTCGATTGAATCACATCAAGGCTTGATGGCTTGAGGCGAGTCGGCCCGGAGTTCTTTTTTAATCCAGAGGCGGTAAGCATCGAACGTGTGCAGGTTAATCGGCAACGAAGTCATTGACAATTTTATTTTATTTTATACGGGTGAAAAATTGTTTAGGGTTACCACCCTCAAAACTTTACAAATTTTTAAAGCGTTAATATTTCTTGTTAATTTTCATTGCAGGATCGTTCCCATTTGCAAATCTAATGACATAATCGCGCAGTAAAGAAATTCCAAAAAATTACAAAAATGGTCATAGCTGGCAGTTTTTTCATGATTTTTGTACGAAATTCCTATGACATTTGGCTCACATCAACATCTATTGACTGCATAAACTTCATTTTGATATCATGACTGCACCAGAAGTTAAAGGGGAAAAAGCTTTATTTTGCTGAGCAAATTTGCAAGATTTAGGAGACAAAAATCACCATAGCTGGCAACTCTATGCTATTTTTTTTGGCAAATTTTCACCAAATGTTACCTTAAGTAAGATCCAAATATTGTGTGAATTTTGTTTAAATCTGATGGCTGAATCGGAAGTTATAGGCCAAAAAGCTGTTCTTTTTCTCAGTGATTTTTCAAGATGGCACCACTGCCACAGGGTTGCCCGCATTTCAAAATCACTTCTATCAAACCTGGTCCTAGTTGATACCAACATGTTCTGTGAGTTTCATTATGATCGGATAATCCGGTCGTCAGTTCTCGTGAACAGAACTTTCGAGTGCTGAAAATAGAGGTAATTTGGTGATGGGTTGCCGTTTTTGTGCAAATCAGAATTTTAAAAATTTCAAATTGACATGATGCACAAACGTTAAGATTTATCAATGATTTGAATTTTTGGCCAAAAATCAAAAATTTTTCTGGAGGTTCAATGATTTGAAGGATTTTTTTTCAAGAGCCTGCCACAGCTTCAGGATTATCCGCACGACCTTGGAAATCCATGTGTATTAAGCTTTAGCCAACATCAATACGCTCTGCAAATTTCACGATTATCCAATGTTTTTGTCAGAAGTAATGACAAATCAAAATTTGAAAACAATCCTTGCCTACCTTTAGGCACGCTGCACCCACACACGACTCAAAATTTCCTTTTTTTTGTCATAGGCAAGCTTAAAACACAATAAATTTTTATTATCAATACTTTTTTTGAACAAAAATTTACGCTGCTTGGAAATATATTAATCCGTTCCAGCTCTCCATTAATCCGTTCCAGCTCTCAAAAAACCACCACAGTTATTTTGTAAAGGTTTTTGAATAAGAAAAATGTATTTACAAAAAGAAACATTTATTCATAAACAACAAATACATATTCTATAAAAACATAATTAATAATTCACTAAAAAAATTCATTAAAAATTAAAGTGAAGTGCTTGTGGAAGCGCTTAATTTTCCCTGGTCTTCGCTTTTTTCGCAGGATATTGCGGAAATCCGTTAGGTAAGTTTCGTTGAACAGCTCCGATGCACGACCAATTGCAAATTTTTCGGGGTGATTTTTGTCCACGAACTCTACAACTTTCTCCCACATTCCCAAGATCTCCTTTATGTCTCTTGTAGCAATAACCTCCTCCATTTCTGGCTCCTCTTCAAAACTTTGAACCACCGTATGCTGCTGCGAATGAAGATCGTGTAACTCTTCAGTTGTAAGCTCCTGAGACTGTTTCTCGGCGAGTTCGTTCACATCACTCTCATCTACCTCCAGACCCATGGATTTTCCCAGAGAAATAATCTCCTCTACCACTGACACTTCAGCTTCCAACCCTTCGAAGGCCCTTTCAGCTACAGCTTCAGGCCACAGCTTCTTCCATGCAGAGGTTAAGGTCCTCATTGTAACACCCTGCCATGCCTGATCAATAATTTTTAGGCATATCACGATGTCAAAGTGGTTCTTCCAGAACTCTCGAAGGGAAAGGTTTGTGTTCTCCGTCACCTCAAAGCAGCGCCGAAAAGTGTGCTTGGTGTACAACTTCTTAAAATTAGAAATCACCTGCTGATCCATGGGCTGCAGGATAGGAGTGGTGTTGGGTGACAGGTAGAGAACCTTTATAAATTTGAGCTCTTAGAGTAAATCATCTTCGAGATTTGGTGGGTGAGCAGGGGCATTGTCGAGGACGAGAAGGGCTTGCATGGGTAGGTTGTTTTCGAGTAGGTATTTTTTAACAGAAGGGCCAAACACCAAATTTGTCCGCTCCACAAATAATTTCCTGGTGACCCACGTCTTAGGATTTGCCTTCCACATAACTTGCAGAATTTCTTTGACAATCTTATGTGCCTTAAAAGCTGTGGGATTTTCCGAATGGTATACTAGCAGAGGCTTGATTTTGCAGTCGCCACTCGCATTGGCACAAAGTGCTAGAGTTAATCTATCCTTCATGGGTTTGTGACCTGGCATCGTCTTCTCCTCCGCCGTTATGTAAGTCCTATTCGGCATCCTTCTCCAGAAAAGCCCTGTCTCGTCACAGTTGAAGACTTGCTGGGGGATGTATCCTTTGGCTTCTATAAGTTCGGAAAACGTTTTGATGAAAACCTCAGCTGCCTTCACATCTGAACTTGATGCGTCACCATGCCTGACGACGGAGTGAATGCCGGTCCTTTTCCTAAAACCGTCAAACCAGCCCTGACTGGCTTTAAACGAGTCGTCCGATTCCTTGTTTGTAGAAGTGTGTGGGATCTGCTTTAGCAAATCATCGTAAATCGCTCGTGCCTTCTCGCATATGATGCTTTGTGTTAAAGCTTCTCCTTGAAGCTGCTTTTCTGTCACCAACACCATCAATAGTTTCTCCATCTTTTCATGGAGTGAGGTCCGGAGCTTAGAAATGATTTTGACACCCTTAGCATGCGTTATACCCTTTATCGTCTCCTTCTGTTTAAGCACAGTAAATATTGTTCATGTGCTACGCCCGTACATCCTCGCCAAGTCAATTACTCGCACACCTTGCTCACTTTTTTTGATGATTTCACGCTTTAGTTCCATCGGCATCATTTTCTTCTTCGGCACCATTGTTATAAAAATAAATGTTATAACGTTTTCGTTTGTTTTTAAAACGCGCACCACATATAAACTCGACGGCCGTTGTCTTGCACAATTTTCACTTTGTATTAAAACTCTCTTTTCGTGTTAAACGTTTATGTAGCTTTTAACTGACCTAAATATCGTACTAGCGACCTATATTTATAAACAAAATATTCTTATCTACTACTTACATACTATCCGGGAAACTTCCCACGATCTTTTGTTCTAAAATTTGCGAAAACATTTGGCATCCAAATGCAACGGCGGATTTCGCACCTTCTTTTGAAACTCACCGACAAGATCCACTAACCGACTCACAACTCATCATGTGCAGTGGTGTTGTGAGCGCTTCCTCGTATCTCAAATCTTGCTCGCATCTCAAAGCGAAATTTCGCTCGCTCGGCGGCTCGTATCTCAAAACACTCGTATGTCAAGGCACTCGTATGTCGAGGTACCACTGTATATATATATATATGTATATATATATATATATATATATATATATATATATATATATATATATATATATATATATATATATATATATATATATATATATATATATATATATATATATATATATATATATATTGTTGCATGCACGCCAAACGAGCCGTCTTTCGTTGTATCGGCGCCAGAAACGGCTAGAAACGGCGAGGAAATACTCGACATACATTCCATACATGTATTTCATACATGTATTCAAACAACGAAAACAATCGTAAATAAAACGTAGAATAACTCTCTAGAAGGCAGTTTGAGAAACTTCGAGAACCTAATACACGGACCCATTTCACATGGCAACGGAAATTCCCAATAGTCTTTTCGAAGTCGGATCGAGAACCCAAGACACATTTCTAGAAAGGCCTAGATGTAGGCAATAGTAATCTATCTCACCAGACCAGATATAAATATCGCCGCGTGGAGTCTTCGGAATCAGTTGATAGTGAGTTTTGGTACAATGCGTTAGATTGTACTGAGTAGAAAGCGAAAACAGCGGAAAGTTTGTTCGGTGAAAAGCGAATTTAGTGTATCCGGGCGCGATTAATTGAAAACGATAAAGTGAATTGTTGTAACGCGAGATTATAATAGTGCGAATATAAAATGTAAATAATTAATAGTGTTTATAATAAAAGTGTAATTAGTGTTATAAAAGAAACTGTTTCATTTCACGAATGTGAAGAATATCGAACCCACGGAAGGTGTTTAACGGTAGAACACAACAACTGGTGTCAGAAATAAGGGATTCTGCCGCGTTCGTGATTTAGAAAGTGACTTTTAGTGAAGTTCTGGACAGTGAACTTGTTTAAAAAGTGAAAATTAATAAGTGCGCGGACTAAGCAAAAAGTTAAAAGTTTTGGACAGTGATCATTGAAAATTGTGCGAACTAATTAAAATTGTGAAAAGTTGTGTGGACTTTGTGATAATTGTGAGAAGTTGTGTAATTGAAGAACAATGCCAAAAGTGAGTGACCTGACATTGGCAGAGCTGAACGTGGAGTGCGAGAAGCAAGAGCGGAAGCTGACAGTGCTTAGAGTGGAAATGGATCTGCAACGCGTGAAGGCCGGAGGAATTGTATCACCAGAATCAAGTAGCATCAAGGCACTGAAAGCACCAACGTTTGATGGACAAACTTCTTGGACCATCTACAAGAAGCAATTTGAGGCAGTTGCCCAGTTTAACAACTGGAACGATCGAGAGCGAGCGCTACAACTGATGGTGTCATTGAGAGGAGCCGCAGCGGGAGTTCTATTAACAATTCCGGAGGACAATAGCTTCAGCTATTCGAGCCTGACGAATGCTTTGCATATGCGGTACGGCGAAGAACACCTGAAGGAAGTACATCGATCACAGCTGAGAACACGGACACAGAAGCCAAGGGAGACGTTGCAGGAGTTGGCTCAGGACGTTGAGTGACTAACACTTCTGTCCTACCCCAGGTCGGATCCAGAACACCGGGATGAAACGGCGAAAAATGCTTTCATCCAGGGAGTGCGTGATGAAGAGCTTCAAATAGCACTTCGTTTAGCTGGAAAACGGTCGCTGAAGGAGTCTTTGGCCTACGCTCTCATCTACGAATCGGCGAAGCTGGCGTCGCGGAGAAATGTCAGAGCCAGTGAAGTACGAGAGGAAAGCCAATATCCCCAGGGAATCAAGGAGAAGTGGAGCCCCTCAGTGTTGGAACTGCGGAGAAAAGGGTCACTTGAGGCGTGACTGTCGCAGAAACTGGAAATCAACGTATTGTCCAGAATGTGTGCGTAGCAGAGTTTCCCGATGCTGGAACTGCGGAAAGAAGGGACATCTGAGTCGTGAATGTTACAGGAAGAACGAAACCGGATACTGCCAAGATTGCTCAACAAGACTCAAGCAAAGCAATGAATCTGGACGGTCAAACAAAGCGATTTGCTCTTGGAGAACGGCAGCGAGACCCGTAGGAAATAAGTTTGAAGTTCAGCGGTGTGACTGCAATACTGGTAAACCTGAAACGATCACCGTTGCGAGGTTGCATATTCGTGAAAATAACTTGAGCTTGCAGGGGAAAGTCAATAACGAAGCTTGTAAAATCATCATCGACACTGGAGCTGCTAGATCAATCCTAAGAGCGGATATGGCTAAGTCCTGGAAACTTAGTAACGCTAAAAAGTACGTGCTTCAGACAGTAACGGGTGATTCGACGCGAGTTCTTGGTGAAATCGTTCGGCCGATACAAATTGGAAATATGGTATTCGAGCATCAGTTCCTGGTAGCAGAGATAACAGACGAGTGCATACTTGGAATGGACTTCCTGGGCTCTCATGGTTTTAGCCTGGATTTGGGAGAGCGGAAAATTAAGTGGAGGCGCAACGAAGTATCATTATCTCGTCGATCAGGATGGAAACATCGAACAGAAGAACAAGAAGACCACATATGCGTAGCAGCGAGACGAGTAGGCGTTTTGGCGGAAAAAGAAGGAAAACCGTTAGAAGTATCGCAGGACGACATAAAATGCAGCGAAACAACGAAGAAATTTGCATCCGGATCTGAGCGGAAATGTGTGATGGGCAATATTTCTCGAAGACTGCATATGGGATCGAAAACTAAGAAATCACCGGAAGACCACAAAACAACAGCGAGGTGCGTTTCGAAGCGATGACAGCGTCAACGGCAAAACCCTATTCGCCAACCAGAGGCAGTGAAGAAAGCGGAAACGAAGCTGTACAATTTGAGCGCGAGTTTAATTGGATTTCCCAAAAACGTTTTGGTCTGGAACGTACAACCAGAATGGGAAGGATCGTACGACGAACGGCGGGACGAGGGTGTCTGGCAGATACATCGAAAGCACCGATCGAGAATGAAGGCTATACATCAGGCTTACACAAATGGATGACGACGAATCTGTTCGGGACGAACAGGTCTAAGGAGGGGGTAATATTGCATGCACGCCAAACGAGCCGTCTTTCGTTGTATCGGCGCCAGAAACGGCTAGAAACGGCGAGGAAATACTCGACATACATTCCATACATGTATTTCATACATGTATTCAAACAACGAAAACAATCGTAAATAAAACGTAGAATAACTCTCTAGAAGGCAGTTTGAGAAACTTCGAGAACCTAATACACGGACCCATTTCACATGGCAACGGAAATTCCCAATAGTCTTTTCGAAGTCGGATCGAGAACCCAAGACACATTTCTAGAAAGGCCTAGATGTAGGCAATAGTAATCTATCTCACCAGACCAGATATAAATATCGCCGCGTGGAGTCTTCGGAATCAGTTGATAGTGAGTTTTGGTACAATGCGTTAGATTGTACTGAGTAGAAAGCGAAAACAGCGGAAAGTCTGTTCGGTGAAAAGCGAATTTAGTGTATCCGGGCGCAATTAATTGAAAGCGAGAAAGTGAATTGTTGTAACGCGAGATTATAATAGTGCGAATATAAAGTGTAAATAATTAATAGTGTTTATAATAAAAGTGTAATTAGTGTTTTAAAAGAACTGTTTTATTTCACGAATGTGAAGAATATCGAACCCACGGAAGGTGTTTAACGGTAGAACACAACAATATATATATATATATATATATATATATATATATATATATATATATATATATATATATATATATATATATATATATATATATATATATATACATATATATATATATATATATATATATATATATATATATATATATATATATATATATATATATATATATATATATATATATATATATATATATATATATATATATATATATATATATATATATATATATATATATGTATATATATATAAAGAAATATGACTTTTTAGCGAAACGAGTTTAATACTACTTTTCTTCGAAAATTAGTAAAAAGTGCGCAGTTCAAGTGTACCAGACCTGGCTTGAAGTACCGAAGAAAAAAAACTCTAGCGCACCTGAACCGCTAGAAAACTAATTTTCGAAGAAATTGTCTTTGAGTGACAAAAAAGTGTGGAAAGACGTAATACACTGTTTTTTTAAATCATATCAAACATTCCTTATCCAAAGCAACAAAACTCAACTATAAAGCTAGAGTTACAATCAATGCAACCAACATTTGTTGCACAACAAAATGAGTTTGAACACATGAGAACGTATGAGAGCAGTTACAATGATGCAACACAACTTTGCTTGGCAGCAGAGTTTGCTCATATCTAAAAATTGGCATGGCAACAACATTTTTGAAAATATCCAATTCCACCTGTTCCTATGAGAGTCCGGGAAATCGGACCTGTCATATGAAAATAACAATCAGAAATTGTATTTTTTTGTCTCATTTTTGCTTTGCATTATACTCCGCAGCTTTTAGAGGATAAAATATTCACTGATATATCTTTCCGAGGCTTTAAAGGATCCAAATTATCCAACAGCAATTTCTTTAATATAGCCAGTGACAGATGACGGTAAATGTTGTGTTGCATTGATTGTAACTCGTTCCACCAACAAAACTTGGCAGGGAATGTTGGTTGCATTGATTGTAACTCAAGCATAACACATATAATTCAGTGCTGGCAACACTTTCCGAACAAAGCAGCAATAAGTTTACCATAACAAGATCATACTCAAATCAACGTATCCTTTGAATTTCGTTCTTTTCGCAGGATTTCATCGAAGGTTTCAGCGGTTAAACGTTGTTTGAGGCTGCCATCCGAAAAATGTTCAAAACTCGAAAAATTTAAAAAAAGAATTCCTCATTTTTATTGCAAATGCTTTGCATATCAGAACGTTGTTTGAAGCATCTGTTGGTGTAATATTTACGGAAATGGCTAATGCTGGTTAGCCTGTTTCAACAGCAAAGCATAATACATACCAATTCTGCTTCACGTTAAGTTAAACCCAACCAGTAAATTTCGTTTCGATTGAATCACTGCGCTGGAAGTTATACGGGTGAAAAGAATTTTTGGGTTACTATCCTCAAAACTTATCAAATTTTTAAAGCGTTAATATTTGTTGCTAATTTTTATTGCAGGATCATTTCGATTTGGAAATCTAATGACATAATCGCTCAGTAAAGAAATTAAACAAAATTACAAAAATGGTCATAGCTGGCAGCCCTTTCATGATTTTGGTACGAAATTTCTATGACATTTGGTTCACAATAAAGTCCATTTACTGCGTGAACTTCGTTCTGATTTTTACACTAGACCGGAAGTTATAGGGAAAAAAGCTTTATTTTGCTGAGCAAATTTGCAAGATTTATGAGACAAAAATCACCACAGCTGCCAGCCCTATACTAATTTTTCAACCAAATTTTCATCAAATGTTACATAAAGTAACATCCAAGTACTGTGTAAATTTTGTTAAAATCTGATGGCTGAATCGGAAGTTATAGGCCAAAAGCCGGTTTTTTTTCTGGGTGATTTTTCAAGATGGTACCACTGGCACAGGGTTGCTCGCATTTCAAAATCACTTCTATCAGACCTGGTCCTAGCTAATACCAACATGTCCTGTAAATTTCACTATGTCCGGATAATCCGGTCGTCAGTTCTCGTGAACAGAACTTTCGAGTGCTGAAAATAGAGGTAATTTGGTGATGGGTTGCCGTTCTTGTGCAAATCGGAATTTTGAAAATTTTAATTTGACATGATGAACAAAGGTTAAAATTTATCAGTGATTTGATTTTTTTGTCAAAAATCAAAAATTTTTCAGGAAGGTCAATGATTTGAAGGTTTTTTATTCAGGAGCCTGCCGTAGCTACAGGGTTACCCGCACTACCTTAAAAATCCACATGTGCTAAATTTTAGTCAATTTCAATACGCTCTGCAAATTTCACGATGATCCATTGTTTTTCTTAGAAGTAATTACAAATCAAAATTTGAAAAAAAATCCTTGCCTACTTTTAGGCACCCTGCACCCAGACACGGCTCACAATTTCCAATTTTTTATCATAAACGAGCTTAGAACATAATTAATTTTCATTTCCAATACTTTTCTTTAACAAAACTTTACACTGCTTGGAAATATAGGAGTACCTCAAAATTCACTAAAATGCTCGCCGCCGCCAAAAGATTTAGAATATCTGAATTTGAGAAAGTTGTGGACCTACTTACTATATACATCTACGTTCTCCGAAAATTTCAGCTCAATCGAATCGGCCACTCCAGAGATTATCTCCCTTAATCATTTTGCTGATATATATATATATATATATATATATATATATATATATATATATATATATATATATATATATATATATATATATATATACATATATATATATATATATATATATATATATATATATATATATATATATATATATACAGGGTGTGCCTTCTAAATGTGGTCGATGGAAATATTGAATAACTTGAACAATTTTCAATCGATTTTAGAAAACTATTTATTTTTATAAAATTTGAAGCTTTACAAAGTTTTTCATTTAGTTTTCAAACACAACGTCGATCAAATGACCACCTTTATTGCGGATACAAAATTCAGCTCTTTTTCTGGCATTTTCCACGACATTTGCCAGCATCTTGGGTGATACCGCAGTGATTTCAGCTCGAATATTGTCCTTAAGCTCGTCTAAAGTCTTCGGTTTGTTGGCATACACTTTGCATTTTAAAAATCCCCAGAAAAAAAAGTACGGTGCCGATAAATTGGGCGATCTCGGTGGCCAGTCAAACTTTTGACTCAAGAAGTTCATCGTTGATTTCGCGGTGTGACATGTCGCGCCGTCTTGTTGAAACCAAAAGCCTTTAAGACCTTTTTCACGCATTTCTGGTAAAACAGAGTGTGCCAACATCCATCGATACCGATCCCCATTGACAGTTTCCCCAACTCTGAAGAAGAACGGACCAATGATGGCTTGTGAGCAGACACCGGCTCAAACAGTCAGTTTCTGAAGATGTAGTGGAGTTTGATGTATAGCATGAGGATTTTCTTTCACCCAGATAGCGTGAAATGGGCCTCATCAGTCATTAAAATTCGCTTCCAAAAATCGGGCTCCGATTCACTCACTCGAATAACGTTATTGGCGTAAGCCACGGGTCGCGGATTGTCTGTTTCCAATAATCTTTGGATTAACTGCACTTTATATGGAAACATATCCAGATCATCTTTCAGAATCCTCCTCAAAGTAGTTCCACTGATGTTTAGTTGCTGAGACCGGCGGCGTTCGTAAGACAGACAGAATATTTTCATTTGATCGTCGAGGACGTGGTCGATTTGAATGTGGACGGTCCGCTACAGACCCGTGATTCTCGAAATTCGAAGCTAAGCAACGAATAGTGTCACTTTTAGGCGCAGAACGACCGCGATACTTTTGAGGATACGCACGTTGTGTTGCAACAACTGAGCGATTGCATTTAATGAACATTGTCACAATTTCCGCGCGTTCTTTGGGCGTGAATCGATTCATGGTTAAAATTGTAATGCAATAACCTTTCCAAAATGTGTTCGACGACGTCAATCGGTTTAAATCTGTCAAAGTTATTCAATATTTCCATCGACCACATTTAGATGGCGCACCCTGTATATATATATATATATATATATATATATATATATATATATATATATATATATATATATATATATATATATATATATATATATATATATATATATATATATATATATATATATATATATATATATATATATATATATATATATATATATATATATATATATATATATATATATATATATATATATATATAAAGAAATATGAATTTTCGGCGAAACGAGTTTAATACTATTGTTCTTCGAACATTAGTAAAAACTAGTATGATGAAAAGCAGTCGACGATCAACTGCAGCAGAATCAAGCAAACCTGAAGTAACAGAAATAGTTGTAAAAATCATGTCTTTGAAAAAAAAAATTTTTTCTCTTAAGATGGAGTGATGCTACTTTACGGATACTTTGCTATGAAGAAACCGATATCAATTGTTCAACATTCCTATCGTTACTTTTCTTGGTTATGAAACCTGACTTCTATAACTATTATTTGACATCGATTAAGGCACTGATTTTCAAACATATCGAAAAAGATCGAAATGAAGGAAGTATTCCCGACATCAGTGATTCTAAGAAGATTGGAGATTTCTGCTTATATGTTTACCAAGGCGAGTAAATCGCCGAAAAAGTTTATTTAAAATCAAACAAAAAGTTTAACTCGCTTCAAGACTTTATGGACAGATTCTGAGGTCGAAAAGAAATCATGTAGAGCTATTAAGAATGATTGACGAATACATATATCCTGCACATAGCTTAAGATGAGAGCGGAAAGAAAAGCGGAGATCAAGCCTACCTTCCATACGTTTCATCTTAAAGACAATGGTGTGAAAATAAATGTGGAACTGCCAGTACCTTTGCCGATTAAAATTACGGAATATGTGTCACTCTTGCTGAGTGGAATAGAGTTTTCAGACGAAGATTTAAAAAAAGAGCTGAAATTTCCGGTAGAACAGCGTACCAAGTACGAAAACAATTATTTTACCGAATTAGTCAATCAATTCGTCAATCCATAAGTGCTGCGACTAAAGAATCCGGTACCGATATATTACCTGATGAATGGACAAAAACTGAATCAGATACAATACTAAACATTCCATACAAATGGAGTGATGGAACAACGGGTACAACACCAGTGCAAGGCTATCCGTGTTTCTCCTACGCGCCGCCGTCTCGTGATTTTGTGCGATAGTTGGTGCCGTTCTTCAATTTCTTGCGCCGAGATCTTCAATTTTGCTTTTTTACCGCTTCTCCTTGAGCTTTGCGTGTCATTAATTTTTCCATCCATGTGAAGTGCGCCTGTGCTATTTTTGAGTGATTTTCGACATTTTTTTGACATTTTTGACATTTTGATATCGCTTCCTAAAGCTTTGCGTGTAATTTTCCAAGTGAAGTGCGCCTGTGCTATTTTTGAGTGATTTTTAACATTTTTTGACATTTTTGACAGAAAGTGTATGCGCCTCAACATTCCTTGGGTGTCTTTAACTTTTCTACGTGGAGTGAAGTGGTTTTTTGACAGTTTTGTCATCTTTGACATTTTCTTCTTTTTTTTATCACACACACACACACACACACTGAAAGTGTGTGCGCCTCAACTTTTCTACTTTTTGGTCCTGTTAACTTTGTTTACACGTTTGACCAAATCACTATGTCTTTCTGCACAGCTGCCAAGTGTGCTGATAAGGCAAATAAATCGCCTTATGTGATGTGTGCGGGTTTTTGCGGGCTATCATTTCATTCGAAATGTGTTGGAATGAATGCCCATGTCGCAGATGCTGTCCGACAAACCTCATCTGGTGTATATTGGTTTTGCTCCCGTTGTAAAGCCAACTCCATGGTATCATTTGTTAACTGCTTAAAGTCAACCAAATGTGTAGTTGACAAACTTTTCAAAGAATTTTCCTGTCTGGGCTCAAAACTTGAGAGTGTCTGTGGTGATATAAATACACTCTTGTCAGTTGCTAGGACTGAGCAACCTTCTGGCTCTCAACCAAAACCTGCCGATGATCAGCTTCACCAGGAAGATTGCAGAGCTGTTCAACATCAACAAATATCTTTCAACACTCAACTGCTGCCTCCGCTATCTCCTGCAGCTACTTCACCTCAGACCTCTGGGGTGATCCAGCCTTGCAGCCTTCAAATCCAAAGTCAACCTCAGCGCGATGCATCTCAGATGCTCACACGCGGCCAGCGTGCTAACCTGCAGCTGCAACTTCACCAACAGCATGAACAGCATGAACAATCATTGCAGCAACAACGTCAACCACAAAAACAAAATCCTCTACAGCAACAACAACAACAACAAAACCAGATACAACAGCACGCTCTTGTGACCGTGAGCGAACCTTTGGTGAATTTTGTTGCTGACAGGATGAGCCTTTCAACTCCTGCTGCATCATCTCCTGCGGTAACCCAGACGTCTTATGCTGATGTACTCAGTCAGCCTGGACCATCTAGAGGACTATCTGAGCCCCATACATCACTCCCTTGCTTGGAAGTAATGGTCCCACCAATGAAAGTCTTCGTATCACGTTTCGCTTACAGAACTACTGCCGACGAAGTCTTAGCATACATTAAAGCTAAGCTCGGATACACTCCTTCGTTGCTAATGTGTAGGAAACTCACTCGTGACAACCTCAATCACCAGCTCATATCTTCTTTCTGCATCACTGTCGCATCCGGAACCTCTGATTTGCTGAAGAAGCATTTCTGGCCCGCTGGTGTTTTTGTCAAAGAATTCGTAAAAACCACCTCTGGAAATTTTCATCGGAAACCGGCGACAAAAAATCGCACTTAGAGCGTAAGGTTAATCTTAAAGTCTACTACCAAAACGTTCGGGGGTTGAGGACCAAAACCAATCAGCTTAAAATTTCCTCAACTATCGGGTCTGACGACATTCTATGCTTAACCGAAACCTGGCTGACAGGAGATATATTTAATTCTGAAATTTTACCTCTTTTTACTGTCTTCCGCAAAGATCGTGATCGCTCAGCCAGTGGTTTATCTGACGGCGGCGGTGTTTTAGTTGCTGTTCGCAATACACTTAGCGTGTCCTCCTGTACCGATTTCGTGCCTTCTCCGCCTGTTGAATGTATCCTTGTTCGTATATCTGTTACTCCATCTACTGTGTTACTTGTGTCCTCAATTTATATCCCATGTAACAGTCCTATTGTAGTTTATGAACGTTTTTTCACTGAGATTTCCTCCTTTCTCAACACTTTCTACCCCTCTTCTTTCGTTCTTTTATGTGGAGATTTTAATATTCCCAGCTTAGTCTGGGATACAAACTTCACTGAAATTTTATCGAGGAGCAATATTTCTTTAGCTACATCTTCCTTTTTCTCTCTTTGCTCCTTTTCACAATTGAATAATGTGCCTAATGTTAATAACAGAATACTCGATTTTGTCCTTACTAACTCTCCTCTGTCATCTGTTCGTTTATGTGCTGCTCTGTCACCTTATGTCAGTCCTGATCCTCACCATCCACCTCTTGCTATAGAACTTTCCTTCACCTCATTCCCTAAAAATAAAAATACCTCTGCGCTGCGTTATAACTTTGCTAAAGCTGACTTCACTTCCATGTCCAATGTTATTAATGCTGTTAACTGGTTTGCTTTTTTCAGAGGTCGAAGTGTTGATGACGGCCTTCATGCGTTCTATGATTTCTTGTCTAATATTGTTTTCTGTCACACTCCCACTTTTCGTGTTCGCAGAAGTATTGATCCGCCTTGGTTAACTGTTGACGTGATGCGTGCTCTTAAAATCCAAAGCGATGCGCGTCGTAGATTTCGAAGCTCCGGCTTAGAGGCTGACTTACTGAGATACAGAAATTTACGCTCGTGTGCCAAAAAGATGGTTAAAGATGCGATGAGTGCTTATCATGCCCACATTGAAGCCTCTATATCATCTTGTCAACAGAAACCCTTCTGGTCCTATATCCGTTCCCTTAAAAAGTCTCCCTCTATCCCTTCTCTGATGCACCTTAATGATTTGTCTGCTTCCTCGCCTAATGAAATTTGTGAGCTGTTTGCTCTTTTCTTTTCTTCTGCTACCTGTCAACCTAATCCATCTTTCTCTGCTAATATTCCCTCTCCAGATGTTAATAATTGTTGTTTGTTTTTAACGAACCCGTTGGAGGTCGAAGGTTTGCTTGCTAACCTAGATTGTAGCACCAGCTGCGGACCCGACGGCTTACCTAACATATTTGCAAAGTCATTGTCATCATCCTTGTGTGTTCCTTTATCTGTCATCTTTAACCTTAGTATTGCTTCCTGTACGTTTCCTTCTTCCTGGAAGTCAGCAAATATTTATCCCATCCTTAAAACCGGAAATTCATCCTGCGTCTCCAATTATCGTCCCATATCCCTTCTATCTTGCTTCAGTAAGCTTCTCGAAAAAGTTGTTTACAACAGGGTTTACCCTCTAATTGAACCTCTTCTCGCTTCTGAGCAACATGGTTTCGTTAAAGGTAGGTCAACGGTTTCCAACCTTCTTTCGTTCACCAATACTGTTGCCTCCGCCTTCGACCAGCAAAAGCAAGTGGATGTATTATATACAGACTTTGCCAAGGCTTTTGACTCCGTGAACCACGAAATCCTCCTTTCAAAGCTTGATGGCTTCAATATTTCGGGTCAGCTCCGTTGCTGGTTTTCCTCATACCTTCGTGACCGTGCTTGTTTTGTAACGTTTCACTCTTGTTCTTCTTCCCCCTTTTATCCTACTTGTGGTGTCCCGCAAGGGTCAATTCTTGGTCCTCTCCTTTTCCTCCTGTTTATTAATGATCTTCCTTCTCTCTTCAACTCCCCGTGTCTCTTGTACGCTGATGATCTGAAAATTTTCAGGGTGGTTGAGTCAGTGAGTGACTGCTCCCAGCTGCAGGATGACCTGTCTGCTCTGAGTAACTGGTGCTCTGTCAACTGTATTTCCCTTAACGTTGCTAAATGTTTCCAGATGTCCTTCACATGTAAATTATCCCATATCACGTTTCCCTATTCTATCCTTGGCTCTTCCCTCCATCCTATTGATAATTTCATGGACCTTGGTGTTATGTTTGACACTAAATTAAAATTTGATGTCCACATTTTGCGTGTCACATCCAAGGCCTCGCGCTTGTGCGGCTTCATTCTAAGAGCGTCCAGACCTTTTACTGATATTTCCTCGTGTGTTCGCTTGTACATCTCCTTTGTGCGTAGTGTCCTCGAATATTGTTGTCAAATTTGGTGTCCTCATTATCGTTTCTTAATTGATGCTGTTGAGTCTGTACAACGTAAATTTACTCGCTCACTATTCCTCAAGTTCCGTATTCCCTACTGTGAGTATAGTATGCGTCTTTCCATCCTTGAAATCCCTACTCTTATTTCACGCAGAGTGTATTTCGACGAATGTCTCCTGTATAAAATGATTACTGGATCTATTACTTATATCACCGGAGCGCAGTTTTCTGTTCGTGACCCGGTACATTCTTCCAGGTCTGCATTTATCCTCAACGTACCATTTGCTCGTACTCATACATATTTTTACTCTCCTCTTTTACGCTTGCCTAGGCAACATAATTCTTTGAATATTGGTCCTCTTCCGCCCTCGTTACGCATTTTTAAAAGTATGTTAAGAGGATGCGTTTTATCGCATGAAATGAAGTAACTCTTTGAATTTTTAATGTCATATCTGTGTTGAGTTATGATTAAATTTCACCGCCTCATTATAATTTGTTTAGTTTTAATTTATAGTCTCTTTACTTTTTATATATAAGTTTTTCTTTGTCTAATCTTTAATTGGATTTGTATCTGTTGATTTAGACAATAAATAAATAAATAAATAAATAAATTGAAGTGCCAAAATTTGGAAATATTAGTGGCCTATTCATTAATGCATTTTTAAAAACGCCTGTTGATAAACGCGATCCAGATCTGATTTATGTCTCGATAAAAGAATCTTTCGATAAGTCAATATTTCTTGACAGTCTAAGTCGGTTGGAAAAAAACGTGTATGAGCTTGATAAAAGAACACGTCGTGCTACGGTATCCAAAACTGTTAGCGATTGTGAAAGCCCTAATATAATTCACGTTTATACAGACATTATCAAACCTAGAATATTAGCTGATAAATAGGTACGGAATCTTCGTACGATTCCTTTGCAAGGTTGCGACAGTATTTTCAGATTCAAACATGCAGAGTACTGTGCTATAGAAAAAACTTTTTTCAAACGCATTTCTATTCAGACCAACAAGTTGAACCAGTAGACTTTGAACCAAGTTTTACTCCCACATATATAATGCTTCACTTCAAACGTCGGTAAGAAAAAGTATAAATATTCACATACGCTGAAGTAAGCGGTATAGTGTTAATAATCAATACCGATGTTAACGACAAGAACTTGCACTACACACGCTATTATTTGGTCCAGAGTGGTGGAAATTTATCAGATATTGGGGACCTCTATCGAGCACCAATTATCTATCAGCGCGGTAGAGATATAGGAAATTTTTTCAGTGGCCTATTACGTTATCTAAAACCTTTGGCTGCGTCAGGCGTAAAAGCTATAAAACGATAAGCGGTCAAGACCGGTAAGGTTATTATACAAGAGGTAGGGAATAAACCTCTTAAAAAACTCTTAAGAGAACACGGACAAACTGCAGCACAGGAGTTAGCTCAGAAAGGTATAAACAAACTCTTTGATAAGATGGATGGTGCTGGTAGTCGAATGGCTATAAAAAGAGCTAACCCGCCCACAACAATTCAATTCAAGTCTTCTCCTAAGTGACGTAAAGCTGGTAAATTGAAAAAAACTGTAAAAAGTGCGTCACGTAAAAAAATATTAAATGGGTGAAAAGTAAACGAAAAGTTATTAAGAAGCGTGTGTTAGACATTTTTTATAAGTAATTAACATGACCTCCTACAAAGAATGCATGAAATCAGAATTGGACATTTTTTCCACATCACATATTCAAAGCAACATTTTATAAACCGAAAAAGTTGCATACAAGCCGATAGCTTCATTGGATAACTCATCTATATTGGATTTTATCTCTCTCGGCCATGGAGATACGTATCGTGATTTACAAATGGTTTAAATAAAGGATAGTAAAGAGATGTTACTCACAAGGACTGAACTCATTAAGGGCGCTGATGGTAAAGAAGTCGAAGCTGATCCAATCGGCGTCGCAAATAATTTGATGCATTCACTTTTTAGACAATGTACAGTTCAGTTGAATGGGAAGAATATAGCTCAAACAGACCACAACTACCAGCATAATGCTTGAGTCAGACATCGCTACTTTTACTGCGCAGTTTTTAGGTTGCAGAAGCAAAAACTGCTAACTCTGTTCACACATAGTGGGTGCAACCCGCTACTTTTACTGCGCGCAACCGGGTAGCTGCAACTTCTTGCGAAGGAAACTGCGAAGGTGTTCACACATAACTCGCAGTTTTTGCTGCGCCCAACCTCTGTTGCAGTATTTTACTATTTAGTTTGTTAGGAAGTTTCAACCAGTTGTGTTACTACTATGTATTTCGATGATCGAGAAGTGTTGGCTGCGGCTTGTTTAGTTATAGTTTTAAATAAAAGAAAAAAGATAAGAAAAAATAGAAGCTGTTGGGTGAGGACGTGGATCGCAAATAGAGAACACTATGGAGCTGCGTATTGTTTGTTAAATGAATTGCGTTTAGGTGACGAAGCATTCTATAAAAACTTTTTGAGAATATCGGGTAGTGATTTTGATGAACTTCTACTACTAGTGACTCCTTTAAGGGGACGTAGCACCTTCAAATTAAAAAAAAATGTTTTTTTCAAAGGCTTGTTTTTAATTGAATAAAATAACATATCTTAATGAAACTTTTTACACATACTTAACAGCTTTTATACTATATTAAAAAAATAGTTAAACATATTTTGTGGCCCCCTGTCGTCTGCTACAATTTTTTGGAAAATACACCAAAAAAACCTGGCGTGCATGATAACTGTCCTCAGGAAAGTCTGAAAAAACAAACAAAAACGTGGTTTTGATCAACATCAAAGCGGCCTTGGAATGAACTAAAAAAAAAAATTTGGTTGAGAAATAACAAAATGGCGGCGTTTTTTCGAAAATCGAGGTTTTTTTCCCCAGAAATCGGTTATAACTAAAAAAATTTAGTGCCGATTTTTTCATCCGTAGTTCATTCTGAGCACCAACATGTGCAGATTAACGTGTTAAACTTTCAGAACGATTGGATGATATTGTTTTTCTTAATCATGCACGCCAACTTGCAAAACGTTGTTTCGAGAAAACCGCGCTTAAAGTTAAAATTCAATATTTTTTGCAATAAATCTTACCGAAAATTAATCTGTGATGCCTGGAACATACAATGTACTTTCTTCTTGCTCATACTCCTCCTCTTCCAAAGATTTTTGCTCCCTTCGAGCAGTTCTGGCCTCTTTAGATGCCTCAGTCGAGTGTTTTTCCGCCTGGTTGATTCTTGCAGCATCTCTATGCTCTGCATGTTCCAGCGCACGTTCGGCAATCGTAACTCCCATTACTTGCATTATTTTCAAGATAGCCATAAATCCTTCATTAAATGTACATGCAGAAATATTTGCAGCCATATTTAGTCCGTTTTTCCCACAAAAAGTATGTTTGGGGGCCAAATTCCAAACACAAGAATTATAGCTTTCGTTATTATTCTGCGGAAAATTGCCCAAGCAGCGCTTTAATAAATCTTTTAATGATAAGTCATCATAAATAGGCTTTAAAATTTCTTGTACCTTATCATTTAAAGGTGGAGGATGCTTGAAATTTTTTAATGCATTATCACCAGCTGCCTCCGCCTTGCGCCAGTTACACCAAGTCGTTTCTCCAACAGGACAATAAGAGTGTTGAGGGTTCTCATCAGTTGAAATTTTGTGGTGATATGCTGCCCAAATTTACTTGGGCATATTTTCAACTGAATCAGGATTTCGTCGTATAGCTAGGCCATAATATGTGGCAAAATTTTTCATTAAGTTTACTGTCAGTAGGACTTTTTTCGGACCTTTTTTTGGAGACTCTACACTTTTTTTACAGCTATTTTTTTTTTGTTTTTTTTTTTTGCCAAGGTTAACTGTTTTTTTGCTTCTTTTAAAGGAAATGGCTCACTTATATTTCTCTACACTTTGGATTAAGTCGATGTAGCGATATAGCAAAGTCAATGAAAATCATAGAAAAAATGACCTTGGAGCGCTTCGCTATATATACTCACAAAATTTTTTTTTTTAGAATTTCAATTTTATATTATTAAAATCATGTTTTCAAAGCTTCATTCTAACATATTCAATCAAAAAACAAAAATCGATTTTTCAAAAATTTGGAGGTGCTATGTTGCCTTAATAAAGAAAAAAGACACTTGGATGAGAAAATCAGTAAGCCCAAGTGAACGATTAGTCATAACGTTACGATTTTTGGCTGTAGGTAAAATTGTTTTCAATATGTCTACATGCTATCATGTTTATAATTTGTCTTCTTTTTATCCTAAAAGGAGACAGTTATAAATCTTTAATGTACCTGTTTCGTGTGGCATCAAATACTATTTCTATAATAGTAAAAAAAACCCGTGAAGTGGTATAAGTTGACATCTTCCCACGTTACAAAACTGCCGACGCAAGGGCTGCATCGTGACATGAAACCACGATTCTGTGAGATTCAAAATGCTGTCGCTTCAATTTAGACGCTTCACTTTAGTTTAAGAATTTACATTTGTATTCAGTCTAATTTCAACTCTATCAGAATAAACACGGGTTCTGCCCTTAAAAATATTTTTTTACATAAAACCCGCGTTTAAATTATTAACTTATATGCGGAACAGTGCTAGTGAACAGCTAAAACAGAAATTAATGCGGTGCGTTTGGTATAATTGGAAAAAATCGCTACGAAATGTTTATCAGTTGTTGTTAGGTTATGTGATGTTCCGTGTCGATTTACTATCGCGATGCAATTGGTCGTTACAAAATGAAAGTTATGGCTACATATTATTGCCAGTGTTTCATTATTACTATTTAGTACTCGCAAGTACTTCTGGCTACTTCCAACTACTCGCGCTCTCGTTCGCGAGTAGTTCATGAGCAGTTACGCCTTTTTTTGCCGTGAGGTGGTTAGTTGTCATTGGTAGTGTTAGCTGCCAATAGGTGGTTTTGGTTTTTTCATGGTTATGTTGAATGTTTTGGTAGTTAGGAAATTAGAAATAGCCCTCATAATGTGTGGAAAGTTAAAAGATGTAATTTTCTGCTAGTTCCTTTTATATTCTTTATTGATTGTGGTAGTTTATACTCGTTGTTTTCTCCCTTTATTTTCAACTGCTTTACATTTGAAAACTGCATATAATTTGACAGATTAGAATCTGCTCGTACGAACGAAGATGGCGTTCCTTTTGTGCTCTACTCCCAAGTACTTGCAAGTACTAATTAGTAAAAATGGAACACGGCAACTATTATAAAGCGTTCACGCACAAAAAACTAACGTTTTATTCATATTTTAGCGAAAAAACCGCATGTGAAATCTCGGTGTGTGTCGGCACTGCCTCGTGGAAATGGCAAAATGGCCTAACGCCATGACCTCACAGCGACAACGATTACGTAGCCTGACTGCCCGTACTTCTACGAGGCATTGCACTAATTGAATCGGCAATAACAAAACAAAAAGCTGCAGATGCAACCGCAGCAAAGTTTCAACCAAATAAATATTTTTTTGCTGCACTTGCAGCTCATTGAAAAGCTGTTCATACATCGCTACTTTTTAAGCTGCAAGCTGCAACCGCAGTCTGGCTGCAGGAGCAGTTTTCAAGGTTTCTACATTGATCACACATCGCTACTTGCTGTCAACGCAGTTTTTTGTGCTGCGCAGCGCAAAAAGTAGCGATGTCTGACCGTAACTTAAGGCATACATTGAAAATCTATTGAATTACGGGAAAGATGCAGCAGCAACTCATCTAAAATCGGTTGGATGGTATCTTGACCAGAATGAAATGGAAATAATTGAAGGCGTTGGCCCAAAGTCTGAGAATAAAGGTTATCCTAGTAGATCAGCGCTATTAGAGAAAAGTAACGTCGTCGAGTTAATGGGCAAGATCCATAGCGACATATTTAACAAAGAAAAACTATTGATTAACAGAGTGGATTTCCGCGTCATATTATCATTAAAGAAACCAGTTTTCTGTCGAAAGATGATAAAATCTTGCCTCGAATGAAAATATTGGAAGCAACAATGTACATGAATCATGTAAGTGTCAACCCTAATATCCTTCTGGCGCGTGAAACAGTACTGCAACGTTCAAATGCAGTATACCCGTACAAACGCGTTGAAGTGAAAACATATACGCTGCCAACAAATACATTCACACTATCAATGGACAATGTAGTTGTTGGTCACTTACCGAACTTGCTAATCTTCGGGATGGTAGACAACGACGCCTTTACCGGAAAACGTGCTAAAAATCCATATATCTTCAAAAACAATAACATCACGAGATTTAATTTGTCAGTTAATGGAGTACAAGTACCAAATCAACTTATAGAATTCGATTATTCAAAAGAAAAACCGCTGAGCACCCGGGGTACATGAGCCTTTTCAAGGGTACTGATATCAATTATTTCGATAAAGGTCATCAGGTATCTAAACAATTCTTCGACAATGGTTGCTTTTTGCTTGCATTTGACTTGACAGCAGATAATTCATGCGAATCAACTTGTGGCAGTTTATTGAATCAAGGTGTTGTGAGAATCGAGGGAAAATTCAAACAAGCATTAAAGAATAGTGTAACATGCATTGTTTACGCAGAGTACGATACGAATATTGAAATCGATAAAAATCGAAACGTTTACTCGAGTCTATAAAAAGTATATAAAGAGGTTCAACACTTCTGTATTTATTATTTATCTGAGCATTGGCTGGAGATAACTACAGTACCATGACTCATTGTCTAGTAAATACCGAGTATTTTTCAGAAGGGCACTTTACCTTCTTTAATAAAATTGCGTTTGCAGGCTTTATTTCACCAGATTAAGTGTATACAAAGGAGATCGTTTACAAATATCCTACATCGGCAGTTAGCACTACAGATCATACTGGTGTGTCTGGAAACCTTGAACTTAAGCGTCTAGATGAGGATCTTATAAAAACCCTCGCAAAGTTTTCAACTATTCTCGTACATGAGGAGCCAACAAAAGAATTCCTTCAGAGCTACGTTACGCCTCGTACAAGGATCATTAACCTTGAAGCAATCACCTCTAAAGAACAGATATGAACACAATCAAACCTGGTAGTTCATTAAAGCGAAATCATGTTAATAAAAGATATTTCAAGGGCGTTTTTCCGTGCGATCACTTACCCCGTGAAATAAAGAAACCTGCTTATATTATTGCGAATACAGACCCAGCTCATAAAAGTGGAACGCATTGGGTGGCCTTTTACATTCCTAGAAATTGTCCTATCGAGTACTTTGACTCTTTCGGTAAATATCCTACTAACAAGTACTTCAAAAGATTTCTTCCGCTCAGTGGTAAAGTTTTTGATAATAATAAGCAGAGGCTACAGAGTGCATTCTCAACCACATGCGGACAGTATTGCGGTGTTTTTCTTTATTTACGCTGCAGTGGCAGGAGCTTCAAAACATTTCTGAACCGGTTCTCCTCTACAGATTATAATTTCACTGATGGCGAAATAATTGATTTATACCGAAAAATTGATTTGAAGGGCTCTTTGCAAAATGGTGGGGAGTGTTTCAATCAGATCTGTAGACAGGAGGTCGGAGATATAAAAGCAGCGTGATCAAGCCATCGAAATCATAGTTGTGTCATTTATATTTTAATAGGATGTCGTCAGTTGCTGAAAAGTCAGCTAATAAGTTAACCTAAACCTCTAAGCAAACCGGTCGCTTTGTTCAAAAGAAAAAAAACTCTAGCGCACCTGAACTGCTAGAAAACTAATTTTCGAAGAAATTGTCTTTGAGTGACAAAAAAATGTGGAAAGACGTAATACACTTTTTTGTAAAACCATTCCTTATCCCAAGCAACAAAACTCAACTATAACACAAATGAATAAAATGTTCAGTGCTGGCAACACTTTCCCAATGAAGCAGCAATAAGTTTACCTTAACAAGTTCATACTTAAATCAACTTATCCTTTGAATTTCATTCTCATCGCAGGATTTAGTCGAAAGTTTCAGCGGTTAAACGTTGTTTGAGGCTGCCATTCGAAAAATGTTCAAAACTCGGAAAATTTAAAAATTGGTTTCTCATTTTTATCGCAAATGCTTTGCATTTGAGTACGTAATTTGAAGCATCGGTTGGTGCAATATTTACGAAAATGGCTAATCCTGGTTAGCCTGTGTCAGCAGCAAGACCAAAAATATACCAAATCTGCTTCACGTTAAGTTAAACCCAACCAGTAAATTTCGTTTCGATTGAATCACTGCGCTGGAAGGTATACGGGTGAAAAGGATTTTAAGGTTGCCACCCTCAAAACTTTTCAAATTTTTAAAACGTTAATATTTGTTGTTAATTTTCATTGCAGGATCATTCCCATTTGCAAATCTAATGATATAATCGCTCAGTAAAGAAATTTCACAAAATTACAAAAATTGTCATAGCTAGCAACCCTTTCATAATTTTTGTACGAAATTCCTACCACATTTACTTCACATTTCTACTTTGGACCAGAAGTTAAAGGGGAAAAAAGCTTTATTTTGCTGAGCAAATTTGCAAGATTTATGAGACAAAAATCACCACAGCTGGCAGCCCTATACTAATTTTTCAACCTTACTTTCACCAAATGTTACATAGAGTAACATCCAAGTACTGCGTAAATTTCGTTAATATCTGACGGCTGAATCGGAAGTTATAGGCCAAAAAAATGTTTTTTTTCTCAGTTATTTTCCAAGATGGTACTACTGCCACAGCGTTGCCCGCATTTCAAAATCACTTCTATCAGACCTGGTCCTAGCTAATACCAACATGTCCTGTAAATTTCATTATGATCGGATTATCCGGTCGTTAGTTCTCGTGAACAGAACTTTCGAGTGCTGAAAATAGAGGTAATTTGGTGATGGGTTGCCGTTCTTGTGCAAATCGGAATTTTGAAAATTTTATCTTGAGATGAAGGACAAAAGATAAAATTTATCAAAGAATTGAAATTTTGGTCAAAGATCAAAAATTTTTCAGAAAGGTCAATGATTTAAAGGATTTTTTTTCAACAGCCTGCCACAGCTACAGAGTTACCCGCTTTATGCTGAAAATCTATACGTGTCAAATCTTAGTCAACGTTAATACGCTCTGTAATTTTCACGATGATTCATTGTTTTTCTTACAAGTAATGACAAATCAAAATTTGAAAAAAATTCCTTGCCTACTTTTAGGCACCCACACACGGCTCAAAATTTCCAATTCTTTATCAAAGACAAGCTTAAAAGATAATTAGTTTTCATTCCCAATACTTTTCTTTAACAAAAATTTACACTGCTTGGAAATATAGGAGTTCCTCAAAATTCACTAAAACGCTCGCCGCCGCCAAAAGGTTTGAGATATCTGAATTTTAGAAAGTCATGGACCTACCTATTATATGCATCTACGTTCTCTGATAATTTCAGCTCAATCGGATTGGCCACTCGAGAGATTATCTCCTTTAATAATAGTATTAATAATAATATTATATATATATGTATAAGTTGTAAAATCACCCCAAGTCGAACCTTCTAGCAACTTTGAGAACATCACATCAAACTGTAAAGAGAAGAAGTCAAGAATGAAAACGATTCCTAAATCACAAGTTCCATGCAATGATGACGCCTTGCTGAATTACACTTACTACCTGGATGGATGCCATAATCGTAGGGTCACACTCGGATTTGACCCACAGACATTTCAGGCAAAGGTAATCTTCCACTACCATGGGTGGTTCCCTCTGGCAATTGACTACAGTCAATGGATTTCACTTTACAATTACCTCAACGATTTGAAGACTTCAGCAGGCGATGAATATCCGGAAAATCAAATGGGTCTTTTAAAAGGGTATCAGATTCCTGTAGGTGATGGCAACAGAACACTCAAACATCTGGAGCTATTCAAACTGTTTGACATGAGGGAATTTTTTAATATTGTCATGAACCACAACAACCTAGCGGAATATGTGAAGGAGTATTACGAGCAGTACTGTAATAGATGCAGGTAGAAGGATCTACTGAAGCTGAAAAACGAAGACTTTTTATACCACCTCGTACGTCTTATATGCATATTAATTATTCAAGGCTTTTTTATGAATTTCCAATACTGTGTAGCTGTAACCTTATTTTTGATGTAATGAAACAAATTGGCGAATAAAAAAAAAAACTTGTTTGTATTTCAATAATATTTAGTATTCATAAGATAATACATGTTAAAATTTACACAATTTTGCGCAGCACATCGTGTACCCGGAAGTGCATCATAGATTTTACAGGTGGTCTTGAAATTCTTGAGATCTCGTAGTTTCGGTATCTCCAGATGAACTATGTTTGCTGATGGTAGATACCTCTTCAGAAATTTTACTTTTGCATCGCCTTATACGTAGATCGTAGATTCGCTGAATGATGTTAGAATGTTTGGAAGATTGTTGTAGCTAACCTCACCGTCATTTCATCGTAATCCGTTAATGTTCTTTGCTTTGAATTCGTTTTGCCTTCGTGCCTTTATGCTCAACTCCTGGTAAGGATAGGGAGGACTGAAGTAGTAAATTATAGGTACAGTCGAATCGTATGGAAGTATGGCCAACTCTTTCGCAAAATAGTGCCCCTGATTTCCGTAAACAAATTGGATGTCGAAAATGAGCTCGGACATGCTTTCAGTAAGATGATTAGTGATAAAATGAGAAACATTTTGAATTTTAACAGATTTTTATATTAATTTTTGTATCTATTACAATTGTATTTTTTTTGGAACATGAGCTAGTCGCTTATAATTATTGTATGTTTTGTGTTACATGTTTTTTTTAAATATGTCCCTAAAGTTCTTAAAGTATTTTTGAAGACTTTACATGTATAATTTGTATATGTTATACTGCTAATTTAATTTTTTTTTGAAGCCATAAGGATATGAAAAGTAGTCTTCAACTACAACCCTTTTATCGAAGGTAAATTGGAGGCGTTTCTTTTCCACACCACTGACAACAGTTCCAGGAAACCTACGCTTAATCTTACGCTCATTTGTCACACAAACTGCTTCACCTCCATTGGTACCTAAAACCATAGATTTCAGACATTCGAAATGCACCTTTTTGGAATTATTAAAATTCAGCGTTATTTCATTACACTTTGTAATATAATCAGCCCGTTTTAGGCCCTATACTCACATATTCTGAAATAAAAGTATCAGAGCCGAAGCTTTCAATCTCATTAGTTAAATCACCTAGAAAGTTTGAAATTGTAAAAGGAATAGAAGATGTCTTATCGTTAACAAAAATTAAGCTGTCAGTGTCACAATAAAGTATTCTTTTACCAACCTTTTCTATAGCTTCGTAGAGCTTAAGTCTAGCGTATGCTGTGGTGTAGCAGCTAGCGTATGCTGTGGTGTAGCAGCTGTATGTTCACGTGTGACAGTATATTTAAATTTTCTTTTATATTTCTCCAAGTGATCTACAAAGTGTCTTTAGACACTGATAATATCGAGCAGATTTCGATACCCGGGGTATGTATGAAATTGCAAAAATCTTAGAAGCTGGTTACCACCTTTGATTTCCCTTTGAGCGAATTTACCCCAAAAGAAATTTAGTTACGTCTACCAGGATTTACACTGATTTCTTTTTTTGTCTAAAAGTATGTCCTCCTTTATGCGATATGACTTTATAAAGTCATCTTTTTCTTCTACTGTTACACATTTGCTACCCCATCCGCTAGCTTGGTGCTTAATCTTCAAGAAAGTGTTCACGTATTTCGTGAATAAACCTCCTTATTTTGAGTCATACACGATCTTAATTTCATAAACTTTCTTCACAGCTAAAGCTGCCAGAAATTTCCCGCTCACTGTCATTATGCTGACATCTTGTTACCCTTTTCTCTGATGCACAAGTTCTACATAAAGCAAAATATAGTTTTAGATTTTTTTTGAAAGGTAATACGGGTAGGAATAAACTATTTGGAGGCAGTATGACGCAGGTGATAAAACTATGCATCGAAAGTATTTCTGTGATCGTAGGTATGCTTTGGTTCCTGTAAATTTCCGGATGACCTGTGGGATATGGGGCATATTTATTAATGCAAGGATACAGGCTCGTAAAGTCCAGATATCTTATAAATTCATTCTCCCTACATTCATGGTATAATCTAAACACCTCAGTATGGCCACCAAAATGGCATCACGAGGGTTAGTGGTTTTGCGATATTTCTAGTAAGTCTTTCTAACTCCATTTCTTCTTCTGGATGTGACTTAAAAAAATTTGTGAACTCGCATTCCCACATGTGTATCAAATTATACCCATTACATCTGATCATTTCCATTCTCCTAAGTGTGGCCTCATACCTTTGAGCTAAGGTCTCGCGCCCACCAACGTTATTAATGTTCACATCCCGCACTCTAAAACAGATTGTGCAACCATGGAAAAAGCAGCCAAAGAATTCATATACTGTGTTTGTCCTGGGATTGAAACCATCTACATACATACCCCCTCTCTCTAGCCTCACCTCGCTCTTGGTATGAGCCGATAAAATCTCATCCTGTACTTTGATTGACTCCCAAATAAGCCATTTAGAAGCAATTAACGACTGGTTTTGAAATTTGTAGTATCCATGTTTTGGCATTAAACCTATAGTGTTCTCTTTTAGATAGTTTTTTCGGAAGACAAGCACACATGCTGAGGCTATAGTTAAGGCTTCTATAAAAGGATTTACATTAAAAATACTAGCAAATTCTTTCATGAATTGAATACATTCCAAACGCAAGATGTTGACATCGCTCACACAATATTTTAACATTTCTCTTCGGTTATCAAAAATGCCTGAAGAATTTGCATTATACCAGTCGCAGAACTTGTCATTTTCAACCTTTTACATAACAGTATACCCATTTAAATCAGGTGATGGATATTTGCCTACATAGTCAATGTTCTCCATTGTATTAAAATAATATGGATAAAAACCCTTTGCATGCTTTTTCATTTCGAAAACCTTTGGGAAATGTGCAAGTGGGAATGCCAGAAAATTTAAAGAATCTATAAAATATACTCTGCCACAGGTTAGCTTCATAATCTTGGTACCATTCATTATAGGCTTGATTTTCATCTTCCTGTTCGTTAACTCAGAAATTATAAAATGATCATCGTAACCATGTAAATTATGCGCTATACAAAATATATTTGAGACAGAGCTTCGAGCTTTGAAACAGTAATCTAAAAACTTTGCTACTACGTTTTAATTTTTTTATATTGGAAAATATGCTCCCTCACCCCACAAATACTACATTTTCCCATTATATCGGATTTATAGCAGTTATAGCAGACCTGATGGGTAACAATTAAGTTGACAACATGAAGGAAAGTCTCTGAAATATCACCGTATGAAGTATCCTGGGTACTATCACAGTCAAAGAATATTATCATGAATTTTGTATTAGGCTTCTTCTTCAGAGACTTAATAGAACAAAGATGATCTGACGGCATCATTTTCCAGCAGGTTTGGCAAACAAATTCATTACAGATATGATCAGGGGTTTTCTCAGGCATTTTTCTTGGGGGGTGTGTTCAGAATTTTAGGAGGGGTGTCTCTTTGGAACAAAAGACACAAAGATCCCTTTGTGTAGGAAAATTGTCCGTGTTAGGGGGGTGTATGCACTTTCTAGGACGGGTATTAGGGGGTGTTAGGGGGGTGTAGGAAAATCTCTGGATATGATTACCACTTCGTCTTTTGTCGAGGACTATGAATTTCCCGCAATGCTCGCATTTTCTAAAGCTTTCAACAACATTCGTTTTTTCATATTTGTTTTTTAAATGATTCCAAAAACAAATGTCGCCTCTGAACACACGATTACAGCTTGTACATTACCTATTTTTGTCCACAAATTGGCAGGATGGGTCAGAAAGACAATGCGGATATTTCTTTTCACATTTATGCTGTTTCACATGCAGTACTCTATTGCAAAGAGAGCATACATAGGGTTTGTTAAACAAAGCAGTAAGAGATTTTATTACATAAAAGTCCTCGTTTTCTTCAGAATAATAGAAGTATTACTCTTTTACAGAGCTATCTATATATGAAGATCTAAAAAGAATAGAGTTTGAATTCTTCAGATCGTTAAAACACCAATTTGGTATCCTTGTAAAAAATTTTGAAATTTGTATAGATCCGGCAAATTACAGCCTCTTTTACCAATTGTAACCTTTGCTTCTCTACATAACTTTCTAGATAACCTGTCTAGTTTACTAATGATCGAAGCTTTACCACTGAATCTCCCTGAATGCATCTCGATTGCATAGCATAAACTTCTATGAAGACAGTTAACATCATCGTCTTTTCCAACATCTGTCACACTATACTTTCTTGCTAGGGCTTCTCTTTCTGGTAAACTTTTAGGATTTACCTTTCCTCCAATGAAAGGGAAATTTATATCTGCTTTTATTTGCATAACCTCATCCGAGAGAAAAGTAGTGTTGGACTAGTTTACATTGGAGATTAGACCAATAATATGTGCACCACTCAGCTCAGTTATAGGTCTTAAACTGGACCAAATGGGTTTGACATCAGGTGAGTTCGGAAGCTCAATAGATAAACTAATTTTACTCCCCTGAACCGAATTGGAAACTATTTCTTTTATTACCCTGTCAAACATGTTTTCAAGCTCTTTCACAGGATTCTCAATGTTCTCTTTAAACGCTTTGAAACGGAAGACCAATTTAACACCCTTCAAATTGAATTTTTGATAAAAATTTTCTTGTTTTGATAAAATTTCAATTTCACTATCTGAACCTCCTCCAGTTTGAATGAAAGTGCCGTCCTGATTTACCTTTTGTAATAATTAAGCATTTGTCTCTGGTCTTTTGCTAGCAGATTTTTCACAAATAACGCCCTCTTTCTCTTTTTGTTTAAAGGATATACTAGAGGGTTCCCCCTCACTGGTAAGAAAATAAATTGCTTCTCTCAATACTTCATCTGATAAGGAAACATCGTACATAGCGGAAAATCAAGTTAACAACTCGAAGAACCGGCATTTTTCCGTCACTTCAAAACATTTATTTTTTTGTATTATGTCCTTAAGTAAAATACTTAAGCTAGATACAAATAAATTACATCCTAGAGTTACAGAGCTACTTAAATGATTTATTATGCTTGTACTACTCATTTTTTCTAACTCTAAAATAGAACTAATAGTTAAGTTAAAATTGTAAACCTATGTACAAAAAGGACTTAATCCGCTTGAAACAACTTTTTTTAACAACTTTTTTATTATGCAGATACCTTTACAAATTTTACAGGGATCCGTATGCCAGCTTTTGCTGATTGGATGGATCATTAGCCCTCCTTTCCGCCTTTTTAGTACGAAGATCTTTCCAATACCATTCAAATGATTTCCGTCTATCTTTGTACCTCGATCGTCTTTCGGACGCCTGCTGGGGATCTCTGCCTCACGTGTTGCAATTTTTTCTGCAAGTCTGAAAAAAAACGTTATTAGTTTTTCACTATCTATCTATTTAATAAAAATCTTGCACTTACCTCTAGAAGAGATATTCTCACCCGCGTTCGTAATTTTTATTTTATGTTCTCCCAGATACCTCCTGGGGGCTGCTTATGTTCCTTAATGGCCTCTGCTATGCCATCTTTTTGCTTGCATATATTAAGCAAGGCTTCTTGAATTACTAGCTTTTTGCTGTAATCTTTTTTAAAAATACTAAATATTAACAATATCTGTTTTTTTATTTAAAAAATTCTACTCACCTATAAAATCTTTTTTTCTCTACCGCTACTGCTTGAAGTATAGGTCTTGCTGATAATATGCTTTACCATTTTCTCAACTAAGACTTTTATACTATTTCTCAAGGCGATTTCACTTTACCCCCAAAAAAATCTTTCGATCAAAAACGTTATACTTTTCACTTTAAAAATAAAAAGTGTTTACAATGTTGCTACTGGTAACTGTCGAGCTATCTCCGTCCATGATCTGTTATGAACATCATGCGTATTTCTACATGTGTCAACATTGTAGTCTTGGCGGCTAATGACTTTATGAGGTATTCAATTTATAATACTCTCATTTTTTCAAGTGCCACAGCACTGACTACTTCTCAATATATATTATCAATCTCTCTGTTTACTTTACTTGTACTACACTTTACGTATACTATTCTCTGCTAGTATCAACATTGTTGAACCTGTTAAACTCGTATTTGTATAGTCATTTTAGCATCCATCTCTTATAGCTTATTGGTATGGTTCGCAATGGTATATAAGCTACCAATCCTCCATCTTTTTACGAGTTGAGCAGCTCAAAATATGGTGAGTATTATGATCCCTTTTAGTATAATTATATTTGGTATTATTCTATTTGTTATTAATTCTATTTTTCTTTTTATTTACAGAATACTTTTGAACTATTAAATTCAACTGGGGGAGATGGTGATACTATGGTAACCACCAGGTCTCTGGAGGTTGGAAAGGAACATAGAATTAAATTTTTCCGATTGGTGAAAACCCAATATAGAGTTAGGCTTGCGGTCGATCTGGATGATGGAGTTTTCTGCTTTCTACCCCTTAACCCGAGAGGGTGAAAACGCAGCGACAGGATGATGATCTAAATCTATCAACGGACCAATATATGGCATTTGACGGTGTTGACGAGTCTTGTGGTGGTTTTTTAAAAATTAGATTTTTCAAAAAATAGTTGTAAAAACAACATTAGGCGTGTTTTTTTGCTCCTCTATCCAGTAGAGAATAGGATATACGCATTGGAAACAACAACACTCCTGCACAAGCGAAAACACTAGTACAGAAATTGTATTCGTCATAGGTAGTTCACGTGCTGAAGTATAGAATGTACTGATAGAAAAAAGAAAAGCTCATACGAAGTTGTCTTTTTTTCTGTGAGGTGGCTTTGGTTTTTTGAAGGTTAAGTTGAATGTGCTGGTAGTTAATAAATTAAAAAAAACTCGCATAATGTTTAGAAAGTTAAAAGAGATAATTTTCTGTTAGTCCTTTTGCTATTTTCTATCGATTGTGGTAGTGTATATTCGTTATTTTCTCCCTTTATTTTGAGCTGTTGAGTGGTACCACAGCAAATACAGCAACCTATGACAGTTTTAGCGAAAACATCAGCTGTTTTGTGATGGATCGTTTTTTTGCGTCATTGTTCTATTCTGTTCTGTATCGGAGCAAAAAAACGCGCCTATTGTAAAATAAAAAAATCAATATTCTTACAAACATTTGCTTTATTTATCTATAGTTCACAGCCCCACATATCAAAAAAGAAAAAATACATGTTTACTCTTCTGCAAACAGCGAATAACGTCATTTAAAAATAACCACTCAGAAACATACATAAAGACATTCATCCAATTATGATATAGTCTCTGCAGCGCGTAAAATCCCCATTCATCATTATTTAACATAGGTCAGTTTTACAATCCATCTAATAATACAAGATATTTTCATTCATCGCACATGTATATGCAACAAACATGCCCCAAGCCAAAGATTACTTCAATCAAAAGCATTAATCGAGTATTATTGCCCATTCCGTTTTGGTTCTCGTTCCGATCCGAATATACACGGTGTATCTCTACATGTCGTGTTATTTTTATTTCATCTGCAAACACACGTGCTTTTCAAAGTGTACCAATTTCGATTTAACTAATACACTTTGGACAAAAACACATATAGTCCTCTCTTTCCGAATACAATACTCGGACTCTTCACTTCGACCAAGTCACCTCTTACTAAAATTAGCTCCTGACCAATTAGCTAGACCTAAAACTAGCTCCCAACCAATCGACTCAGCCTAAAACAAACTCCACACCAACATTCCATGACAACATGCCAAATGGAATCCGCCTTCAAGCCATAGCTACCACACTTTTGCATAGCGACCACACCATACAAAATGCCCTCGTCGGAGTGCCACACTTTTAGCTGCATATTACTACCACAGTTTGGATATCCTGTCCCTATCGCACGTGGTGAAAAATCATACGAAAGTGTCTTTCTTACTAATAAGGACGTAAGTTTGTATGGTCCGACAAATGCGAGAAGCCATTTGTTTCTTGCAAACAAAAACTTACGGCAGCGTCGATATTAGCCTGTCTTGGTTTCGGACTTCCATTCACGGTCCAGACAGACGCGTCGGACGTAGGTCTTGGAGCAATCTTGAGCCAGGCGCACCCATCCAGGGAGAAGGTTGTTTGTTATCTGAGCCGAGCGCTGTCGAAGCAGGAGAAAAAGTATTCGACTACCGAGGAGTGCTTGTGGAGTTGTCTGGGCCATAGAAAAGCTTCAGCCGTGCATTGAAGGAGCACGATTTGTATTAATCACCGGCCATCACTCTCTGATCTGACTCAATAAATTGAGGGACCCGACTGGCCAGTTAGCGAGGTGGGCCGTACGGCTCCAGCAGTTTGATTTCGAGATTATTCACAAGGAAAGGGGGGGGGATCATCCGGTGCCTGACGCACTCTGGAGGGCTGTCACAAACGTACACTGCGTTTCTACTATTCCGGGGACCAATAAGTGGTATCAGAGCATGATGGAGAAGGTACGAGAGAACCCCGGGAGACTCCGAAATGGAAGGTGGTAGAAAACGTATTATGGAAGCGGGTGGAGGGTCGGTATCCCGAGGTCCAAGAAGCCAACGATTGGAAAAAAGTAGTTCCTACATACGAGCGGCCAAAAATTTTGGTCCAGTGTCACGTCAACCCAACAGTGGGATACATGGGTGTTCAAAAAACCTTAGATCGATTGGCACAAGAGTTCTATTGGCCTAGAATGAAGGTGGAGGTGAAGAAATATGTCCAGAGGTGTAAGATTTGTTAGGTGGTGAAGATAAATCGGATCCTCCCCAATGGTCAGATGGTGTCAAAAAGTGGGAAGGCCACTTTTCCCTGGGAGATGGTATGCGTGGAACTCGTAGGGCCTCTACCACGATCCCTGTGGGGACACTCGTATATTCTGACCGTGGTGAATTATGCCACCAAGATGCCATTGCTATTTCCCCTAAGAAAGGCACCCGGGGCGGCCGTGGGTCGTCTACTGGAGGAGCACGTCTTATTTATGTTGGGAGTATCACAAATAATTGTGTGCGATAATGGGGTACAATCCGTCACAACATACGTTCCGTTCGGTCGTGTCAAAAAGTTCTCGTTCAACTTCCCAGTTTTCCACGTACTTTGAGTACTCCTTCGACTTAGTGAAAGTTTTGACCGGCCCCTTACCACCTTTCGTGTAGTTGCCATTGATAGTGGAAGTGTGCGAAAGCTTCCTTAATTCCCAAGACATAATTTTACAATTTTCTTCTGTGAACGGTTCTTGTTGCTGTTTACTACATACCAATCCGACGCGCTTTTCAAGTTATTGTTGGTGCGAATCTATGCTGTTATTAATCGTTCGGCTTGCGTGTCATTTAGACTAGACAGTTTCTTGACACTATCCGCGCCCCAATCCTCACCTTGTGATCTTTTGTGCTTTCTACAGCTTGATCAATAATTTGAAGTGGTGTGAAGCTGTGCTCTCATAGACTATAGTTAAGACACTTACCTACGCTTCCATTACTTTAGAACTTCTAAGCTTTTAGTGATCACTCGATCCATACTTCATTCTATTTTCTTACCGGCTCGCTAGTGTTGTGCTTTTAAGCCGCGGTGTGGAGTCTGAACACTCACCTAACTTTTGTCGGAGTGCTGCCATAATTGTGCATCCTGTTTGCAAAGTGCTACCACATCTACATTTTATAGCTGGTTTTCGATTTTAATTTGAACTTTTCGATTTTAATTTGAGAATTTAACTATTCTTATTATATTCTTTTTTTTTTCCTGCAATACTATCATCGACCATGTCTCTGTGTTCCGCTAACTCCTGTTGTGACAAAGCCGAAAAAACTCCACTCATTACTTGTTTTGGATTTTGCGACTTATTTTTTCACGCGAAGTGTGCAGGTCTCACTGCACCTATGGGGGACTGTATCAATCGCGCGGATTCGGGTATACATTACTACTGTGAAAAATGCCGGAAACATTCGATTCTTACTTACGTTGATAGACTTCGTGCCAATTTACGGAATTTTACTGTGCTTGAGGTCTCTTTCAACGCATTACATAAGCAGCTTGAGGATTCCCGCAAGGAGACCGAAAAGCTCCTAAAATTTGCATTGACTGAGCGTCCATCTACTTCCGCGTCAAAAGATGCGCTGGCTGTCAGTGATGCGATCGTACCTCCCGCCTCACCTGTCGGTCCTGCGCCTTCTCTTCCTGGTGGAATCTGCACTCGAAGTCAGAAGCAGCAAATTTCAACTCAGGCCCAGCTGCAACAGCCTTCTAATCAAGCTCAGCCTGTTCGTACTTCTGCGGAGCCGAGGCCACATACGGATCTTCAAATAATTAATTCACCGAGTATACAGGTTCAGCCTAAAACTCTTTCCAAGCCTCAGGCTCAACGTAAGCGACAAACGCCGCATCGTGTCGTTAATCTCCACGCACCCAACATCCAGATGCGTTCGGATGATAAGTCTGAGCCTGTCACTGTTCCTGATAACCAGGTTGTTACTTTGTGCGATGCTCCGCCAAAACCTGTGGCATTGCCTCCTCTCCGAATTTTCGTCAGTCGGGTATCTTACGGAGTTTCTGCAGAGGATATAACAAACTTCATCACATCTAGGCTTGGTTTTTCGCCTAGCATCTTATCATGTGTTAAACTCACGCCTGATAACTTACCGGATAGAGCTATTGCCTCTTTTAAAATCATCGTATCTGCTGGCTTGAATATCGTACTTGCGTCAGAGTTTTGGCCAGCTGGCATCCTTGTTAAAGAATTTCAACAACGCCAACGGAAAAATTTTCTGAACAACGCCAAACGAGTTTTACACGCCTAACTAGTAGATCTACTTCACTTTGTATCTTCTACCAGAATGTTCGTGGTTTCAGGACTAAACTTAAGGAAGTTCTGCTCGCGTCTACTTTAGACTTACATCACGTTATCTGTTTCACTGAGACATGGCTTAGTTGCAATATTTTGAACAGAAAACTCCTTCCATGTTATACTGTTTTCCGGAGAGATCGTGATCGGGTTGCTTCCTTACAAAGCCGATGGCGGAGGTGTCTTAATTGCTATCCATAACACTCTTCGTGGAACAATCTGTGCCGAGTTCGTTCCTTCTCCTCCTGTTGAGTGTATTGTTGTACGTGCTATCCTTTCCCAATCTTCCGACCTACTTGTCTGCTGTGTTTATATACCATGTAACTTGCCTGTCACTGCCTACGAACGTTTTTACGCTGAGCTTTCCAGCTTCATCTTCTCTCGATTTCCTTTAACTCCCCTCCTAATTTTAGGTGACTTTAACATGCCCACTGTGGAGTGGGACACCAAAAACCTTAGTTTACTATCCAACAACCACCTCTCTTTTGTGACTTCTTCCTTTCTTTCACTTTGTTCTTGTTCCCAAATTAACCACCTTCGTAACACTAATAACAGAATCCTCGACTTAATCCTTACTAGCGTTCCTTCAGATTCCCTTTCTCTCTCTCCTGCTCCCTTTGCATATGTGCAACCCGATCCTCATCACCCTCCTCTCCTGCTTGAAGTTGACCTCAACTTCCAGGCAAAGAATGAATGTCCTTCTTTTCAGCGTTACAATTTCTTTTACGCTGACTTTCAAAAAATGTCCTCTGAAATTGATCTTATCAATTGGTTCTCATTTTTCAAAGGATTGGATGTTGATTGTGCATTGTCCAAGTTCTACTCTTTCTTCTCTTACCTTATCTTTCGTTTTACTCCCATTAAACGTCCCCTCAAACGTAATGATGTCCCTTGGTTCACAAGGAAAGTCTCTGATGCTCTTAAAGCTAAGGAAAAAGCTCGTGAAAAGCTGAAGAAGACGGGTTCACTCACTGACCTTCAGGAATTCCGTAGTTTGCGTTTTGTCGCTAAAAAAGTGCTCAAGCAGGCAATGCGTGATTACTTTTCGAACATCGAGGCTTTAATCTGTTCTAATCAATCTAAATTCTTTTGGTCCTACATCCGTTCCCTCAAATCCAATTCTTCAGTTCCTGATTCTATGTCTCTTGATGATGTTATTGCTTCCACTCCTCAGGCTATTTGTGATTTTTTTGCTGCCTTTTTTTCCTCCTCCTTTAAAAAAACCCACTAAATACCTCTATAGCTCCCACTGTCTCTTGTACCTCTCCTGCATTACCTATGTTTAGTACCAATCCTTTGGAAGTTGAAATCCTTTTGCATACCTTAAATTCGAATGCCAGTTCCGGTCCTGATGGTATTCCTAATATCCTTGTCAAATCCCTCTCATCCTCGCTCTGTGTTCCTTTAGCTATCTTTTTTAACATTAGCCTTACATCTGGTGTATTCCCTTCTTTATGGAAATCCGCCAATATTTTCCCAATCTTCAAATGTGGTGATCCTTCCGTTGTTTCCAACTATCGTCCTATATCCCTCCTCTGCTGTTTCAGTAAAATCCTTGAACGTCTTGTCTACAATAGACTTTATCCTTCCCTACAGCCCTTACTTGCTCCTGAGCAGCATGGTTTCTTCAAGGGTCGCTCTACATCGACCAATCTTATGGAGTTCACTAATTTTGTAGTCTCTGCCTTCGATTGTCAACATCAAGTTGATGTAATCTACACAGACTTTTCGAAGGCTTTTGATTCTGTGAACCATAACCTGCTGCTCCTTAAACTTAATGGTTTTGGTGTTTTTGGTCCCCTCCTCTCCTGGTTTTCCTCTTATCGTCATTGTCGTCCCTGCAGAGTTACTTTTAATGGTTCCATTTCTTCTCCTATTTTTCCCACATCCGGAGTTCCTCAAGGCCTCTTACTTGGCCCCTTACTTTTTATCTTGTTTGTCAATGACCTTCCTTCTGTAATCAATTCTCCTTGTCTTTTATATGCGGATGACTTAAAATTATACAGAGCAATCAGGTCCGCGAACGATTTTCACCAGTTGCAAGCTGATTTGTTTGCTCTTAATCTCTGGTGTCAAGACAACTTTTTGCCTCTGAACATTTCGAAGTGCCACCAGATGTTTTTCGCATATAAAAATACTCCACATGTGTTCTCTTATTCTTTGTCTGGTATTTCCTTGTCAGTTGTCCAGCATTTTATAGACCTGGGTGTGGTGTTTGATTCGAAATTAAGATTTGATATTCACGTTATAAATATGATGTCCAGGGCCTCTAGGATTGCTGGATTTGTTTTGCGTTCTTCCTATATGTTTACCAACATTTCCTCCTGTATTCATTTATATGTCTCCTTAGTACGCAGTATTCTAGAATATGCGTGCCAAATCTGGTCTCCGCGCTTTCAGTACTTATCTGATACTATTGAATCTATTCAGCGCAGGTTCACTCGCTCACTTCTTTTTAAATTTAATATCCCCTATTGTCCCTACTCCTCTCGTCTTTCCCTCCTTCGTATGTCCTCGTTTCAATCACGGAGGTTGTTCCTCGATGAGTGTTTCCTCTTCAAACTTTGCCAAGGCATTTCCTTGACAGATCTCGGTTCACAGATAACCAGACGTGTATCCAGCTGTCCAAGTCGTTCTTCTGAAGTGTTCTCTGTTCCTTTTGCACGTACGGAAGTTTACTTCCATTCGCCTTTGCTGCGCCTACCCAGAACGCACAACGCCCTTAAGGGGTTACATGGGTTTCAGAGAAAAAAAAACGCAATTTTTAAATGTTTCAAAAATAAAAAATAATGTATTAAATTATTCGAAATTATTGTTAACAACTAAAGTAACTCTTGAACTATATGTAAAAAAATTTTTACACAAAAATATTGATAATGCGCCCTCTGGCAGCTATTTTACGAAAAGGCTCGAAAAAAATGCGGTGCCAATGATAACTCAAAAACTAATGCAGCAATCTTAACCAAATTTCGCACACTTCTTTTAAATAGTATTTTCTTGTACTTGAACGAAGGAAATTGTGTTTCGTTCATTAGAATTTAATTCACATGGAATTATTTATTGAATTTTTGAGTCAAAAATTAAATTTTTTACTCGCAACGTTGCCAAAAGTTCAGATTTCAATATTTTTACAAATCCTTCGTTCAAGTACAAGTCAAACTTATATTCTAACAGAAACAATTTGATTTTTTTGTTTCGGATGAATCCGGCTCAAGATATCGTTGGCACCGCATTTTTCGAGCCTTCTCGTAAAATAGCTGCCAGAGGGCGTATTATCAATATTTTTGTCTAAAAATTTTTTTACATATAGTTCAAGAGTTATTTTAGTTGTTAAGAATAATTTATAATAATTTAATACATTATTTTTTATTTTTGAAACATTTAAAAATGGCGTTTTTTTTTCTTCTCTGAAACCCATGTAACCCCTTAAGCTTGGTCCTCTCCCTCAATCTTTTTTACAATTCAAGCATGTATTAAAAATGTTACCTTGAATTGCTACTTACCTTAGTCCTAATTTTAGTTTTTAGTTTTCTAATTTTAGTTTTAAGTTTTCTAATTTTAGTTTTCTAATTTTTAATTATTTTAGTTATTTCTTTTCCTTTTTCATATTTCTTTTTTTGTTATTTTTGCTTTCTTGTTGCTGTAATTGGAATTATATCTGTAGCGCAAGGATTTAATAAATAATAAATAAATAATAATTTCGTTCTAGAGAGTTCGCACGGATGGCCGAAACGCATGGTGTTACGTTGAAGTTTATCGCGCTATATCATCATCAGGCGAATCCTGCGGAACGCGTGAACCAAAACGTCAAGCGCCTGCTCGGAACTTACGCATCCGAGAATCATTGGGAATAGGACAAAGACCTATCGAAGATTGGCTGTGCGTTGAGAACCTCAACGCATGAAAACATGAAGGTTATCCCGTACTTCTTGAATCTCGGGCGAGAAAAAACCATTCACTTAAGGAGTCTCCAAGGCCCAGAGGTTCATAGAAAGAGCTACGAGCAGGAGGACGGAACTGAAAGGGCGAAATCACTGCAGAAAGTTCGTGAAGAAGTTCGCGAGCGGTTGAAGACGGCTGCTTGTGAATCAAAGGCACGCTATGATCTGCGGCATCGGGACGAGCAATTTCTACTGAAGGATTTAGTATGGCGTCGAAATTTCGTTCTGTCAGACGCGGCCAATAACTTCTCAGCCAAACTGGCTCCAGAGTATTTAGGACCATTCTCGGTGAAGAGAAGGGTTTCCTGCTGGACGTATGAGCTGGAAGATTCCAACGGGGAAGTTATGGGGGTGTGGCACGCCAAGGATTTCAAGCGGTATATGGTATGAAGCAACGGAGGCAGTGTTCTAAATTGGTCATAGGAGAAACAATATAAGTTAGCTACTTAGCGTTAGCTTTCCGATTTTTGTTTTTGCTATTACACTAAGAAATGGTGATGGTACTAGAAGATAAGAACGGTACATTAGTGGTAGTGGATTAAAAACATACAATCTTTTTAGTTTAGTTCGGTGGTGTAGTGAAATATGTGGAGAAGGGTAACTTTGGATTAGAATTAATATAAGAAATCGAGTTGGTTAGTTTATGTTTAGCGTAGATCTATAGAGACTTTGAGTAAGGGTTAGCAATACGGATAGCTATTAGTAGTAAATCAATGAAAATGAGAAAAATGCCTTTAGATTTCTACAGCGATTTGTTTTTGGCTTTTATTTTATTTGCCTTTCATTTTTGATCTCCCGTTTTCCTGTTCGTTCCTGGTTTTTATTGTTTTTTTTATGGCATCCTCTACAGTGGGTCATGCTTAAAACGAGTTCAGGTCGCATAAGTTATATTTTAGAGTAAAGAAAAAGTAATGTAACAGTCGAAAACGAACAACAGTTGTAATTACAACAAGAAACAAGTAACCAGGGAGGAATTGAAACGGTAGATAGGGGTAAGCTATGGTATGAATGAACTACGAGTGGCGTGATAATCAGTAAGCACTTGTACCACCACCTCTCAACCACCCTCCGGAAGTAAGGTCAATGGAGGGGAAATGCAAACACTGACGATTAATCCCGCAGTTTTGAAATCTATGCATGAATATGAAAAAACTTTAGCGCATCAGAACCGCTAAAAAACTAATTTTTGAAGAAATTGTCTTTGAGGACAAAAAAAATGTGGAAAGACGTAATACACTTTTTTGTACATTCATATCAGCCATTCCTTATCTAAAGCAACAAAACTCAACTATAACACAAATGATGAAAATGTTCAGTGCTGACAACATTTTCCCAACGAAGCAGCAATAACTTTACCTGAACAAGCTCATACTTAAATCAATTATTCCTTTGAATTTCGTTCTCAGCGGAGGATTTCATCGAAAGTTTTAGCGGTTAAACGTGGTTTGAGGCTGCCATCCGAAAAATATTCAAAAATCGGAAAATTTAAAAAATTGGTTTCTTATTTTTATTGCAAATGCTTTGCATATGAGTATGTAATTCGGAGAATCTGTTGGTGCAAAATTTTCGAAAATGGCTAAAGCTGGTTACCGTGTGTAAGCAGCAAAGCATAATATGTACCAAATCTGCTTCGCGCTAAGCTAAACTCAACCAGTAAATTTCGTTTCGATTGAATCACTCCGCTGGAAGTTATACGGGTGAAAAAAATTTTTAGGGTAATCACCCTCTAAACTTTTTAAATTTTTAAAGCGTTAATATTTGTTGCTATTTTCATTGCCGGATCATTCCCATTTGCAACTTTAATGATATGATTGCTCAGTAAAGAAATTCCAAAAAATTACAAAAATGGTCATAGCTGGCAGCTCTTTCATGATTTTGATACGAAATTTCTACGAGATTTTCCACATTATTTTTTATTTAATGCATTAACTTCGTTTTGATATCATGACTGGACCGGAAGTTATAGGAAAAAAAGCTGTATTTTGCTGAGCAAATTCGCAAGATTTAGGAGGCTAAAATCACCATAGCTGGCAGTTCTATGCTAATTTTTCAGCCAAATTTTGTTACCTAAAGTAAAATGTTACCTAAAGTAAGATCCAAATATTATGTGAATTTTGTTTAAAACTGATTGCTGAATTGGAAGTTATAGGCAAAAAAACTGTTTTTTTCTCAGTGTTTTTTCAAGATGGTACCACTGCCACAGTGTTGCCGCATTTCAAAATCACTTCTATCAGACTTGGTCCTAGACCTGGTTCCATGTCCTGTAAATTTCATTATGATCGGAGTGCTGAAAATAAAGGTAATTTGGTGCCGTTCTTGTCCGACTCGGAATTTTTAAAGTTGCAATTTGACATGATGCACTAAGGTTAAAATTTATCAAAGATTTGAACTTTTTGTCAAAAATCGAAAAATTTTCAGGAGTGTCAATGATTTGAAGGATTTTTTTTCAGGAGCCAATCGCAGCTACAGGGTTACCCGCACTACCTTAGAAATCCATGTGTGTTAAATTTTTGGTCAACATCAATAAGCTCTGCAAATTTCACGATAATCCAATGTTTTTGTGAGAAGTAATGACAAATCAAAATTTGAAAAAAAAATTTTTCTACTTTTAGGCAAGCTGTACCCACACACGGCTATATATTTCCAATTCTTTATCATAAGTAAGTTTAAAACATAATAAGTTTTCATTCCCAATACCTTTTTTAACAAAATTCACGCTGCTTGTAAATATAGGAGTACCTCAAAATTCACAAAAACGCTCGCCGCCGCCAAAAGGTTTAGAAAATCTGAATTTTAGCAAGTCTTGGACCTACCTACTATATACATCTACGTCCTCCGAAAGTTTCAGCTTAATCGGATCGGCCACTCCAGAGATTATCTCCCTTAATCATATTGATGATATATATATATATATATATATATATATATATATATATATATATATATATATATATATATATATATATATATACATATATATATATATAAATATATATATTTATTTATATATATATATATATATATATATATATATATATATATATATATATATATATATATATATATATATATATATATATATATATACATATATATATATAAATATATATATTTATATATATATATATATATATATATATATATATATATATATATATATATATATATATATATATATATATATATATATATATATAAAAATATATTTATTTTTATATATATATATATATATATATATATATATATATATATATATATATATATATATATATATCATCAAAAAATTTCAGTGAGATAATCTCAAGAACGCGCCATTCGATTGAGCTGAAACTTTCAGGATACATTGGTGTATATGCAGAATAGGTCCAGGTCTCACTAAATGTCAGTTATTGTTAACCTTTGGGCGCCGGCGGCCATTTAAGTGATATTTTTAATATACCTATTATTTCGCACATATATAATTTCGCAAAAATAAAGTTGACGAAATAAATTTCGAACGTGTTTTACATGTGAATCGGATAATGTTTTGGAATTTTTTAACCCCATGTGTGCGCTGGGTGCCTAAAAAGAGAACCGGAAAATTTGGAAATTTTTAAATTGCGATAACTTTTGACAGAGCTATTCTAGAATATGCGTGCCAAATCTGGTCTCCGCGCTTTCAGTACTTATCTGATACTATTGAATCTATTCAGCGCAGGTTCACTCGCTCACTTCTTTTTAAATTTAATATCCCCTATTGTCCCTACTCCTCTCGTCTTTCCCTCCTTCGTATGTCCTCGTTTCAATCACGGAGGTTGTTCCTCGATGAGTGTTTCCTCTTCAAACTTTGCCAAGGCATTTCCTTGACAGATCTCGGTTCACAGATAACCAGACGTGTATCCAGCTGTCCAAGTCGTTCTTCTGAAGTGTTCTCTGTTCCTTTTGCACGTACGGAAGTTTACTTCCATTCGCCTTTGCTGCGCCTACCCAGAACGCACAACGCCCTTAAGGGGTTACATGGGTTTCAGAGAAAAAAAAACGCAATTTTTAAATGTTTCAAAAATAAAAAATAATGTATTAAATTATTCGAAATTATTGTTAACAACTAAAGTAACTCTTGAACTATATGTAAAAAAATTTTTACACAAAAATATTGATAATGCGCCCTCTGGCAGCTATTTTACGAAAAGGCTCGAAAAAAATGCGGTGCCAATGATAACTCAAAAACTAATGCAGCAATCTTAACCAAATTTCGCACACTTCTTTTAAATAGTATTTTCTTGTACTTGAACGAAGGAAATTGTGTTTCGTTCATTAGAATTTAATTCACATGGAATTATTTATTGAATTTTTGAGTCAAAAATTAAATTTTTTACTCGCAACGTTGCCAAAAGTTCAGATTTCAATATTTTTACAAATCCTTCGTTCAAGTACAAGTCAAACTTATATTCTAACAGAAACAATTTGATTTTTTTGTTTCGGATGAATCCGGCTCAAGATATCGTTGGCACCGCATTTTTCGAGCCTTCTCGTAAAATAGCTGCCAGAGGGCGTATTATCAATATTTTTGTCTAAAAATTTTTTTACATATAGTTCAAGAGTTATTTTAGTTGTTAAGAATAATTTATAATAATTTAATACATTATTTTTTATTTTTGAAACATTTAAAAATGGCGTTTTTTTTTCTTCTCTGAAACCCATGTAACCCCTTAAGCTTGGTCCTCTCCCTCAATCTTTTTTACAATTCAAGCATGTATTAAAAATGTTACCTTGAATTGCTACTTACCTTAGTCCTAATTTTAGTTTTTAGTTTTCTAATTTTAGTTTTAAGTTTTCTAATTTTAGTTTTCTAATTTTTAATTATTTTAGTTATTTCTTTTCCTTTTTCATATTTCTTTTTTTGTTATTTTTGCTTTCTTGTTGCTGTAATTGGAATTATATCTGTAGCGCAAGGATTTAATAAATAATAAATAAATAATAATTTCGTTCTAGAGAGTTCGCACGGATGGCCGAAACGCATGGTGTTACGTTGAAGTTTATCGCGCTATATCATCATCAGGCGAATCCTGCGGAACGCGTGAACCAAAACGTCAAGCGCCTGCTCGGAACTTACGCATCCGAGAATCATTGGGAATAGGACAAAGACCTATCGAAGATTGGCTGTGCGTTGAGAACCTCAACGCATGAAAACATGAAGGTTATCCCGTACTTCTTGAATCTCGGGCGAGAAAAAACCATTCACTTAAGGAGTCTCCAAGGCCCAGAGGTTCATAGAAAGAGCTACGAGCAGGAGGACGGAACTGAAAGGGCGAAATCACTGCAGAAAGTTCGTGAAGAAGTTCGCGAGCGGTTGAAGACGGCTGCTTGTGAATCAAAGGCACGCTATGATCTGCGGCATCGGGACGAGCAATTTCTACTGAAGGATTTAGTATGGCGTCGAAATTTCGTTCTGTCAGACGCGGCCAATAACTTCTCAGCCAAACTGGCTCCAGAGTATTTAGGACCATTCTCGGTGAAGAGAAGGGTTTCCTGCTGGACGTATGAGCTGGAAGATTCCAACGGGGAAGTTATGGGGGTGTGGCACGCCAAGGATTTCAAGCGGTATATGGTATGAAGCAACGGAGGCAGTGTTCTAAATTGGTCATAGGAGAAACAATATAAGTTAGCTACTTAGCGTTAGCTTTCCGATTTTTGTTTTTGCTATTACACTAAGAAATGGTGATGGTACTAGAAGATAAGAACGGTACATTAGTGGTAGTGGATTAAAAACATACAATCTTTTTAGTTTAGTTCGGTGGTGTAGTGAAATATGTGGAGAAGGGTAACTTTGGATTAGAATTAATATAAGAAATCGAGTTGGTTAGTTTATGTTTAGCGTAGATCTATAGAGACTTTGAGTAAGGGTTAGCAATACGGATAGCTATTAGTAGTAAATCAATGAAAATGAGAAAAATGCCTTTAGATTTCTACAGCGATTTGTTTTTGGCTTTTATTTTATTTGCCTTTCATTTTTGATCTCCCGTTTTCCTGTTCGTTCCTGGTTTTTATTGTTTTTTTTATGGCATCCTCTACAGTGGGTCATGCTTAAAACGAGTTCAGGTCGCATAAGTTATATTTTAGAGTAAAGAAAAAGTAATGTAACAGTCGAAAACGAACAACAGTTGTAATTACAACAAGAAACAAGTAACCAGGGAGGAATTGAAACGGTAGATAGGGGTAAGCTATGGTATGAATGAACTACGAGTGGCGTGATAATCAGTAAGCACTTGTACCACCACCTCTCAACCACCCTCCGGAAGTAAGGTCAATGGAGGGGAAATGCAAACACTGACGATTAATCCCGCAGTTTTGAAATCTATGCATGAATATGAAAAAACTTTAGCGCATCAGAACCGCTAAAAAACTAATTTTTGAAGAAATTGTCTTTGAGGACAAAAAAAATGTGGAAAGACGTAATACACTTTTTTGTACATTCATATCAGCCATTCCTTATCTAAAGCAACAAAACTCAACTATAACACAAATGATGAAAATGTTCAGTGCTGACAACATTTTCCCAACGAAGCAGCAATAACTTTACCTGAACAAGCTCATACTTAAATCAATTATTCCTTTGAATTTCGTTCTCAGCGGAGGATTTCATCGAAAGTTTTAGCGGTTAAACGTGGTTTGAGGCTGCCATCCGAAAAATATTCAAAAATCGGAAAATTTAAAAAATTGGTTTCTTATTTTTATTGCAAATGCTTTGCATATGAGTATGTAATTCGGAGAATCTGTTGGTGCAAAATTTTCGAAAATGGCTAAAGCTGGTTACCGTGTGTAAGCAGCAAAGCATAATATGTACCAAATCTGCTTCGCGCTAAGCTAAACTCAACCAGTAAATTTCGTTTCGATTGAATCACTCCGCTGGAAGTTATACGGGTGAAAAAAATTTTTAGGGTAATCACCCTCTAAACTTTTTAAATTTTTAAAGCGTTAATATTTGTTGCTATTTTCATTGCCGGATCATTCCCATTTGCAACTTTAATGATATGATTGCTCAGTAAAGAAATTCCAAAAAATTACAAAAATGGTCATAGCTGGCAGCTCTTTCATGATTTTGATACGAAATTTCTACGAGATTTTCCACATTATTTTTTATTTAATGCATTAACTTCGTTTTGATATCATGACTGGACCGGAAGTTATAGGAAAAAAAGCTGTATTTTGCTGAGCAAATTCGCAAGATTTAGGAGGCTAAAATCACCATAGCTGGCAGTTCTATGCTAATTTTTCAGCCAAATTTTGTTACCTAAAGTAAAATGTTACCTAAAGTAAGATCCAAATATTATGTGAATTTTGTTTAAAACTGATTGCTGAATTGGAAGTTATAGGCAAAAAAACTGTTTTTTTCTCAGTGTTTTTTCAAGATGGTACCACTGCCACAGTGTTGCCGCATTTCAAAATCACTTCTATCAGACTTGGTCCTAGACCTGGTTCCATGTCCTGTAAATTTCATTATGATCGGAGTGCTGAAAATAAAGGTAATTTGGTGATGGGTTGCCGTTCTTGTCCGACTCGGAATTTTTAAAGTTGCAATTTGACATGATGCACTAAGGTTAAAATTTATCAAAGATTTGAACTTTTTGTCAAAAATCGAAAAATTTTCAGGAGTGTCAATGATTTGAAGGATTTTTTTTCAGGAGCCAATCGCAGCTACAGGGTTACCCGCACTACCTTAGAAATCCATGTGTGTTAAATTTTTGGTCAACATCAATAAGCTCTGCAAATTTCACGATAATCCAATGTTTTTGTGAGAAGTAATGACAAATCAAAATTTGAAAAAAAAATTTTTCTACTTTTAGGCAAGCTGTACCCACACACGGCTATATATTTCCAATTCTTTATCATAAGTAAGTTTAAAACATAATAAGTTTTCATTCCCAATACCTTTTTTAACAAAATTCACGCTGCTTGTAAATATAGGAGTACCTCAAAATTCACAAAAACGCTCGCCGCCGCCAAAAGGTTTAGAAAATCTGAATTTTAGCAAGTCTTGGACCTACCTACTATATACATCTACGTCCTCCGAAAGTTTCAGCTTAATCGGATCGGCCACTCCAGAGATTATCTCCCTTAATCATATTGATGATATATATATATATATATATATATATATATATATATATATATATATATATATATATATATATATATATACATATATATATATATAAATATATATATTTATTTATATATATATATATATATATATATATATATATATATATATATATATATATATATATATATATATATATATATATATATACATATATATATATAAATATATATATTTATATATATATATATATATATATATATATATATATATATATATATATATATATATATATATATATATATATATATATATATATATAAAAATATATTTATTTTTATATATATATATATATATATATATATATATATATATATATATATATATATATCATCAAAAAATTTCAGTGAGATAATCTCAAGAACGCGCCATTCGATTGAGCTGAAACTTTCAGGATACATTGGTGTATATGCAGAATAGGTCCAGGTCTCACTAAATGTCAGTTATTGTTAACCTTTGGGCGCCGGCGGCCATTTAAGTGATATTTTTAATATACCTATTATTTCGCACATATATAATTTCGCAAAAATAAAGTTGACGAAATAAATTTCGAACGTGTTTTACATGTGAATCGGATAATGTTTTGGAATTTTTTAACCCCATGTGTGCGCTGGGTGCCTAAAAAGAGAACCGGAAAATTTGGAAATTTTTAAATTG
>OX376372.1:89101751-89156843 GCA_947369275.1 Nemotelus nigrinus | reverse complement strand
ATGATTCTCTGCCATCAAATGATGTTAAAATCCTGCTGGGCGACTTCAACGCAAAAGTTGGAAAGGAGGAAACACACCGCGGAACCACCGGCCAATTTAGTCTTCACGACCTATGCAACGACAATGGACAACGACTGGTCGACTTTGCGAGTAGCATAAATCTCGTCGTAAGCTCCACGTGCTTCCCGCATTGTGACATCCATAAAAGGACATGGGCATCCCCCGACGGCCACACCTTTAATCAGATTGTTCATATTCTGATTCAGAAAAGGTGGGCCTCTAGTATTTTAGATGTGCGAACCTTCCGTGGAGCCAACTGCGACTCCGACCACTACAAGACTCGATATCGATGTCGAATATCACTGTCGTATGAAGCCAGAGCAAGCTCCAGACGCAAGTTCGATGTCGACAAGCTTCGAAACAAGACGATGGAAGCCGAATATAGATCTGCTCTGGAAATGGAACTAGCTTCCACGCCTAACACCACGTCTATCAACGATGTTTGGACTACTATCAAAAGCGCAGTGAAGACAGCAGCCGAAAAAGTAGTGGGATATACAGCCGGGCAACGCAGAAATGAATGGTTCGACGAGGAATGTCAAGCCGCGTTGGATGAAAAGAATGCGGCCTACAAAATACACATTGAACGACCGACTAGAGCCAAGAAAGAAAAATATGACGATCTTCGGAGAGTAGCTAATAGAATAATTAGACGTAAGAAACGAAAACATTTTGACACCATGCTGAATAACATGAATGACAACTTTATGGCTAACAACACTCGACAAGCGTACAAAGTAGTGAGACACTTAAAGCAAGGCTTTAAACCACGAACTAGCCTATGTAGGGCTGCCGATGGAAGCATCATAAGTGGCTCAGAACAGGTGAAGGAAAGATGGGCGTCCTATTTCCAGCAATTACTGAACGGAAATGTCCCCGCACCCGACGAATCGCCATCATTAATTGGCACATACCTTGACAGTGCCTCATCTCACCCCCCCTACACTGGATGAAGTCCGACAGGCCATGGACCGCTTGAAACCCAACAAAGCACTGGGCATCGATGGTATCCCCGCGGAGCTCCTGAAGACAGGCGGGATTTCCGTTTTAAGGGCAATCCATGGATTGGTGACAAGCATCTGGCAACAAGAAACGATGCCGGATGAGTGGCGAAAAAGCGTTATATGTCCCATTCACAAGAAAGGAGATAAACTGCGATGCGAAAACTACAGGGGCATATCACTACTTTGTACGTCGTACAAGCTCTTGACAAAAATTTTAGAGTTAAGGATTTCCCATCACGCGGAGAAAATTCTTGGTGAATATCAAGGTGGTTTCAGACGTGGAAGATCGACAACTGACCAAATATTCACGGTCAAACAAATTTTGGAAAAATGCTGGGAATTCAACAAACATGTCCATCAAATATTCGTCGATTTCAAACAAGCGTACGACAGCATCAACTGAACTGCATTATATAACATCATGCTGCAGTTCGGAATCCCAGCAAAGTTGGTACGCCTAGTGAAAATGACCATGACCGACTCCACGTCACAAGTGCTGATCCAGAATTATATGACCGACTCGTTTTCGACGAATACAGGGCTGAAACAAGGGGATGGATTAGCTCCGGTGCTCTTTAACTTAGCGCTTGAATATGTCATCAGAAAAATCCCCGTTTGCATAAGAGGAACTCTATTATTTAAGTCGACACAGCTAGTAGCTTACGCTGATGACATCAACATTATGTCACGTTCGTTCAACGACGCCAAGGAAGTATTTGTAGCTCTAGACGAAACCGCCAAGGAAGTTGGTCTTCAAATTAACGAACAGAAAACAAAAGTTATGACTCAATCAAGGAAAAGGACGCCAATAAGACAAAACATAACGATAGGGGACTATAACAGGAGACACGTTTAAGGCAAACGAATTGAAAATTTATGAAAGTAGTGCAGCGTACTCCAGTACATCAACTTCGGAAGAAGAACATTGGAATACAGGTGAAGATCTGTCAGTTACAAATTTTTATATAGATGCTTTATTTAAACAGCTCTTATACACAATGGTTTGAGTTATTAACTTTCGAAAATTGCAGTATAAAATTCAAAATCGATACAGGGTCTGAGGTAAACATATTACCATACAGTTTTTTAGAAAACATCAAACAAAATTATAGAGTTAATAACACAAATAGTTATTTACAAACATATAGTGGGGAAAAACTCAAACCATATGGGACTGTGAAACTTAAATGCCAATATAAAGAACTCGTTTTGCTACAAGATATTATTAGGAATACGTCTTGCTCTCCGATCTTGTGACTTCCAGCGTGTCGCAATTTCGGTTTAATAAAAAATGTAGATCTCCTCCGAAATAGCAAAGCAGATAAAATTATTAAAGATAATTTAGATATATTTCAAGGGTTAGGCTGTTTTCCAATAAAATGCAAAGTATATTATAAAAAGGGAATACCACCCACGAAAAAGCCAGCTAGTCGTATTTTAATGGCATTAACAGAACGGGTACAAAATTATTTAGGGGAACTTGAAAGAAACAATATAATAGAAAAGGTAAAGCATCCCACAAGCTGGGTAAGCAACATTGTTATAGTAGAGAAGCCAAATGGCGACATCCGACTATGTTTACATCCAAAGGATCTCAACTCGGTTCTCATAAGCGAGAAACTTTTAATACCAAAACTCGAGGAATTGACTTCTAAACTAAGTCATATGAGATATTTTAGTGTACTAGATTTACAGGATGGATTCTGGCAGGTAGCTCTTGATGAAGAGTCCAGTAATCTGTGTACGTTCAGCATACCCTTTGGCAGCTACAAATTTAAAAGACTACCCTTTAGCTTGAACGTAGCACCTGAAATATTTCAACGATATACGTCAAATGCTTTCTGTGATCTTCCGGGAACATTTGTTTATATGGACGACTTGTTAGTTTTCGGTAAAACAGAGGCAGCGCATGACGAAAATCTGAGAAATGTCTTCGCGCGAGCAAGAAAACTCAATATAAAATTTAATCCGGAATAATTTCAACATAAAGTTAAAAGTGTAAAATATATTGGACAGGTTTTTTCTTAAGAAGGAATAAGACCTGCCCAATATCGAGTTAAGGCAATTATGAACCTAGAGTGTCCCAAAGACAAAAGGGACTACAATGTATTATGGGTATGATCAATTACTTACGGAATTTTATTCCAAATTTATCATCAGAAACTACAAAAATGCGGGAACTTTTAAAAAATAATATCGAATTTCAATGGTTACAGGAGCACACAAGGGAACTGCAGAGAATTAAAAATATTATTGCAAATGCTCCAACTTTACAAAATTTTGATGAAAGTAGAGATATAGTTATTGAGTGTGACGCATCACAAAATGGGTTAGGGGCATGTTTAATGCAAAACAATAAACCAGTTTGTTTCACATCACGGAGTTTAAGTGCAGCTGAACAAAATTATGCACAAATAGATAAGGAGCTTCTAGCTATAACTTTCGCGGTGAACAAATTTCACTACTACATATACGGAAGACCAGTTATAGTTCACTCTGATCACAAACCTCTAATATCTATATTTCAAAAAGAATTAAATAAGCTATACAGCACAAGACTACAAAGAATGAGGCTCAAATTGTTGCGTTATCAAATTACCATAAAATTTATTCCAGGGAAATATCTATACCTAGCTGACCCGTTATCATGGTTTTATGACAAAACAGGAAAAAATAAGGAAGAAGAAAATTTTAACGAAATAGTATATTCAGTTAATGTTAGCCATTCTAGGAAGATACAAATAGAGGAGGAAACAAAAGAAGACCCAATTCTTAGACAGATAATAAAATATGGCAAGGAAGGCTGGCCCAACCATAAAAGTAAGGTGCCAGTTAAAGTTAAATTATATTATGAAAATAGAAATGATACATTTTTGGAGGATGAACTACTCTTTTTTCATGATTGAATTATCATACCGATCTCTATGAGAAAAGAGATCCTACAAATTTTACATAAGCCACATTTAGGTATACAAAAAACTAAAGCGCGCGCGAGTTACGGCACGTGCCGATCTATACGCTGCAACTCATTCTCGGTCACCAACCTAATATAAGAATTCCAATTACCAATATTGTTTACCTGTACAATTTTGCATTCGCACATTAGCACGTTACATTTTGTCAGCATAATTGCACATTTGTTCAAACCTTAATACCTACATTGCACAATTTGTATTTTATTCAGTGTAAGCAACTTTGATTTATTATAAATGAAGCTTTTTGCAACATGTATTCAGTTTTTATCATCAGCTCTAAATAATAACAACGTGTTAAAGAATCGAAAGGTTGTTTTTTTTTACAAAGGAAAAAGTTAAGATTCGTAATTGGCGCAGTCGTGCGGATTCATTGTGCTACGCGTTAAAATAAGATTTCGGTGGTTTTCGCGAAATAAAAAACGGTAGTGCGAAACTTTGTAGTACATTCGAAGGAACATCGATTGGTGTAGCAGAGCGGAACCAGTGAACGGCAAACGAAAGAAAATTGTTAAAACAGCTGAATTGGGGCCATTAGTTAAAACGAACCGAGTAAATTTTGAAGCACGAGAAGATTATTATCGACGGCTTATCGAGTGGAGCAATGATAAACTCGATAATTATCTGCATGTAAGTCGAATATTTTGTACACTTTCCTATCTATTCTTCTTTTCCTATGCCATTTCCTAAAACTAAATTTAGATTAAAACCATACCCAAAATTTAGAAATAGAGATAATTTAAGAACAATCCCTTTAACGGAAACTTTAAATAATTTACGGAGTGATCTCAGTGTTATAATTGAAGAAGAATCGTGTGATTTATCGGGTGAAAGTGAAGTGAATTACGGGAATTTATCGAATCGGTCCATCATTTGTGATTATTCTAGTGAAATTGATTCAGCCATGGCTACCGTCGCCGATATTTTTAACTCACTTAGAGTCCCTGATGCAGTCAAAGATTTGCCAAAATTTAATGGCAATCCGAGGCTGCTCCGAGATTTCATCGACAATGTCGAAGAAATTTTGTCAATTATAAACCCTTCTTCACCCGCCTATGGCAGGGTACTGTTACGTGCTATACGCAATAAAATTGAGGGTCCTGCTAATGAAGTTCTCAACATGTATGGAACTTCATTGGATTGGGCTGAGATAAAAAAGAATCTCACTCTTCATTATAGCGTCAAAAGGAATGAGACGTCACTAATTAGAGACTTACATAACACCAGACAAAGTGATAAAAGTGTAGAAAAATTCTATAGTGAAATTATTGAGCTTCTGTCGACCATGATAAACCATGTTCTAATCCACGAAACGGATGAAAACGTAATTAAGGCCAAAAGAGACCTTTATTCGGGAATGTGCCTTAACACATTTTTATCGGGACTCCGCGAGCCTGTTGGGGCTACAATAAGAGCCATGAGGCCAGACTCTTTGGCAACTGCTTTTGCATTTTGTATACAAGAACAGAGTATCTTTTTTGCAAAGCATCACAATTTCGGCGTCTCTCGTAAATCGCAAGTTCAAAATAATTCAGTGTTTAAACTATCCACCCCACCAACCTTTATAGTGCCTCCAAATTTATTTAATAATACCACTCAACCAATTTTTAGGCCAAGTCAACCTATACAGTTCCCCAATCAACCAGTTTTTCGCCCTCCTCAACAAATGACTCGCCCCATTCAAACCTTTCAAGGTCAAAACATGGTTCAGCACAGAAATCCCTTCAATTTCAATCAATTCCCTAACTATAACTTCAATAATCGCCCTCTACCTCAACGACCAATGTTACCAATGCCATAACCAATGGATACGAGTTCTGGTAATACACATTTGCGGTATAATCAAAATAGGCAGTCTCAAAGTCAACAATCACAGAGTAACAATTTTTTCCGTTCCACTGGGCCCCCGAGATTTACGGTTAAGGAATTGCATAACTTAAATAAAATAGAACCTGCTTCAACCGACATTGGTGGTGCCACATATTTCCAGCCCACTCCAAATGAATCTTACAGACAAGAACTTGACAATTATTACAACTACGGACAATCGGACAACGTTGACTACATCCACGATATTGAGAGTGATTACGGACAAGCCTCGGCATATCAGCACCAGCAAAATCAGGCTGACCCCACTCATGATATGAATAGTAATTATCATGAGATTGATGACGGAAATTTTATTGTGACAGCCTCAGCAAACCAACAGGATACATAGACATTAATATACACGGGTCTAACCTTCCATACATAAAAGTATCTTCCCCATTTGGTCGCGATTTAAAATTTTTAATCGACACAGGAGCATCTACTTCATTTGTTAACCCCGAGTTTGTTCATCCAAACGATATAGAAATTACAAAACCCGTCATCATTAATACTGTATTGAACCAACACACTTTAGATAAGCAGGTAACTCTTCCAAATTTTTATGAATTCAGACAACCGGGCTATATAACATTTTTGCTTTTTAAATTTCATCAATATTTCGATGGGTTACTGGGCTTGGACACATTAACGAAGCTACAAGCTAGGGTTGATTTAGCCAACAAAACATTGACAACTAACCATGCTGTTATTCCTCTAAATTTCAAACCCAATATTATTTCAAATAAATACACTGTACCCCCTAAGTCAAAATATGTTGTGAAACTACTAGTTGACATTCGTGAAGGAGATGTGTATATAGGGAACACTGAAATCGCACCCGGTCTTTATGTTTCAGAAGGAATATATACAGCAAAAGATTGGTACAGTCTAATAACGGTCACCAATCAAACTGACGACGAAAAGCTCCTTTTCCTAGAACAACCGTTAAAAGACTCCGAGGTTTCCCCCTCCAAATTCTTCAAGATGCATAGCTTTAGTATTGATTGTACACCTGAGACAGATTGTTTAATAACATCCAAGGATATTTCTGAATTGATTCGAGTGTCCCATCTAAATAAAGAGGAAAGCGAACTTATCCTGAAAGTATGTCGAGAATACGACGACATATTTTTCAAAGAAGGGCAAACGTTAAGTTTTACAAATAAGATCAAGCATAGCATTTCTACTACGGATGATACACCTATTTATACAAAATCATATCGATATCCATTTATTCACCGAGATGAGGTGAAAAATCAAATCACGGACATGCTCAACCAAGGGATCATCCAACCTAGTTACTCCCCTTGGAGCTCTCCAGTTTGGATAGTTCCAAAAAAAACGGGATGCTAGTGGGAAACAAAAGTGGAGATTAGTTATAGATTATCGTAAACTCAATGAGAAAACGATAACCGACCGCTATCCTCTGCCGAATATCAATGACATACTCGATAAGTTGGGCAGGAGTTTGTATTTTTCCACCTTAGACCTTGCTAGTGGGTTCCATCAAATTGAAATGGATCCTAAAGATATTAAAAAGACCGCTTTCACAGTTGATGGGGGACATAACGAGTATGTCAGAATGCCTTTTGGCTTAAAGAATGCTCCGTCCACTTTTCAAAGAGTTATGGACAACATACTTCAGGATCTCCAAGGTAAAATCTGTTTGGTCTACTTGGATGACATTATCGTGTTCTCAACATCAATTCAGGAACACGGAGAAAACCTCAGAAAAGTGTTCAAAAAACTACGAGAAGCTAATTTTAAAGTGCAACTTGACAAGTCGGAATTTCTGCACAAAGAAATAGCTTTCTTGGGACATATCGTTACACCTAATGGAGTGAAACCAAATCCTGACAAAGTAAGAGCGATAAGGGATTTTCCAATTCCTAGAACTCAGAGGGAAATAAAAAGTTTTCTCGGTTTGGTGGGCTATTACCGTAAATTCATTAGAGATCTTGCTAAGCTTACAAAATCTCTCACCCAGTGTTTGAAAAAGGGTCGGACTGTCCAACTAACGGACAAGTATATTAAGGCATTCGAATTATGTAAAGATATTTTGATGAATGATCCGATACTACAATATCCGGATTTTGACAAACCGTTCATCTTAACCACAGATGCAACTAACTATGCCATCGGGGCTGTACTGTCCCAGGGTACGATTGGTAGCGACAAGCCTATTTGCTACGCTAGTAGAACTTTGACTGATTCTGAAATAAATTATTCCACCATCGAAAAAGAATTATTAGCAATTGTATGGGCTGTTAAATATTTTAGGCCGTACCTGTTTGGACGAAAATTTACGATTGTAACAGATCACAAACCTCTTACCTATCTTATGAGTTTAAAGGAACCAAATTCGAAACAAGTTCGCTGGCGACTCAAACTAGAGGAGTTTGACTACCAAGTTGTTTACAAAAAGGGTAGTCAAAATTCTAACGCAGATGCTCTGAGTAGAGTCAAGCTTCCTGATGCAACACCCAAACAATTGATTGAGTTCAATATTAACGAAACCCCAGGAGGAAATCAATCGATACAAACAGATTACGGGTCAACAATACACTCAGCACAAGAAAATTTAGAAGACGGAATCCCAATCTCTGAAGTCCACTAAACGAATTTTCGATTCAGATTGTTCTTGAAAAAACCACTAAGACACCACAAACTACTTTGGAAATGCCATTTAAAAACAGACAGAGACGAACTATATGCATGCATGACTTTAATAACCATAATATTACAGAACTATTCAAGAAATTTTTTGCATTTAATAAACTCAATGCCATTTACACAACTGATGAAATTTTCAAAGTAGTCCAATCTGTTTATTCAAACTTTTTCTCCCAATCTCGAACTTTTAAATTAATCCATTGCGTAGACATGATTAAAGACATAACGGAATTAGACGAGCAAGACAAACTAACTAATGACTATCACACGAATAACAATCACAGGGGCATTAACGAAACAGTTCAACATCTAAAAAGAGACTATTATTTTCCATATCTTAAAGAAAAGGTCACAAAAATTATAAATAACTGTGAAACCTGCCAAATTCAAAAATATGATAGAAATCCTCCTAAAATCAAATACCAGATATCCGATAGCCATAAAAAACCACTAGATAGTTTATACACAGATATATACACCATAAATGGTAGACCTATCCTGACAATCATTGATCGCTTTTCAAAGTTTGCAGCTGCATATACACTAGAGACAAAGAATAGTTTAAACATTGTGAAATCGCTCAAACATTTTATTAGCATTCATGGTATCCCAAAGATTTTAGTTGCCGATCAAGGCACTGAAATGACATCCACTATATTCAAAGATTTTTTTAAACAATACAATATCAAGACCCATTATACATCATTTCAACAAACTAACAGCAATGCCTACGTAGAAAGATGGCACTCCACACTGACAGAGACGTACCGTATCGTTTTAGAAAAAAGGAAGAAGGAAAACCTTGAAATAGACCACGACGACATACTGAATGAAGTAATTATTACATATAATAACGCTATACACTCTGCAACAAATCTGACCCCTTATGAAGTATTTTCAGGTAGGACACATATATTTAATAAAAAATTCACGTTCAATAACGAACACGAATACCTTAAAAAATTAAATGAACTAAGATCAGAAATTTATCCAAATATTAAAGAAAGGGTGGATGAAATAGTAAATAGGAACTTAAGGAAATTAAATGAAACTAGAATAGAACCATCCGTTATGAAAGAGAACGAAATCATATTTCGGAAAGAATGTAGGAGGAATAAAATTACACCTAGATTCAGTAAGCTGGAAGTTAAACAAGATAAAAAAGTTACATTAATAACTAGGAAAAATCAAAAATTGCGCAAGTCAAAAATAAAACGAAAACGTAAATTTTAGGTTACTACTCACGATACGGGGACAGAAAATAGAAATACAGAGGTTCAACAACGACCAGGGACTTCTACCGCTACGATTGGGGACTAGTAGAACCATAATTACACACGAAAATCTGGTGCACATAGTTAAACTTGAAAAATACGAGCAAGCCATAAACAACATTGCAGACTCAATAAATAAATTCGACCAAATTCTCGAGTCCACAGACACATTGGCAATCTCTAGATAAAGCTCAAAGAACTGACTCACAGATTACAAACGTTAAAGCCTAGACTTCGACTGAAAAGAGGACTAATTAATGGACTGGGCTCTTTAATCAAAAGTATCACCGGAAATATGGATGCGGATGATGCACTAAAGTTAAATGAAAATATTGAAACGCTAATGTTGAATCAATCTAATTTAGGTACTCAAGTCACCAAACAGTCAAAATTGAACAATCTTATGATGGAGCGTTTTGATAATATAACGAATCACGTCAATAATCAAACTAAAACTATTAATAGCTATTTAAGAATTTCCCAGAACAAAATTAAAAAAGAACACGATTCAATAGTTCATATGCAATATCTTAATCAGATTAATTATAACATTGACTTAATGAACAATCACCTCACAGACATCGCTGAAGCTGTGGTACTTGCTCGACTCAATATAATTTCGAAGCAAATTCTAAGCCCAGCCGAATTAACGGAAATTTCTCGAATCCTTCAAAATCAATCAGTTAAAATCCAATCCGATGAAAATATTTACGAACTTCTTAGTCTCCAAGCTTACTACAACAATTGTAATATAATATTCAACATACAAATACCAATACTATCCAATGAATCCTATCCATTTTTCCATGTTATACTATACCTCTTCCCCAACAAAAGACACAAATTGTTACAAAACCCTACATCGCCTTTGAACCTAAAGGTGTCCATTTTTTCGATGATAAATGCCCGAAAATCGAGGGAACATACTATTGCATGAAAAGAAATAATCAGCAATTGACAAGCAATTCCAGGTGCATAGCAAACATTCTAAATGGCATCCCAGCTTCATGTCGACTCGAAATCACGTCGGGAACACCAGAAATATCGCAACCTGAGCCGAATTATATCCTCATAATCAGCATTCCCGAAACCAAATTAGAATCAACTTGTGGATTTTCAAATAGGACAATATCTGGCACCGCACTGATACACTTCGAAAAATGCAAAGTTACGATAAACGAAATTACATACAGCAGCCAAAATAGCATTTTTTGGGACAATATAAACGTATTTCCTCTAACAACCATTGACATTAGGTCTGTTCCCGGACTTTCAGTCACTGAATTTTCCTGAATTTTCCTGAATCATGTGGTGGGGGAAATTCATGAAAAGTATGGGAACGCTCTCATTGCATTTCCTGAAAATTGACAAACAAAAGTGTCAGTTTTCGGTTTTTGGAAGAACAATAGTGATTGTACGGTTATCCTGAGCGGTGATAAATTATCGCCACAAAAATATTCGACCTTCATAGCAAAATTACGCAAAAAATATGTTGCTTGCCGCGCACATTTGAAACTATTTAAGGCTGGTACTGAGTTCGAGTTCACGTGAAATTTTGACATGTTTCCATTATCTGGTCATTCTTTCGAGCGAAAATTTTGACAACGGAGAAAAGCAGAGACACTGCTCATTCTTGACGGATAAAATGTCAAGAATTTGACTTTTCGATCGATTTTCTTATTGGAAAGTCATTTGCACTGCTCAATTTTCAAATTGAAACACTAAATGTCACTTTTTCGCTCGAAAGAATGAACTGCACAATCTAAATTGGCGTGAAATGATTGACAACATGTTTCAGTGCCATCTATGTTTTCAAAGCGAAAGCAACTTCAAAGCAACTTTTCATGCTAAGAACACAGTACCAAACTTGCTTATTTTCAAGCTAAATTTTCGCCGAAACCAATTTCACGTGAAATTTTGTATGAAAATTTCACGTGAAATCGAACTCAGTACTATGCTTTACTCGCAACACACCATTTGACACTTTTCAGTATTTTTCAGTAGCTCAGACCCTGAGAGCATAAAGACATTCGGAGGGGCGATGTCCATTTAAAATACATTGAAGAGAAACCGACCACTTTTCATGTATCTTCAATGTCAATTCCCCTCTTTGTATCCTTTCTGTCAATATGACAATTAAACTAATGTAAACAATTTGAGTCGGTACGGAAATAAAATCGTGTTTGTTTTAAATACAGATTAATTTTGTGTAGATTCGACTAGTGCGGTTCACAAAAACGTTAGTGTAGAAGTGAAAATCGCGAGTTTTATTTGAAAAAAGTGTTTGAAAACTGTGCAATTGCATTAATCTTTGCAATGAAGTGAGTTGTGCCGAATTGTGGCAATAGTTTGCAACGCCGGCCACTTGGAGTTTCTTATCACAAGTAAGGAATAAACAAACGATGTGTTTTGCAAAATTTTGTGAATTTCACAAACTTTTTATAAGCGAAAGTGCCTATTTAGCCCTTTTGAATATTGTCGACATATTGGCGCGAATTTTCTGGTAGCCATTTTAATTGCTGTCAAAAAAACACAAATTAGTAGAGCGCGTAAACAGTTTCGGGGCAGAGCGGAAATAAAATGATATAAAAATTTATTCGTATTGCATGCTGTGTGAAATATTGTTTTCCAGATTTCCAGAAAATGAGCAAGACATATTCATTTTGACTTCTTCTCTTGGATTTCCTGAGCTGATCATCAAAAATACTTCCCGGGTCTATTCAAATCTTTCGGCCGTGGTATATAGCAATTGATTGACAAGGGAATAAGTGTAATAAGGTCTGTTTCCGTACTTTCAGCAAAATGCAGCAGTAACAGAATTTGGCAGCCGGCTTCTTTTTGCTGCAAAATTTGGCTTGCATTTGGCTTGCAGCAAAAGTACGGAAACGACTTGCTGCGAATCTATTTTAATATATTATAATAGATTCAAGTACGGAAACAGACCTATAGTTTCTTGTTTTTCTTACAGCTGCCGTCATAGTACGTTAGTTCTGAGCAAGCGAACAGGGGACAATCTTTAGTGGAATAGAATCTTCGAGTGATGCAGTAAGTAAAGAAAATGTTCAAAACATTCTTCTCTTTAATTATCTTAATTCTATAGATACCTTTCGGCAACAATATTCAAGATGAGATAAACGATGGACAAGAAGAGCGAATTGCGATCTCATTAGGTGCTTAAGGCAAAAGAAAACAGCTTCTATAGTTGAGTTGTTAGATAATCTCAAGGCCAATAACTGGATTAGCGAAGTAGGTCGAGAACGACCAGATAGTGTGAATATAATATAATAAATATCTTATTACCTAGAAATATATTATCTCCAACCTATCATTGTATTTAGCCTACTTTATAGAATAAGAAAAGTTGAGACTTCTTGGAACTATTAACTGTGAAGACTACTTATTTTTTTCGAAAAATCTTAAATAAAATTTGCCTTTTTCGGAATTTGAAGTTGTTTTTGATTTTGATGATTTTATTCATTGCAGTTGCTTTACACACAATACAATTTTTGTTTTATGGGTGCATAAATATTCAATTAGTATATTCTACAATTTTCATAGTTCGCATGCATTTGTGTTCTGTTTTCATTTTCTATCGTGGAAAAACAATTAATTCACCGCAAAGCAACGAATAATCCAGCCTGCTGTAGCTTATTTTTACTCTCTGGTTCGAGAATTCGTACGGTTATTATATGAAAGCTAAAAAATATTAAATAACTAAATATATAACAATCATTCACTTACGATATTCAAAATTTGAATATATGAAATTATTCACACCGAATATGTCCCCATCAATTTGATAAATTAGGAATTACCTAGGCCCCGAAAATTTCAATCTATCATCGGGGTCGCTGGTGATGAGGAAAAATGGCCATGCCTTTGGCCCCTCCGAATGTCTTTATGCTCTCAGCTCAGACCCTACTGAATTTTACTGAGAGAGGGGAAACTTTCAGTTTTCTGTAAAGGCTGGTACTGAGTTCGAGTTCACGTGAAATTTTGACATGTTTCCATTATCTGGTCATTCTTTCGAGCGAAAATTTTGACAATTGAGAAAAGCAGAGACAATGCTCATTTCTGACGGATAAAATGTCATGAATTTCACTTTTCGATTGATTTTCTTATTGGAAAGACATTTTCACTGCTCCATTTTCAAATTGAAACACCAAATGTCACTTTTCCGCTCGAAAGAATGAACTGCACAAACTAAATTGGCGTGAAATGATTGACAACATGTGTCAGTACCATCTATGTTTTCGAAGCGAAAGCAACTTCAAAGCAACTTTTCATGCTAAGAACACAGTACCAAACTTGCTTATTTTCAAGCGAAATTTTCGCCGAAACAGATTTCACGTGAAATTTTGTATGAAAATTTCACGTGAAATCGAACTCAGTACTATGCTTAAAACGGAGTACGGGAACAGCTTCATTGCAATTAATCGCGATTAATTGTAATTAATGGTGGTACGGGAACAGACCTATTAACACCACTAATACACCAGATGACATCCGGCTCGACGTACTCAACGAACTCAAATTTTCGAACGAAGAAGATTTTCATCTACTAGGAAAATCCAGCTACGGAATGAACTGTATTTTTCAAATCTCCGGCATCCTCATAAGCGTGATCATCATTATTATCGTATACTTACAATGCAAGAAAAGGAATCAGGTCCGACATCTAAATCCAAATCCTGCTCCAGCTGAAGAAACCAGGCTCCCGAGGTTCATCTAGCTGTCGCTCCTCTTAGGGGGGAGGAGTTACGGCACGTGCCTATCTATACGCTGTAACTCATTCTCGGTCACCAACCTAATATAAGAATTCCAATTACCAATATTGTTTACCTGTACAATTTTGCATTCGCACATTAGCACGTTACATTTTGTCAGCATAATTGCACATTTGTTCAAACCTTAATACCTACATTGCACAATTTGTATTTTATTCAGTGTAAGCAACTTTGATTTATTATAAATGAAGCTTTTTGCAACATGTATTCAGTTTTTATCATCAGCTCTAAATAATAACAACGTGTTAAAGAATCGAAAGGTTGTTTTTTTTACAAAGGAAAAAGTTAAGATTCGTAATTCGCGCGTGAAGTTATCTATTGGCCAAATATTGATAGGCATATCGAGAATTTAGTATCAGGTTGAGACACTTGTCAAAAATATATGGCAAAAAAGTGCAAGGAACCCATTATTTTTCATAACATCCCACCATTCAGATTTTCGAAATTGGGAATGGATTTAATGGAGTATGCGAATACAAATTATTTAGTTATTGGGGACTATTTTTCAAAATGGATTGATATTAAAATTTAAAAAATTAAAAATAAAATTTAAAAATAATTTTTTCGACTCATGGGTTACCTATAGAAGTAGTTTGCGATAGTAACCCATTCAATGCTAGTGCGTTTAAAGAGTTCGCTGATATTTGCGGGTTTAAAATACAGTATAGTAGTCCTTATTATCCAAAATCCAATGGGTTTGGCGAAAAATGTATCGGCATAGCAAAAAACTTAGCTAAGAAATGCAGGGACAATAAAAAAGAATTTTTCCTAGCTTTGCTAGAATTACGAAACACTCCTATTAGCAGTTTAAGGGCATCTCCAGCACAAATTTTATTTAGTAGAAGATGTCGAACACTATTACCGCTTACCAAAGATAAGCTTGAACCAAAAATAGTTGAAAATATTCCAGAAAAGATAAGTAAATACCAAAAAAAGATAAGAACGTATTATAACAAAAATGTGATATATCGTCCAGATTTCGCGATAGGTGAGAAAATATGGTTTAAAAAACCGAACTCCCTTTGGTATCCTGGTAGAATAGTGGAAATATGTGCTAGTCCTAGGTCTTTGCATCGTTGAAAATAAGAGAGGAGAGAGATATGGGAAAAATCAGAATCATATTAGGTCTGTTCGCGTACTTTCAGTCACTGAGTTTTCCTGAATCATGTGGTGGGGGAAATTCAGGAAAAGTACGAAAACGCTCTCATTGCATTTCCTGAAGATTGACAAACAAAGGGGTCAGTTGTCGGTTTTTGGGAGAACAAAAGTTATTATAAAGTCGTCCTAAGCGGCGATATTTTTTTTTTTTTCAATGAAATTTCCTCTTTCGAGGAAACGTGGTTGGCCTTGTCCTATCGGCACCTGGCCATCGGGTTCGACTTTTTATTTATTATTTCACTTAATCACGTTTTATTTAATTACGCAACTTTTAGATATGGGACAACACACAAAACACAAAGGCATATTAAAAACAACGCGACGACGCGAACACGCAGTTTAAAACACGCTGATTCACGTCTTGTCAATTCCAGAGAAAAGCCGTCCTTCGGAGAAAAACAATTACTGCAGCTCTCCAGCTACAGCCTTCCACCACAAAAGACAACACATGAATGCTAAGCGGCGATAAACTATCGCCACAAAAATAATCGTCTTCCATGGGCCTTTCCGAATATTCGTCTTCACCTTGATCTTCAGCTTGTTATAACAGAATGTGACGTTACATCAAGTTTAGCCTGTCCGAATAGTTTATCTACGGCTTGATATTTCTCCCCTGTATAACAGTTCATGATAGTCATCAAGACGTCATGATAGGTTACTTTTTGTGAGTTAGGTTACATTTTGCTAGTCTTTGATTCTCATAGTTTGCTGAAGTACCAAAAAGAAAACAACCAGAGCATATTGTACAATGGACCCGATGACGATGTAACCATTTTTGCGATTGCAGCAAAAACAGCCGGGCTGGATATGGTGATAAGAAATGAACGTCAATATGGCTATATAATTTCACCGCTGGACAAAAATGAACGTATCGAACGGGACCATCAGCAATTAATTTATATCAAATCGAATATTATTAATGACATAAAAAAGGGAATTGTGAAATTGCCGGGATATTTACAAGACTACATTGATATCCGAAAAGGTAGGTACTATTCGAAAATGCTTCTGTCTTTCAATTTCAAACCAAAGCACTTATTCCTTTTCTAGAGATCGGCTCAATTTTAACAAAATCTACATGATCAACCTCCTTCGGCGTACTGAACGAATACTATAAATGGAAGAAAGTGTCAAGGAAAAGGGGCTGGAAGTTGAACATTTTCCTGCCGTTGATGGACGTGAATTGAATCTGGACGTAATAGAAAAAAGGGGTTTTTGATTTTTACCAGGATACGAAGATCGATATCACCATCGTCAAATGACTATTGGCGAAATTGTTTGTTTTCTCAGCCAGTACAAGGTTTGGGAACGAATGGTTGAACAGGAGATGACGGTTATATTTCCGATACAGAGGACTCCGAAATTACACCAGTAATTCAAAGTAAAACGGTCGAATCTCATGCACAGCTTAAGAGTGATAAAGTACGTGAAAATAACTCAAAAAGTCTCAAATACTCAACATGACAATAACTGATTTGATGTTCCTTTATCTTCGATCATTTACTGATCAAATTATTAACAATCGAAAACAATGTGCCTTATATCTTACTAGTATTGATGCTAAGTTTAAAGTGACATTTAATGATTCTGATGTTTGTTTTTTTATAGAACTTTACGATCAAAATTCTGTAGACTGTTAGTTGCATTAAGGAATATGAAATTATAAACCTATACAAGTAAGATGGCCGTTTGATTTGGTAAATATATTTTCTGCTGTTTGAATAATTAAACAGTGGATTGAACCGATTTGATGCTGTTGGATTAACTTATCAAAAGGTATTAAAGATCAGCTACTTTACAATGCTATAGACGAGGTGGTATGAGTTATAAGCTCTCTTGATTTCGCTTGTCGATATAAAGGTTGATGGGTAAAAAAGGGAATTTATGTGCAAAAACAAGACTCATGGTGAACCTATACCACTGTGAAAACCTACATACGCTCATATTCATCTCTAAATCTATCCTTATTCGGCAGAAAACGATATTTAATTCTCATCATTTCTCACAAAAACCGCAGATCAATCAATTTTAATGAAAATACATTTACTTCCAAACAAAAATCATTCAAATAAACTACAGAACTGTAACAATTATATATAAAATGCATCATAAATTGCTGCACAGATTCGCCTTTATAGTCATCCTGATGAATATCTTCACCACCAGGGAGTCGTTCTTTATTCAAACGTTTTACGCCTTCACCAGCAGTACTTTTTTGCATCTCTTTTTCATATACTTTCAGTTCCGCCACAATCTGGAGCAGGTCCTTTTGAGACTCTGGTATTTGGGTTGCTTCGACTAAATTCTGCAAGAAATTTCAAATCAGTCAAATTCTGTAGCATTAATCTAAAATCCAGTTTAAAATTGTTTACCTTGAAATTCTCAATAAGAAATAGCTTCGATTGAGCATTATGTTCGGGTGGAGCATTTCCAGACATTACTTCAGCCAACCATAAATACATTTATCTGTAAGAAATTAATAGTTTTCATATTGAAACAGCACAATAAAAGTATAATTCCTACCGGAAATCTATGTCGTTTTGTAACTTCACTTCAGGGAAACTCTCAGAGGCAGCAATTGCTCTTAGGAGCACTCGTAGCTCGAAGCCGCAGTTGACATCGAATCAACAATTTAGTCGGTTTTCACATTTATTAAATATTTACAACGCGAACCGCACTAACTTTTACTGTCGCGATTGATTCAAAATGTTTCGCGGGTCTCATGTTCATTTTACACGAATATAGCACGCGCAGCCCGCACAATTTATATTTTCACGCGGACCAGTTATCATATTTACACCACTAGTCACCATTTTTGCGAAATGTCAAAAGAAGGCAAGACCTATGACAAGACAGAGAATCCGGACAGTCTATGATCTTGATCTCCTATAACTGTTATAATAGGTCAGCTAAAACGCTGAAGTCATAATTTGTTATACGGAGATCAAGACCAAGTCGGAGACACGAATTCGGAAAGGCCCCATAATAACATTACGCCAAAAACCGTTTGACAGTTTTCAGTATTTTTTAGTAGCTCAGATCCTACTGAATTTTACTGAAAGAGGGGAAATTTTCAGTATTCAGTAAAACGGAGTACAAAAACGGCTTCATTGCAATTAATTGCAATTAATCGTAGTACGCGAACAGACCTATTAGAAAGCGACAAGATACGGGGAGTGAAGACAAAAGTCAGGAATTGTTTAAAACTGGTAATACGTCTACAAAACCAAGTTTCTGTACTGAAGGCCATCTGCAGTCAGTTTCTCCAGTTAATGAAGATCAAAGAAGCTATACAACCAGATATGGGCGCACTATTAAAATACCTAATAGATTTTCTTCAACTTATTATTAAAAGAACAGAATTGACGCCTTCATCCGGGATGCCATGAAACAAACAGTATTAAATACAATTTCCTTTATTAAAAATAGGTCTGTTCCCGTACTACGATTAATTGCAATTAATTGCAATGAAACGTACTAAAACAGAGTTTTTTACTCCGTTTTAGTACGCTTCATTGCAATTCATTAAAATTAATCGTAGTACAGGAACAGACCTAATATACTTTAATTTTTTTTCAGTATAAATAAATTTCGATAATTACATAATGAATAACTAAAATATTATGATAGAATATATGGCAATAATAATATTTAGAGCTTGAGAATATCTATTGGATGGAAACAAGAATCTATAGAACTTTGAATTAAATATAGGCTTTGCAAATATGAAGAACAAGTTTTAAAATAAATCAGAGAGTTTGAAATTGAATTCAGAATGTTGAAGTCATAATATTAATATGGAGAAATAAATTTGAAATTAATCAAAGGATTTGAAGTAGATACGGAATATTGAAAAATTAAAATATGGACATGGATATAAACTCAAAGAATTTAATTACATAAGTATTAATAGGGAACAAATTTTGAACACTTTAAACATCTGATTCTAACTTTTGAGAGTTATCTTAAACTATAAGAATGTGGGAAGGGTGTTGTGAATGTACCTTTAGTTTAGCCATGATCTACTACTGTCATTGTATTTAGAACTAGTACTTGAATTGTTATGTAATCCACTTTGTACCATGTCATGGTCAGTCGTCACTCAACCCACTTAGAAGTAAGTACTCAATAAATTATTATTCGTAATAAAAGTTGACTTTTATTTAAACAATAACCAAACAATGACAGCATCAGTCAAATGAAACTATAGAAAAATGCAAAACATCGAGTTACACACAAATAGCAATTAATACATTCCAATGTTTGTGGCCCAATGCCAACAACTTTGCCGTCCAGTAAAAGGTATATGCTTACATCAACGACCTAGAAGATATTTGAACAGGCGGTGAGAAATCAATCTTGGGACCGAAAACGAGTTTTTCTACCAACTCATATAAAGCCGCACGAACACATAGGAAAAAGTTCAAGGGTGTAAGCACTGCCTCCTGGAAGTACGGGCCGTCAGACTACGTAATCGTTTTAGCTATGACGTCAATTTGCGCAGGCCTTTTGACATTTCCATCTGGCAGTGCCGATATACACCGAAATTTTACGTGCGGATTTTTAGCTATAATATGAATAAAACGTTAGTTTTTTGTGATAACCGAGAAACATTTCGCAGCGAATTTTTCCAATTATACCGCACGCACCGTATCAATTTGTGTTTTAGCTGTTCACTAGCACTGTTCCGCGGATCTCACTTTGTTTTCACTTCACTCACTTCAACGCAACCTGTACGATTTACGATTTCCCGCGGACGTCCCATAAGACTACGTGTGTTTTTTGCGACACTTTGGCAGTCTAGTGCGACGTCATTATTCTGCATTACGACCCGTACTAATAGGAGGCATTGGTGTAAGCAATATGCAAAAAGTGAAATATTTAAGGGGCAAAGACTTGGCGCGTAGGTTTGAATGGCAATTGTATATTGATATTTGTCGAATAGGTTTAATCGTTGATTTCCAATGAAATAATTGAATTATAGTCAAATGAAAATAATGTAAAATATTCGAAGGTATAAACGTTATAAACGTTATAATCTATGTTTGCAATATTCAAATCATTGAAAATATCCGTGAATTACTCTCATTGTATTTTTACTTATGGAAGAATCTGCTCAAATTCTCGAAATAGTAACATTCATAGCTTTTTTACTTCAAAATACATTAGTTGGTTTTAACCGTTTGAAACGATGGGTTATGATGGAAGTTCATCATCAGTTGCCACCCGTTATCAAGAATATGGCTTTTCAGAAATATTCGAACATGGAGCAGTCGTTGTTCACGAGATTAGTGCAATTGGGCGTGCCCACAGTGGATTTGGATGGATAGGGTCGTGCGGGTCCGGCGATCTGTGCTCTGTACAGGATGATATATAAAATTTTGGATGATCTTGAATACATCAAATCGGGAGCTGAATATCAAAGTGCCAATAGTGGTTTTGCATATGTCTATCAGCTCATTAATGTAGACGATTTCAATGGCATTCGCGTGTTGTCTCTTGCGGTGGAAGGTTGTAGCCGGAGAACTGCAGTGATTGTTTTTCTCCGAAGGACGGCCTTTCTCTGGAATTGACAAGACGGGAATCATCGTGTCTTGAACTGCGTGTTCGCGTCGTCGTGTTGTTTGAGGCCTTTGTGTTTAGTGTTTGTGACTGTCTTGTGCATGTTGAAAATCAAATAGACATATTGATTTCTAAATAATAAGTTGTATTAAAACTGTGTGTTTAAAAATTTACAAAATAATAAAATAAATCAAAACCAAGTGTTTAAAAATTAATCGTGTAAACGATCAATCGGATTAACGTGAATATAAATCGTGTAAACATTGGCTGATGCCTGCTAGTCAGGAAGCCATTGCTGTTTCTAGGAAATTCTAGAAGCCTTTAGCAAAAAAAAAAAAAAGATTTCAATGGAGTTGGTGAGTCGGAGCCTAATCCGTTCTTTTATCAGGTAAATATGAAGTTAACTTGTAAATCTTTTACACATTGCATCATAATTTATATCCCCCTCTCCTTAACAGAATTTGGCTGAAGCAGAATACATTGTTACAGTGTACATGCGGCTTCTTGGCCATCCCGCAGAACAAATCTCAATCCTTACGACACACAATGGAAAAAACATCTTATTCGAGATGTGATTAATTTACGATTAGGCCAGAACTCTTTGATCGGCTGGCCACACAAAGTCGCAACTGTTGACAAATGCCAAGGTCAAAAAAACGATAACATTTTAATTTCTCTTGTCCAAACGAAAGCTGTTGGTCATTAACGTGACGTGAGGCGTTTGTTGTGGCAATGAGTAGTTATGGCACCGTCAGCATCTAACCTTTAAGTACCGACATCCGGTCTAAATCTCTATCCAATAATCGAATAAACAAATTCAATACTCATAAAGGTTATTGATTTGTGATCACGGTTCCCTTCTTGTCTATAATCGCATAGACAACGTATATCGTCTCTAAAGCTTATCAAAGCAGAGAATAATTGATACGGGAAACTCGATCGTTTTGCGGAATAAGCCTCCGAAAGCAGAATCAAATTGGAATTGTTTTTGCGGGATGATTAAAATTGAAATTTTTTTTTTTTATCTTGAAAATTTTATTTGACAAAGTGGTTTCGAAAGAAATTCAATACTTCTCATCTGCAACTATCATATAAATTTAATTTAATACTTTTTTAAACAAATTCAATACTTCTCATCTGCAACCATCATACCGATCTTCATATAAACATATCTCCTCAAGACAAAAATGTTTACCTTAGAATGTTTATCAAATCAACCCAAATCGGAATTTCTAAGATCAAAGCAAAATTCGCATAGATCAGGTTACAGAAGTCGCACTAAGCAATTTCTGCAACCTCAGTAGTTCAAACCATATATAAGTGTATATCAATCGATCAATCAAACAATCAGTCAGTCAGTTTCGATCCAATATTACAAAAGTATAAAATAATAAAATCAGATCAAAGTTAAATAAAATATAGTACAGGGTAAAATCAAAGCAAAGTTAAAGTGTAAAATCAAAGCAAAGTTAAAGTGTAAAATCAAAGCAAAGTTAAAGTGTAAAGCCAAAGCAAAGACTAAAGCAGAATGCTGAAAATAGTCTGTGTAAAGAAAGACAGAATCCTTATTCGCGATGACGATAATTTAATTGTACTTTTCAAAACCCATTATAAAATTAATGGTGTGTCATTCCTGTATACAAAATTATAATAAATGATAAGTAAAATGTTTAACTGTGTTTAATTCAAAATCGACCACGATAAAGATAACTGGCGCAGTCGGTACAAATTTTATCCAAAAAAAAGTGAAAACAGTGTAATAATAACACTAAAAACACTAAAAAAACCCCTTAGTATTGGGTTCGAGCTGAATTTTAAGAGAATTCGCTCGCTGGACTGTACATTTCACATGTACTGATTAATCTTAACAAATGTAATAACTAATCTCAGCTATTGAAAATATAAACACTTACAGTGTAAAGCTAATACACTAATATAATAAACCCTTAGCATTGGGAACGAGCAGAATTTTCCAAGAATTTGATCGCTGAACTGTACAGAGTACTGATTCAGCATAAAAATTACAATAATATGTAAAAAAAAAGTTATTAAAACAACAAACTACACGCAAATTGATGTCAAGTAGACGAGGGAGATATAGCAGCTCATCAGAATCACAAACAGACCCAGTAAGTACACTTATATTACTAAAAATGACAGAAGAAGCACGCAAAGTCAACGAGATGAACTACAAAACTTTATTTTATTTGTGGACAGCATACTACCTATTATAGAAACTCTTGAACAACCTGTAAAAATAGCAATTCAAAACATTATCAGATCCAAAATAATTGGTAGAGCTAAAGAAAGAAACGATGCTCATCAAACAACTAATTGGGAATCAATTAAAACACTACTTATTCAATATTTTGATAACCCAACAGTAAAAGTCAATTATACAAAAAACTCGTTAACGCTAGATTTACTACTCTTTCGCAATATTATGACTACATGATGACATGTTTATTATTCATTCACTCAAATTACCCGATCATTGATAGCTCCCCAAAATCGAATGCAATTGAAGTTGTTGGTAGGTGTGTAAATTATGTGGTAGGATTAGTTATTTGTTTCACTTGAGTATTTCAAATTGTAATATTTTTATAGTACCTGACCTTGTAATATTTAGTTAAGAATTTTATATGAACAAGTTTAAGACCTTATTTTATAATTATTTTCAATGCAAATGTTGCTACAAAAACTTATGTAGTTATATATTTTGCAGCTATCTTCAACTTCGACAAGGGCAACGGAAGACGTTGTGTTTAACATATGGGGGAAAATAGTTAGCACTAATATTGTAAGTGCTTTCGTATATCTCTCAATAAATATAGTGTTTATTTTAGTTTCTGCACGCTTCTGATGAGAAGTTGTTTGTAGGGCCATTAATTTCGATGACTAGTGCATCCATTGGGGAAGGGCAAAAGTCGTCTGCAAACATGGTACGTTTCCTTGCCAATAATACTATAATTTGACATTGTAGGGCAACTATTAATTTTCTATTTTTATTTAAATAGTTTCCTTATTAACATTATGAATCCTTTTAGGAAAAAATAATGATTAAAAAATTGAAAACAAAAATAGCTTCCTTGGAAAAGAGTTTGAAGCACAAAAGTATGCTCCTTCGCGTTACTCGTAAACAAAAAAAGCGTGCTCAAACGAAAATAGTAGTATGGAAGAAATTGATAATCGCACTGAAGAAAAAACACTTGATAAGTGAAAAGGTGCAGGAAACTCTTGAAAGTATAAGTGGTCCAAACATATAAATTATTGAAAGGCAATTGTTCAAAATCGGTTGCATTGCCAAAGGCATATACTCCTGAATTGGGAGCCGTTGCACTGAATTTGAACTATTTATCGCCAAAAGCGTATGAGTTTGTACAAAAAGCAGCCAATGATTGCTTGCCACATAGCCGCACTATTAAAATATGGTATGGAGGGATCGGATGCCAACCTGGGTTTACGAAAGAATCTTTGTATGCCATAAAAAGAATTGTAGAAGAAAAACAAAACGATGAGCAGATTGTAGTTACCCTTACGTATGATGAGATGCACATAAAGGCTGGTACTGAGTTCGAGTTCACGTGAAATTTTGACATGTTTCCATTATCTGGCCATTCTTTCGAGCGAAAATTTTGACAATGCAGAAAAGCAGAGACAATGCTCATTTCTGACGGATGAAATGTCAAGAATTTCACTTTTCGATCGATTTTCTTATTGGAAAGTCATTTGCACTGCTCAATTTTCAAATTGAAACACTAAATGTCACTTTTTCGCTCGAAAGAATGACCTGCACAAACTAAATTGGCGTGAAATGATTGACAACATGTTTCAGTGCCATCTATGTTTCCAAAGCGAAAGCAACTTCAAAGCAACTTTTCATGCTAAGAACACAGTACCAAACTTGCTTATTTTCAAGCGAAATTTTCGCCGAAACAGATTTCACGTGAAATTTTGTATGAAAATTTCACGTGAAATCGAACTCAGTACTATGCTTAAGGCAAAATATTGAATGGGACGGAGAGCTTTTGCATGGATATGTGAATATGGCTGATGGTGGTTGCAGTGATACAATTGATGGTAGTTTCTATTAATAAATCGAGGTAGACTCCAGTGGGTAATTTTCCGACTGCAAGCCTTAGTGCGGAGCAGAAAATGAACCTTGTTACACATTGCGTTAACAATTAGCTTGACACTGGTGTTCAGGTAGCTGGAATTACTTGTGATGGATTAGTGACAAATTTATCAATGTCGAAATTGATGTGTTCAGATGTGCGGAATTTTAATTCTAAAGGATTCATTAATTTTAACGGAAGCTCTGATAAACATGTTATCCATCCAGACTAGGAAGACTACGAAATTAAATGGGCTTATATTGCTTCACTTCTTGAATAACAAGAAAAAGAAGGACTGCATTTAGGAAATAAACTACAAAAAGCACATGTTAATTTTGCCAAACAGAAAATGAAGGTCAGGCTTGCAGTGCAAACACTTAGCAGATCCGTAGCTGATGCAATAGATTTTTCTCGAAACGTTTTGAAATTGCTGGAATTTGCTGATAGTAAACCTACTACACGGTTTATCAGAACGTTCAAAGACATTTTCGATATATTGAATAGTAGAAAACTGTCGAACGCTCAGCTTACGAAACAGGCACTTTGTGACAGGAATGTGGTCGTTGCTACGGAGTTAGCCAGCACGGCTATTGATTATTTTAAAAAATTAAAATTGCCTTCAGGAGCACTTCTAATAAATTCCAGAAGAAATGTAGGATTTGTTGGTTTAATAGCTTGTTTGCGAAATTTGAATATATTATATGAAAGATTCATAGCAACAAAAATATTGAAATTTATACCAATGTATAAATTAAGCCAAGATCATGTGGAATTGTTCTTTTCTTCAATAAGATCAGGACTAGGAAGTAACGATAGCCCATATGAGAAACAGTTTGGATCATGGTATAAAAAACGTTCAACGAGATGTCAGATACGAGAAGGAGGGATGGGATATTGCTTACCACTTGATCATATACCGATACTGAACACTACATTTTTATCAACTATACAGGCAATAAACGAAAGCGCAGAACGACCGTTAATGATAGAATCAACCACCATGGATTTAGAAAGATTTAATGAACAGTTCATCCATGAGCATGGCTACGGTGCAGATCCAGCCACGCTCTCCAAATATGTAGAAAATGTAGTATAATATGTAGCCAACTTTGTGGTTTTTGAGTTGTATAAAATTCTTAAGGGGTTACCCCCACTTGTAACTTTGAAGTTTTTCGTTTTTTTTTTGTTGCATTTTTTTTAAGTATAACTATCTAAGAATACGTCCTTCAAATTTCAAATCGATCCAAACATAATTAACCGAGATATGAGCGCTGAAAGAGAAGAAACTGTTGCTTATACAACCGTTACTTATACTTATAAACGCGTTTTTCTCGAAATGACATCTTTGAAGTCGGTGACCAAAATTACTCGAAAACTACTGAACCAATCTTTTTGAAACTTAGCAGGCTTATTTAATACACAAAAATGTAGTGTTTGATTGTTCGATTTTTTTTTTAAAATAAAAAATGGCCGTTTTATAGCCAAAAGACGACAATTTTTTTAAGTGAAAATCGAAATATTAACTTTGACTGTCCGCCATTTTGTGACAAATGGATATTGTTTTAAACCCTTCGATCAAACACTAGTTTATACTGTTATTTAACTAAGTCCATCGCTATTTTTTGTTTCAGATGATCCAGTTCGATACAATTTTGGTCACCGCAAAAGGTGAAAATTAAAGTTCTATTGTTTTGACGGCCATTTGTAATTAAATGATGTAATATTTTTCAATAAAAAAATTACTGAAAGGTGTTGAAAGTGTGTACTTTAAGAAAATATAACAGTCGTTTAAAAACATTTTGTAGTTTTGTCAAAAAAAATTCATGAAAATGACCTATTTTATTGCGCTACAAGTGGGGGTAACCCCTTAAGTGCAGTGCTTGCATTAAATTAATACAAGATGATGTTAACCCGACGTCATTAATATATTATAAAAGCAGAGGTATGTTGATAATACCATCAGCAAGCTTTGTTTTCATATGCCAAAAAACGGAAAAAAAATCAAGCGAGTGGAGCGCTGTGGGACTGGTCGTCTTTTGAGCAAAAAGTCCTTCAATCTTATTACTGTGAATGTTCAGCAAGAATGTATCGGGAAAATCTTTTCGACGACCATTCAGACCACATAACAGAGACTATGCATTAAAGTCTGCTCGTTAAGCTCACGACAGAGAAATATTTGCAGACGCGTTACTATTTTACAGCGGAAAAACTGTCGGAAAAAGTCTCTATAAGGCAGCATCTGAAAAAAAAACCATCCACTTTAAGGGAATGTGATATGTGATAAGCATGAAGCAAAAAGCATATGCTCGTAACTGGAACATAAATCTCAAAGGCAAAATGCGGTGAAGCATTATACAATATTCGTAGAGAAACTCTAAAAGAATAAACAGATGAGGTAAATTCATACCAATGCCCTAATTCCGCCGCAGCCGGTTCCAAGCCCGGTTAGAAAGGATCAAAAATAAAGTTATTTCTCAACCTTGATACAATCTAAGCTTATTTTTAATAGTATACATAACAAAGTACTCCACACCAAAACTATATGCTGGAAGTATTTTCTTGGATATATTTCTCAAGATTTAAAAACTTTTGGAATGCATATGATCGTTTTAATCTTGTTTATAATGCATATCGAAGTTCGTGTAGTCTAGTACTGGCCCCTTAAGCATAGTACTGAGTTCGATTTCACGTGAAATTTTCATACAAAATTTCACGTGAAATCTGTTTCGGCGAAAATTTAGCTTGAAAATAAGCAAGTTTGGTACTGTGTTCTTAGCATGAAAAGTTGCTTTGAAGTTGCTTTCGCTTCGAAAACATAGATCTCACTAAAACATGTTGTCAATCATTTCACGCAAATTTTGTTTGTGCAGTTCATTCTTTCGAGCTAAAAAGTGACATTTAGTGTTTGAATTTGAAAATTGAGCAGTGCAAATGACTTTTCAATAAGAAAATCGATCGAAAATTGAAATTCTTGACATTTTATCCGTCAAGAATGAGCAGTGTCTCTGCTTTTCTCTGTTGTCAAAATTTTCGCTCGAAAGAATGGCCAAATAATGGGGAAATGTCAAAATTTCACGTGAACTCGAACTCAGTACCAGCCTTTATGTGTGGTGTCCCTGCAGGTTATAACGAGGGATTGTGTAACGAATTTAGAGTTCATCTAGCTTTCAATAGGTACCTGAGTAAAATTAAGGGTAAAATTAGACGTGGAATTCATCACTCCATCTTCGTAGACATTGCCAGTAAAATTTGATAGAGTAAACCGGACAAGGTATATCTTCAGATTACTTTGGAATAATGCATATAAAAAACAATTGATAAATTGATTAACTATGCATATAATATTTTCTTTCTTGGTGCCGAAAACTTATTACAGAATACAACATTGCGTCTCCTTTTTTTGCGGCTTTAACAAATTAGAATTATGTTTATTTCTATATTTTCACTCAAAAAGATTACGGAAATAACTCCTATGATATGTATGCCGGTAAAGTCATACAACCCGATTTTATTATCCTGACTCCAGTTATACAACAGCATTTCGGGAGAATAAAGGCTAAAGAATAGTACTGAGTTCGATTTCGTTGAATAAGGTGGCTACTCAAGAAACAATATTATTGCTCTTGCATTATTTGCATCAGCACGAAAATGAATATTCATGCAAAAAACATTTTCCTCTCTAGCAAGAACGACAAGAAGTAATTCAGTTTTGACTAGAAAGCATATCCGATCACAATATATATAATTTGAAATGGAAATATGGCACAAACGTGAACTTCATGTAAATCTGAATGTTTTTAGTATTTTATTCAAATATTCAAAAGGCTTTTAAGGCAAAAGTAGCTGAAATCGGCCAATTTTGGGTTAGAGTGGTTTGGGCCATAACGGACCAAGACCTGTTGCTGTGATACAAATATTTCGGTTTTGTAGGGGAGTAAGGGGTTTTAGGCCATCGTTTCGCTAAAACTGCCTTTGCACCGCTTTCGATAATTGAAAGTGGTCGGAGAGTATAATAATGATATTTTTATGACGACTGATATTTTTATGCTTAGTAGGGCAGTATATACCTAGTACTTTTGTCTAATTTTAAGTATTGCTGAGTTAATTGTGAAGCTAAATTTTGACATGTTTTCATTATCTGGTCATTCTTTCGAGTGAAAATTTTGGCAATGGAGAAAAGCAGAGACACTGCTCATTTCTGACGGATAAAATGTCAAGAATTTCACTTTTCGATCGATTTTCTTATTGGAAAGACATTTGCACTGCTCCCTTTTCAATTTGAAACACCAAATGTCACGTTTTAGCTCGAAAGAATGAATTGCACAAACTAAATTGGCGTGAAATGATTGGAAACATGTTTCAGTGCCAATTACGTCTTCAACGCGAAAGCAACTTCAAAGCAACTTTTCATGCTAAGAACAGAGTACAACTCTTGCATATTTTCAAGCTAAATTTTCACCGAAACAGATTTCACGTGAAATTTTGTGTGAAAATTTCACGTGAAATCGAACTCAGTACTATTCTTTAGCCTTTATTCTCCCGAAATGCTGTTGTATAACTGGAGTCAGGATAATAAAATCGGGTTGTATGACTTTACCGGCATACATATCATAGGAGTTATTTCCGTAATCTTTTTGAGTGAAAATATAGAAATAAACATAATTCTAATTTGTTAAAGCCGCAAAAAAAGGAGACGCAATGTTGTATTCTGTAATAGGTTTTCGGCACCAAGAAAGAAAATATTATATGCATAGTTAATCAATTTATCAATTGTTTTTTATATGCATTATTCCAAAGTAATCTGAAGATATACCTTGTCCGGTTTACTCTATCAAATTTTACTGGCAATGTCTACGAAGATGGAGTGATGAATTCCACGTCTAATTTTACCCTTAATTTTACTCAGGTACCTATTTAAAGCTAGATGAACTCTAAATTCGTTACACAATCCCTCGTTATAACCTGCAGGGACACCACACATAAAGGCTGGTACTGAGTTCGAGTTCACGTGAAATTTTGACATTTCCCCATTATTTGGCCATTCTTTCGAGCGAAAATTTTGACAACAGAGAAAAGCAGAGACACTGCTCATTCTTGACGGATAAAATGTCAAGAATTTCAATTTTCGATCGATTTTCTTATTGAAAAGTCATTTGCACTGCTCAATTTTCAAATTCAAACACTAAATGTCACTTTTTAGCTCGAAAGAATGAACTGCACAAACAAAATTTGCGTGAAATGATTGACAACATGTTTTAGTGAGATCTATGTTTTCGAAGCGAAAGCAACTTCAAAGCAACTTTTCATGCTAAGAACACAGTACCAAACTTGCTTATTTTCAAGCTAAATTTTCGCCGAAACAGATTTCACGTGAAATTTTGTATGAAAATTTCACGTGAAATCGAACTCAGTACTATGCTTAAGGGGCCAGTACTAGACTACACGAACTTCGATATGCATTATAAACAAGATTAAAACGATCATATGCATTCCAAAAGTTTTTAAATCTTGAGAAATATATCCAAGAAAATACTTCCAGCATATAGTTTTGGTGTGGAGTACTTTGTTATGTATACTATTAAAAATAAGCTTAGATTGTATCAAGGTTGAGAAATAACTTTATTTTTGATCCTTTCTAACCGGGCTTGGAACCGGCTGCGGCGGAATTAGGGCATTGGTATGAATTTACCTCATCTGTTTATTCTTTTAGAGTTTCTCTACGAATATTGTATAATGCTTCACCGCATTTTGCCTTTGAGATTTATGTTCCAGTTACGAGCATATGCTTTTTGCTTCATGCTTATCACATATCACATTCCCTTAAAGTGGATGGTTTTTTTTTCAGATGCTGCCTTATAGAGACTTTTTCCGACAGTTTTTCCGCTGTAAAATAGTAACGCGTCTGCAAATATTTCTCTGTCGTGAGCTTAACGAGCAGACTTTAATGCATAGTCTCTGTTATGTGGTCTGAATGGTCGTCGAAAAGATTTTCCCGATACATTCTTGCTGAACATTCACAGTAATAAGATTGAAGGACTTTTTGCTCAAAAGACGACCAGTCCCACAGCGCTCCACTCGCTTGATTTTTTTTCCGTTTTTTGGCATATGAAAACAAAGCTTGCTGATGGTATTATCAACATACCTCTGCTTTTATAATATATTAATGACGTCGGGTTAACATCATCTTGTATTAATTTAATGCAAGCACTGCACTTAAGGGGTTACCCCCACTTGTAGCGCAATAAAATAGGTCATTTTCATGAATTTTTTTTGACAAAACTACAAAATGTTTTTAAACGACTGTTATATTTTCTTAAAGTACACACTTTCAACACCTTTCAGTAATTTTTTTATTGAAAAATATTACATCATTTAATTACAAATGGCCGTCAAAACAATAGAACTTTAATTTTCACCTTTTGCGGTGACCAAAATTGTATCGAACTGGATCATCTGAAACAAAAAATAGCGATGGACTTAGTTAAATAACAGTATAAACTAGTGTTTGATCGAAGGGTTTAAAACAATATCCATTTGTCACAAAATGGCGGACAGTCAAAGTTAATATTTCGATTTTCACTTAAAAAAATTGTCGTCTTTTGGCTATAAAACGGCCATTTTTTATTTTAAAAAAAAAATCGAACAATCAAACACTACATTTTTGTGTATTAAATAAGCCTGCTAAGTTTCAAAAAGATTGGTTCAGTAGTTTTCGAGTAATTTTGGTCACCGACTTCAAAGATGTCATTTCGAGAAAAACGCGTTTATAAGTATAAGTAACGGTTGTATAAGCAACAGTTTCTTCTCTTTCAGCGCTCATATCTCGGTTAATTATGTTTGGATCGATTTGAAATTTGAAGGACGTATTCTTAGATAGTTATACTTAAAAAAAATGCAACAAAAAAAAAACGAAAAACTTCAAAGTTACAAGTGGGGGTAACCCCTTAAGAATTTTATACAACTCAAAAACCACAAAGTTGGCTACATATTATCCTACATTTTCTACATATTTGGAGAGCGTGGCTGGATCTGCACCGTAGCCATGCTCATGGATGAACTGTTCATTAAATCTTTCTAAATCTATGGTGGTTGATTCTATCATTAACGGTCGTTCTGCGTTTTCGTTTATTGCCTGTATAGTTGATAAAAATGTAGTGTTCAGTATCGGTATATGATCAAGTGGTAAGCAATATCCCATCCCTCCTTCTCGTATCTGACATCTCGTTGAACGTTTTTTATACCATGATCCAAACTGTTTCTCATATGGGCTATCGTTACTTCCTAGTCCTGATCTTATTGAAGAAAAGAACAATTCCACATGATCTTGGCTTAATTTATACATTGGTATAAATTTCAATATTTTTGTAGTTTTTGGAGTCGTATGACGGTAGAGACTTCCGGCTCGTCATATACGGTAAACAACTCGTTGTTATATCGGATTCGCCATCCATCTTCTGCCCGGATTGGACCGAGGATCCTTCGCAATTACTTCTCTCGAACGTATTCAACGCTTTTTCAGACGCCTGGGTCAGTGTCCAGATTTCACTCCCGTAGCATAGCACAGGTCTAATAATTGTTTTGTAGATGCAAAGCTTCGTATTCATGTGTACGCATCGAGATTCCAAAGTGGATATATATATATATATATATATATATATATATATATATATATATATGTATATATATATATATATATATATATATATATATACATACACATATATATATATATATATATATATATATATATATATATATATATATGTATATATATATATAATATATATATATATATATATATATATATATATATATATATATATATATATATATATATATATATATATATATGTATATATATATATATATATATATATATATATATATATATATATATATATATATATATATATATATATATATATATATATATATATATATATATTTATATATATATATATATATATATATATATATATATATATATATATTCATATACCTGAGCATATGCCCCCTTTCAGTACTTAGTTTAGTACCCGCTTTGACCTTCTTAAAAATTGAATATGTCACACTGCCTAAAATGTAGACAAACCGGGTGATGTTTTCGTTCTCGCCACGATTGCCAAGCTACAATTCACGCAAACGAAATAAACATGCGTATTTGGAATTTAAACATCTCACGCATTCTCTAACAATAGCTTTATTTTAATAATGTTAAACCGTTCACTCATAAACTTTATTTTCTTTCACCACAACCAAACCGCACAAGATAAAACCTGCTTTCTCTAGTTATGTATGTTCATTAACGTAATGAAATAATCACTCCACACTGCCACTCATATTCACAAGGCACTAAATGCAATATTTTTTTTTAACGCAGCTCCCGATCACGAATTATAAAACACTTTCTGAATGCTTGGCTTGATGACGCCCGATTTTATGAAACTCTAATTGACAGTCCCAGTTGCTGGAACGATGCTAAAACAACTTGGATTGTCAGAACCATAGCCATATAAAGAATGGACACGCAATCATAATCCATGAACCCGTACGTGAATAAAGCAATTTTACTACATATGCAATTTACTCTCTGCAAAAAAGCTTTCCCCTCAATGCCGCATACTATACCCTTTTGCGCTATAGACTCTCTATGTAAACATACATTTCCATACATTTTGATTGTTGTCAACATGGCCCATTTAAGGGTTAGTTGGAATAGCGGGGAAAATAAAATATGTGTCACATGGGGCACAAATTTCAAAATTTATCAAATTTTCTGAATGAAATTTGATGTTATTTTGTAAGTGGAGGTCGAAAATGTTGCTTGCACAAATTTAGCAACAATTTCTTTCCACAAGTCGAAAGCTTTGTATACTAAATTCGATACAAATAGATGCATTGGTTCAAATTGAATTTGTACTTACATTATACATTCAAGCGCAAAATCCTATGAGTAATTGGTGCAAAACACTTTTTACTTTCGCACAGTTTATTGACCAATCTAAACACCTACACTTTTAATTGATGAAAACACGAAAATAAAACATGTGTCAAACCGCCCGATGGCCATTTTTATTGATTGCTTTTGTTCATAGGCGAGGAATGCTTGATAGCGTGTAGGGGCATTAAGTTTGATCAACCACATGAATTGTCATTTAGGTGAAGGAAATTGTTCGAACGATGAAAACCGGTGTTAATGAACGATTTAAAGTAGCACAAGCAAACTTTGCAATTGACTTGGGCTACTATTTAGGAATGCTGCGTGCAGATTATGATGCTAAATGATCTAAACGCGTCATTTATATATATTTCACGTGTAGTTGTTTTATGTTACGTTGGTAGTTAAACCGATTGATTGAAATTAAATTAGCAAGTGTTTTGGTCGTGAAAATTTAATTCGTAGCTTTAAACGATATTCAGTTTGATTTCAAATGCATCTTTTTTGGGAAATTTTAAGGGAAATTTAGATTTGATGGCTGTGTTTGTCTGCAAATAAACTTTTCTAAATGGTATTCCTTATACTTTAGTTATACTATGTTAATAGAAAAAAAGTTGAATAAGTTGGCTAATCAAGAAACAATATTATTGCTCTTGCCTTATTTGCATCAGCACAAAAATGAATATTCATGCAAAAAACATTTTCCTCTCTAGCAAGAACGACAAGAAGTTATTCAGTTTTGACTAGAAAGCATATCCGATCACAATATATATAATTTGAAATGGAAATATGGCACAAACGTGACCTTCATGTAAATCTGAATGTTTTTAGTATTTTATTCGAATACTCAAAAGGCTTTTAGAGCAAAAGTAGCTGAAATCGGCTAATTTTGGGTTAGAGTGGTTTGAGACATAACAGGCCAAGACCTATTGCTGTGATACAGACATTTCGGATTTGTAGGGGATTAAGGGGTTGTTTGGCCATAGTTTTGCAAAAACTGCCTTTACGGCGCTTTCGGTGATTGAAAATGGTCGGAGAGTATAATAATGATATTTTAAGGACGGAAAAAAAATTTTGATAGGGAACATTGTGCAAAAACGTCAAATTTTCTCAAAAAAAAAATTTTTTTTCTCAAAAATGGATTCGGAGACCTTTCTTGAGTAGTTTCGGGTGAAATATCCATACCAGTCTAGGAAAAAGCGGCCTAGTTTCGAAGATACGGAAAAAGTAGCTGAAATCGGCCAATTTTGGGTTAGAGTGGTTTGGGATATAACGGGTCAAGACCTGTTGCTGGGACACAAACATTTCGGTTTTGTAGGGAAGTTAGGGGTTTTTTGGCCATAGTTTGGCAAAAACTGCCTTTACGGCGCTTGCGATGATTGAAAGTGGTCGGGGAGTACCATAGTGGTATTTTAAGGACGAAAAAATTTTTGGTAGGGAGAATCGGGCAAAAACGTCAAATTTCTCCAACATTTTTTTTTATTTAGCTTGAATTCGAGGGCCTTTCTGAGTTATTCAAGGGATTTTCCATACAAGTCTGCGAAAAAGCGGCCTAGTTTCGAAGATACGGCAAAATGCACAGCCGGAGAAGCAAACTATCGAACCAAAAAGGATCTCAACCTTTTCCTACTTAGCACTTTTAGTGCTACTTTCAGTTTTTCCGGACGGTTTTTCGGTGGAATTCATTTTGCCGTATCTGCAAAACTAGGCCGCTTTTTCCTAAACTTGCATGGAAGTTTCGCCCAAAACAACTCAGAAAAGTTCCCGAGTTAATTCTAGACAAAAAAAATTGAGGAAATTGGACGTTTTCGCCCAATGTTCCCTATCAAAACAATTTTTAATCCTTAAAATATAACTATTATACTCCCCGACCACTTTCAATTATCGAAAGCGGTGCAAAGGCAGTTTTAGCGAAACGATGGCCAAAAAACCCTTTACTCCCCTACAAAACCGAAATGATTGTGTCACAGCAATAGGTCTCTGCCCGTTATGTCCCAAACCACTCTAACCAAAAATTTGTCGATTTCAGCTACTTTTGCCCTGCAAACTTTTTGAATGTTTGAATAAAATACTCGCAAGTACGAAAATACTCGATACTTGATATGCTTTCAAACTGCACTACCTTAAAGCAGATTTTATTTAAACCTACTTGAAAGCATGACAAAACTTAACTTCATATAATACTTTTTGTAGAGATTTCCCCTTGATTCTTCCGTCTCTTGCCCAGTAAACCGGTTTGAGGAGTGCATCAAGAATACAAATGTGAGAAGGCCCGATCACATTATAGCCGCTTGTATTAGCAACGAAAATGACCGGCAGCCATAAACATATAAAGAATGGACACGCAATCATAATCCATGAACCCGTACGTCAATGAAGCATTTTTACTACATATCCAATTTACTCTCTGCAAAAAAGCCTTCCCCTCAATGCCGCACACTCTACCCTTCTGCGCTGTAGACTCTCTATGCAAACAAACATTTCCATACATTTCTATTGTTGCCAACATGGCCGATTTACGGGTTAGTTGGAATAGCGGGGAAAATAATATATGTGTCACATGGGGTACAAATTTCAAAATTAATCAAATTTTCTCAATGAAATTTGATGTTATTTTGTAAGGAGAGGACGAAAATGTTGTTTGCACACATTTAGCAACCATTTCTTTCCACGAATCGAAATTTTTCTATACTAAATCTGATAAAAATAGATGCATTGGTTCAAATTGAATTTGTACTTACATTACACATTCTAGGGCGAAATCCTTTGTGTAATTGGTGCAAAACACTTTTTACTTTCGCACTGTTTATTGATCAATCTAAATATTAACACTTTTAATTGATGAAAACACGAAAATAAAACATGTGTCAAACCGCCCGATGGCCATTTTTATTGATTGCTTTTTTTCATAGGCGGGGAAAGCTTGATAGCATGTAGGGGCATTAAGTTTGAAGAACCATATAAATTGACGTTATTTAGGCGAAGAAAATTGTTCGAACGATGAAAAACGGTTTGAATGAACGATTTAAAGTAGTACAAGCAAACTTTGAAATTGACTTGGGCTACTATTTAGGAATGCTACGTGCAGATTATGATGCTAAATGATCTATACGAGTTGTTTGTATATATTTCATGTGTAGATTTTTATGTTTCGTTCATAGGCAAACCGGTTGATTGAAATTAAATTAGCAAGTGTTTTGGTCGTGATAATTTAATTCGTAGTTTTAAACGATATTGAGTTTGATTTCAAAATTTACGGGAAATTTAGATTTGATGGCTGTATTTGTCTGCAAATTAACTTTTGTAAATGCTATTTCTTATACTATAGTAAGGTTTTTTTAAATAAATAGAAAATACGTTGAATAAGGTGGCTACTCAAGAGACAATATTATTGCTCTTGCATTATTTGCATCAGCACAAAAATGAATATTCATGCAAAAAACATTTTCCTCTCTAGCAAGAACGACAAGAAGTTATTCAGTTTTGACTAGAAAGCATATCCGATCACAATATGTATAATTTGAAATGGAAATATGGCACAAACGTGACCTTCATGTAAATCTGAATGTTTTTATTATTTTATTCGAATACTCAAAAGGCTTTTAGAGTAAAAGTAGCTGAAATCGGCTAATTTTGGGTTAGAGTGGTTTGAGACATAACGGGCCAAGACCTATTGCTGTGATACAGACATTTCGGATTTGTAGGGGATTAAGGGGTTGTTTGGCCATAGTTTTGCAAAAACTACCTTTACGGCGCTTTCGGTGATTGAAAATGGTCGGAGAGTATAATAATGATATTTTAAGGACGGAAAAAAAATTTTGATAGGGAACATTGTGCAAAAACGTCAAATTTTCTCAAAAAAAATTTTTTTTTCTCAAACATGGATTCGGATACCTTTCTTGAGTAGTTTCGGGTGAAATATCCATACCAGTCTAGGAAAAAGCGGCCTAGTTTCGAAGACACGGCAAAAGTAGCTGAAATCGGCCAATTTGGGGTTAGAGTTGTTTGGGATATAACGGGCCAAGACCTGTTGCTGGGACACAAACATTTCGGTTTTGTAGGGAAGTTAGGGGTTTTTTGGCCATAGTTTGGCCAAAACTGCCTTTACGGCGCTTGCGATGATTGAAAGTGGTCGGGGAGTACCATAGTGGTATTTTAAGGACGAAAAAATTTTTGGTAGGGAGAATCGGGCAAAAACGTCAAATTTCTCCAACATTTTTTTTATTTAGCTTGAATTCGAGGACCTTTCTGAGTTATTCAAGGGATTTTCCATACAAGTCTGCGAAAAAGCGGCCTAGTTTCGAAGATACGGCAAAATGCACAGCCGGAGAAGCAAACTATCGAACCAAAAAGGATCTCAACCTTTTCCTACTTAGCACTGTTAGTGCTACTTTCAGTTTTTCCGGACGGTTTTTCGGTGGAATTCATTTTGCCGTATCTGCAAAACTAGGCCGCTTTTTTCTAAACTTGCATGGAAGTTTCGCCCAAAACAACTCAGAAAAGTTCCCGAATTAATTCTAGACAAAAAAACATGAGGAAATTGGACGTTTTCGCCCAATGTTCCCTATCAAAACAATTTTTAATCCTTAAAATATCACTATTATACTCCCCGACCACTTTCAATTATCGAAAGCGGTGCAAAGACAGTTTTAGCGAAACGATGGCCAAAAAACCCTTTACTCCCCTACAAAACCGAAATGATTGTGTCACAGCAATAGGTCTCTGCCCGTTATGTCCCAAACCACTCTAACCCAAAATTTGTCGATTTCAGCTACTTTTGCCCTGCAAACTTTTTGAATGTTTGAATAAAATACTCGCAAGTACGAAAATACTCAATACTTGATATGCTTTCAAACTGCACTACCTTAAAGCAGATTTTATTTAAACCTACTTGAAAGCATGACAATACTTAACTTCATATAATACTTTTTGTAGAGATTTCCCCTTGATTCTTCCGTCTCTTGCCCAGTAAACCGGTTTGAGGAGTGCATCAAGAATACAAATGTGAGAAGGCCCGATCACATTATAGCCGCTTGTATTAGCAACGAAAATGACCGGCAGCCGTAAACATATAAAGAATGGACACGCAATCATAATCCATGAACCCGTACGTCAATGAAGCATTTTTACTACATATCCAATTTACTCTCTGCAAAAAAGCCTTCCCCTCAATGCCGCACACTCTACCCTTCTGCGCTGTAGACTCTCTATGCAAACAAACATTTCCATACATTTCTATTGTTGCCAACATGGCCGATTTACGGGTTAGTTGGAATAGCGGGGAAAATAATATATGTGTTACATGGGGTACAAATTTCAAAATTAATCAAATTTTCTCAATGAAATTTGATGTTATTTTGTAAGGAGAGGACGAAAATGTTGTTTGCACACATTTAGCAACCATTTCTTTCCACGAATCGAAATTTTTCTATACTAAATCTGATAAAAATAGATGCATTGGTTCAAATTGAATTTGTACTTACATTACACATTCTAGGGCGAAATCCTTTGTGTAATTGGTGCAAAACACTTTTTACTTTCGCACTGTTTATTGATCAATCTAAACATTAACACTTTTAATTGGTGAAAACACGAAAATAAAACATGTGTCAAACCGCCCGATGGCCATTTTTATTGATTGCTTTTTTTCATAGGCGGGGAAAGCTTGATAGCATGTAGGGGCATTAAGTTTGAAGAACCATATAAATTGACGTTATTTAGGCGAAGAAAATTGTTCGAACGATGAAAAACGGTTTGAATGAACGATTTAAAGTAGTACAAGCAAACTTTGAAATTGACTTGGGCTACTATTTAGGAATGCTACGTGCAAATTATGATGCTAAATGATCTATACGAGTTGTTTGTATATATTTCATGTGTAGATTTTTATGTTTCGTTCATAGGCAAACCGGTTGATTGAAATTAAATTAGCAAGTGTTTTGGTCGTGAAAATTTAATTCGTAGTTTTAAACGATATTGAGTTTGATTTCAAAATTTACGGGAAATTTAGATTTGATGGCTGTATTTGTCTGCAAATTAACTTTTGTAAATGCTATTTCTTATACTATAGTAAGGTTTTTTAAATAAATAGAAAATATGTTGAATAAGGTGGCTACTCAAGAAACAATATTATTGCTCTTGCATTATTTGCATCAGCACAAAAATGAATATTCATGCAAAAAACATTTTCCTCTCTAGCAAGAACGACAAGAAGTAATTCAGTTTTGACTAGAAAGCATATCCGATCACAATATATATAATTTGAAATGGAAATATGGCACAAACGTGAACTTCATGTAAATCTGAATGTTTTTAGTATTTTATTCAAATATTCAAAAGGCTTTTAAGGCAAAAGTAGCTGAAATCGGCCAATTTTGGGTTAGAGTGGTTTGGGCCATAACGGACCAAGACCTGTTGCTGTGATACAAATATTTCGGTTTTGTAGGAGAGTAAGGGGTTTTAGGCCATCGTTTCGCTAAAACTGCCTTTGCACCGCTTTCGATAATTGAAAATGGTCGAAGAGTATAATAATGATATTTTTATGACGAACAAAATTTTTGATAGGGAACATTGGGCAAAAACGTCAAATTTTCTCAAAAAAAATTTTTTTTTTGTCTAGCTTTAATTTGGGGACCTTTTTTGAGTAGTTTCGGGCGAAATTTTCATACAAGTCTAGAAAAAAGCGGCCTAGTTTCGAAGGTACGGCAGTTTTGGGAAAATTGGACATTTTTGCCCAATGTTCCCTATCAACAAATTTTTTCATTCTTAAAATATCACTTTTATAGTCCGACCACTTTCAATCACCGAAAGTGCGGTTAAGGCAGTTTTTGCCAAACTGTGGCGAAAAAACCCCTTACTCTCCTACAAAACCGAAATGTTTGTATCACAGCAATAGGTCTTAGCCCGTTATGTCCGAAGCCCTTCTAACCCAGAATTGACCGATTTTAGCTACTTTTGCCCTAAAAACTTTTTGAATATTTGAATAAAATACTCACAAATACGAAAATACTCGGTACTTACACTCGGAACTGCACCATCTAAAGGCAGATTTTATTTTAACCTACTTGAGATCATAAAAAAACTCAACTTCATATAATAGGTTTGTTGGCGTTCTACGATTAATTGCAATTAATTGCACTGAAGCCGTTTTTGTACTCCGTTATACTGAATACTGAAAATTTCCCCTCTTTCAGTAAATTTCAAATTTGCGCGACAAATAACATATTTTTGTGTAATGTTGTTTTGAAGATCGAATATTTTTGTGGCGATTATTTATCACCACCCAGGATGACTTTATAATTACTATTGTTCTTCCAAAATCCGACAACTGACACTTTTGTTTGTCAATTTACAGGAAATGCAATCAGGGCGTTTTTGTACTCTGTCTCAATTCCCCCCACCACATGATTCAGGTAAATTCAGTGACTGAAAGTATGCGAACAGACCTCAGCTTCACAACTAATTAAAATACTACGCACACTTTGAATGCAAATCGAAACTCATTGATTGGCTATTGACGTGAATTACATTACATCAATAGTAATAAATTTATATTTGCACCAAAAAATTGCCCTTTAATTTTACAATATTTCACGCCGCCCTCGTCATTCAAACACATTGCGACCTCTCGCTCACACAACTATACCAGAGGTCGAAAATTGCTTCATTTCTCTCGGCCTATTTCGTTTCCATTCCTCTCATATCTATGCCGGCAGCCCACTTTTGAGGATTTTGAATTAAAAGAATTAAAAGAGCCGAGTAAATCAAACTAAACGAATACAATTTTACTGAATAATATGTTGAAGGGGAGACAACAAAGCTGCGGAATTCTTGAAGATAATAAATGCAGACAAAAACTATATAAGCGTATTTGTTGATGATACGTTAATTGACATTGTTAGCGATAATCGAAAAAACTTGATAGCTACGAGAACATAACTATCTCATCGGAATCAAGGAAGAAATTGTCAACATATACAAAAGTGTGATTATAATAAAATAAAAGAAAATATCAAGAGTGGGAGATACGAAATAGATATCGGAAAACATGCCGTGATGAAAAAGACAAATAATTAAAACTGTATTATTAATGTGCTTAGTAAAAGGAAATTTATTATTGAAGTTTATAGCGAACTGAAGGACAGTTCGTGGAATAAAGTGCAGTAAATAATTGTACACTTATATTTTATTTAGGATATGCTCTAACCATGCAATAAATTTCAAAAATTTGGTGTAATGAATTGAAAAATTAAAAATGTATGTAATGGTAAGCTTGAAGAATAACAAATATAGTGATATTGCCATGCGGCAATCAAAAATCTATTGAATGAATATATTAATAACTGCGTTTATATTTTTTCGATATATACAAAACCATTAAAACCATAGTTTAGCATTTAAACAACTGGATATATAGATCAATTACTAAACATTCATATATTTATGATTGGCAATAACAATTCTTCACGACAGAAGAAAATTTTGTGCTTGAACTCGACTAAGTGTTCCTCGTAGCCGTAACCGATAGATGTCTGACTAGTGTCTTTGCGTTTTTGTGACTGTGTGTTTCATATTGGGGGTGGGTTTGTTTGTTTGCTTGTTTCTCAGCATCATGTTATCTTCTTGCATCTTTATATTTTTAAATATTCTTCTTAGCTTTTTCGCCCCTGCTACCACAAGAGGACGAGCAAGGAACAAAAATTGAAGAATCACTCACAAAAAAAAAAACAAAAAACACAAGAAGGCAACACACTGAAGAGAAACAAGCAAACAAATAAAAAGTGTAGCGCATCAGAACCGCTAGAAAACTAGTTTTCGAAGAAATTATCTTTGAGGGTCTTAAAAATGTGTGAAGATGATATACACTTCTTTGTAGTATCATATCAACCATTTCTTACTCAAAGGAACAAACATCATTTTCTGACAGCATTTCCGAAAGCACAATTGATGGAAATGTGCAGTGCTGGCAACATTTTCCAACACAGCAGCAATAAAGGCCAAGATTCAGTCAACGCGAATGCGAAATGCGAATCGCATTTTTTGACAGGAGCACGCAAACAAATCGCATTTGAAGAATGGTGCAATTCGCATTCGCGTCAAAGCTGCCAATTGGAAAATATGTAAAGTGAGTGAGGTATTTGAATTTGTTAGTGGCTGTAAAATACGGTGCCTTTCCGAATACTGTGCAATTAATTGAACTTACTTTGTTTTAAACCTGAAAATACTCTTTTTGGGGCAAATTGACATTGTTATGAGAAAAATACATGACATGCAAGAAAAATACATGACCAATATTTTTAGAGGCGTATTTTTGCTATTAGCAGATACAACGCTACCGAACTCTAAGGGAAGCTCTCCAAATTACTTATTAATAAATCAATAATTAATTTAATAGTATTCGGTAAACAAAGTTACAAAATATTAAAATTATTCAAACTCCCTGATCTATAAAGCATATTGCAAAAACTATATGTACTGTAATGTTTCTATGTTCATTGACGCCGGTATGAACTATCAGACAACAAACTAATTTTCTTCTCTTCCTTATAGAATGTGTCACAAAAATTTCAAAACCACAAATTTGTGTTGGAAATGTAAAAGCAACACAACACATTTATTCTGTAACTCTGGCAGCCACTAATTCTTCATATAACCAACTCACCATATTTCAGTATTCTCACCATAGTTGTAGCCATGTATCTGTATAATATTTCGTCAGTCTACAATAAACTCTGTTCGAAGTCGGCTGCGTTTAATAGGTTATGGGCCCAGGCACCCAGACACAAGTACAAGTTTGTTGAGTTCTTTTCTGACGCCGCGCGTAATTTCCTAAGTGCGAAGTGTTGAAGCGCAGGTGTGCGGGACAGTGGACTTAATTAAATTAAAAACACTGTGTGCTAAAGCTACTGATTAAAACGCTGTGTGCGTGTGATACCCCTTGTAACGCTGTGTGCGGGAACAAGGTACTAATACGTAATTGCAAATTAATGCCGCAATGTCAGTAGCAGCTTATCAAATTGAGAAGCTCAATGAGAGCAATTATGCCACATGGCATGTGCAGATGAAAAGCGCTTTAGTATGTGCAGATTTTTGGGCTATTGTGTGCGGCAAATATATAAAGCCCGAAGAAAATGCGCTGCATTGGGTGACGCAGGATGAAAAAGCACTAGCTACTTTGATGCTAAATGTTAAGCCTTGTCAGCTTAATTATATAAAAAATTGCAAAACATCTGCAGAAGCATGGACAACTCTTCGAAACATTTACCAGCCGAACCAACCTGGAAGGAAGGTATCGTTGTTCAGAAAATTAGTACGCCTAACTTTGCCAGAAGGAGGAAATGAGAAAGAGCATGTTAGACAGTTTTCGGAAATTGTGGAAAATTTGTCGGCCGTTGACATTCAAGTGCCAGAGGAGATGTTAGTTATCATGCTGTTGGCCAGTCTTCCACCTTCATACGATAATTTCGTAGTTGCTATGGAAGCCCGAGACGATTTACCGTCCCTCGCCAATTTCACAGTTAAGCTGCTTGAAGAAGGCAACAGAAAGGCAGAAAGAGGTGGCAACAGCGAAGCATGCGAGCAGGCATTCTACATAGACACCAAGAATTCAAAATACAAAAAGAAACAGCCAAACGGTCATGGAGGGAGCAACAAAACAAAGAATGTGCACGACAACACACACAATAACAAAGCATCAAAAGAAGGCAGAAGATGCTACAACTGTGGTCGCCGTGGACATTTCGCCGCAGAATGCGAGGAAAAAAAGAAATCGCAAAATAGGGGCAATCAACATGGATTTGCTGTGTTGAGTTCAGCAGCGACAGATAAAATTGATAATTGTGAATGGGTCTTAGACAGTGGAGCCTCAACTCACCTTTGTCACGAGTCAAGTTTATTTATTGAAATGAGAAAATGCAACGAAAAAGTATTTCTAGCTGGAGATAGCTATGTTATAGCGCAAGGCAAAGGGAAAGTTAAATTAAATTGTGAGCAAGAGATTACTCTCAACGACGTGTTGTACGCACCTGGCTTGAAAATGAATTTTATTTCAGTAGGCAAAGCGGTTAAACACAGCTATAAGGTGATATTTCATGAAAATTCAGCTGCGGTAGTAGACGCAAAAGGCAATGCATTGCTGAATGCAAAACTGCAAGAGGACATTTTTGTTGTTGAATGCAAAAAGAATAAATGCTTCTACGTGAATAAAATGGATGACCAAGCAAATGTGTGGCATAGAAAATTTGGCCATGTTAATTTTGACACGCTGAAAAGAATGGCAAGTACACAGTGCGTTAGTGGTCTCAAAAATAATATTAATTGGCGTGAAATGAAAATACCATGTGAAGCGTGTGCTAAGGCCAAGATATGCACAAAACCATTCCCTAGTGCAGCAGAAAGTCGAGCAAGAAATGTGTTGGAAGTAATACATAGTGATGTTTGTGGACCGATGCCTGTAAAGTCATTAGGCGATGCTCGTTATTTTTTAACATTAATCGATGACGCATCTAGATACATTTCTGTTTACTTCTTGAAATGTAAGAGTGAAGTACTGCAAAAGTTCAAGATTTTCAAACAACTGGTCGAAAATCAAACTGGAAAGAAAATTCGCCAACTCAGAAGCGATAATGGCAGTGAGTATACTTGCAATGAATTCAAAATTTTTTTGCAAGAATGCGGCATAAGACATCAGTTATCTGCACCTTATACACCGCAGCAAAACGGAGTTGCTGAACGCGCAAACAGGACACTTGTTGAGATGGCGAGAAGTATGATGATAAATTCATCAGCAAAAGAAGAATTTTGGGCTGAAGCTGTAGCAACAGCTGCATATTTGAGAAATCGTGTGTTAACTCAAGCTTTGAAGGACAATAAAACGCCTTATGAAGTCTTTTATAGAAAAATTCCGTCAGTTAAACATCTTCAAATATTTGGTTCATCAGCAATCGTCATGAATAAAAGAGCAAAAACCAAGTTTGCACCAAGAGGCAAAAGGATGATAATGCTGGGATATTCTGACGTATCAAAAGCATATCGTATGTATGACATGGAAAAGAGAATCGTCGTTATCAGCAGAGACGTGATTTTTGAAAATGAAGCCTGGCAAAAATCACAAGAAAACTTGAATGACCAATTCGTTTGGCCTTATGAAGAGGAAGCAGCGAATTCTAACACAAGTGACGAAGCGGAAGTCTGCCTGCCAGCAACTGATGCAATAATTGAAGCAGAAACTAACAAAAATGACGAAAATAGTGGGATTGCACCGGAAATGAGATTTGGGCCTGGAAGACCGAGAATTGTACGCACTGGTCGCCCAGGTAGACCAAAAAAACAATACAATGTTCTCAATGTTGTCCAACATGAACGTGATGCAACCATACCAATAACAGTATCTGAAGCTTTATCTGGAAATAATGCTGAATACTGGAGGGAGAGCATGGAGAAGGAGTATTCTTCATTATTAGAAAATGATACATGGGAATTAAGCGAACTTCCTAAAGGACAAAAGCCTGTTGGTTGCAAATGGGTGTTCAATTTGAAAAAGGACGAGACTGGCAACATTAAAAAATTCAAGGCACGACTCGTCGCCAAAGGCTGCAGTCAGCAGTATGGCATCAACTATAATGAAACATTTGCACCAGTAGTTCGGTATGCCACCATACGAATGGTCATAGCTCTAGCTGTAGAACATAAGCTACATTTGCACCAATTAGACGTCTCGAGTGCATACCTCAACAGTGAGCTTCACGATGAGGTATATATGAAGCAGCCCGAAGGTTTCACCGACGAACGATTTCCAGATCGTGTCCTCAAGTTGAAGAAGTCACTCTACGGACTCAAGCAGAGTGGGCGTGAATGGAATGAGAAGCTCGATTCCATTCTGAAGCAAATTGGTTTTAAGCCCTGTCCAAGCGAACCGTGCATTTATATAAAGCACAATGGAGGTAATGTTAACGTGTTAACCATTTACGTTGATGATCTGATTGTAGGTAGCAGCGATAAAGCCGATCTGATCGACATCAAGCAAAGGTTGGCGTCTGAATTCGACGTAGTAGATGGTGGCCCACTACACTATTTTCTGGGATTGGAAATCCAGAGAGAAGGGGAGACTGGTTCCATTACGTTATGCCAGCAGCAATACCTGAGGGGTATTCTGCGCCAAAACAATATGAAAGCCTGTCGACCAACGTCAACTCCATTGGTACCTGGGATGCAGATCAGATGCAACAATGAGGAATGTACCCGTACTGATCAGCTGGAATATCAGTCTCTGATTGGAGCGTTGACACACTTGGCGGTTTTAACGCGCCCAGAAATAATGCATTCTGTGTCAAAGCTAGCACAGTGCAACAAAGATCCACATGTGGAACACATGGCAGCAGCAAAACATCTTTTGCGATATCTGAGTCACACGTCTAATTACAAACTCCACTATATCAAGACGGGGCAGCCTATTCGTGGATTCGTAGATGCGGACTGGGGTGGAGATGCTACGGATCGCAAGTCGTATACTGGATATGCGTTTATTCTGGCAAACGCGGTGTTCACATGGGAATCAAAAAAGCAAAACATAGTCGCCTTGAGCAGTACAGAGGCCGAATATGTTGCGCTTTCATCCGCAGCAAAGGAAGCCATTTTTCTGAGGAAGCTTATGAACGAGTTAGGGTTCACTTACCAGCAGCCCATACAGATTAACAGCGACAATCTGAGTGCGCAGCAGTTGGTAAAAAACCCGGTTTACCACTCACGTAGCAAACACATAAGTATTAAGTACCATCATGTGAGAGATTGTTTCAAGAAAAATGAAATATGTTTAAATTATATAGCTTCAAATGATTTATTAGCAGATATCCTAACTAAAAATTTACCGAAAATAAAACATGTAAAATTTGTAAGAGAATTGGGGTTGACCAAATAGTAATCAAACGTTAATTGAAAATGTATCGTATTGAGAAGGAGTGTTGGAAATGTAAAAGCAACACAACACATTTATTCTGTAACTCTGGCAGCCACCAATTCTTCATATAACCAACTCACCATATTTCAGTATTCTCACCATAGTTGTAGCCATGTATCTGTATAATATTTCGTCAGTCTACAATAAACTCTGTTCGAGGTCGGCTGCGTTTAATAATTTGAAATTATAGACATATTTTCATACATATATTTTGACAACTACCTAACACAACAATAGTCATTAAAAGTTGTTCGCACCCACTACTTTTTACGAACAAAATGAAACCATCTCCTGCCAGCTGAAACAGTTTCGAAATTAAATGGCATTTCTTAACTAAGTTGCTGCGCTACAAACCCTATTGCAAACAATATCCAATCGTGAAATCTACTTATTTTCACATAAAAACCAATAATCTCTTTTTTCTTTCAAACCAACGGCACTATAGATTTTTTTACCCAAGACCCAACCTGCTATTATATGACATGCATGATGTACATTTTGTTTTCGCGCAATTGGCCATTCCGACAATTCGTGCGACTAATTTGGTCTTTGCTCAAATTTTCCGCATTCGCATGTTGCTGCGAATTCGCATTCGCAGTGGTTGGACTTATTCGCTGCGTCTTGCATATGTTTTCCTCATGTTCAAACCGTTCGCATTCGCATTCGCGTTGATTGAATCTTGGCCTTATATCTACCATAACATGCTCGTGCTTAATCAACCTATCCTTTGAATTTCATTTTCATCCAAGGACATCATCGAAAGGTTCAGCGATTAAACAATCTCTGGGCTGCCATCGGAAAAATTTGAAAAACTCGGAAAACTTAAACATCGGTTGCTTATTTTATTGTAAATGCTTTGTTTATGAATGCAAAATAGATGCATCTATTGATGCAATATTTACGAAATTGTCTGGTGCTGGGAATCATGCGTTAGCACCATAGCTGCTTCACGTTGAGTTTAACCCACTCTGTGAATTTCCTTTCGATTGGATGGCTGCGCTGGAAGTTATAGGAGTGAATAGAATTTTATTGTAACCATCTTCAAAGCTTTTCAAATTTTCGAAACCTAAATATTAGTTGTTAACTGTGGTTGCAGAATCATTCCCATTTGGAAATTTTATGACAACATCGCTCGATAAAGAAATGTCAATAAATAACGAAATTCATCATAGCTGGCAACCCTTTCATGATTTTTCAACGAAATTCGTACAAAATTATAAATGCAGCAATATCACATGAACACTTATCACAGCGGAGGTTATTGGGGAAAAACCTTCATTTTCCTGAGCACATTTATAATATTAAGGAGATAAAAATTGCCATGGCTGGCAGCGCTATACCAATTTTCAACCAAATTTCTACGAAATCTCTCTTAGAGTAATGTTCACCTACTGTGTGAATTTCGTTAAAATTTGGTGGCTAAATCGGAAGCAATATGCTCAAAACAGTGAGTAGTAGAAATGGAGTGGACATGCCCAAACGATTTACATTGAAGGGGGTGGTAGTAATTTTTTGTCTGCTCATTGTCAAATCGGGTCAAATTCAAGTAGTTCCCCTCCAATTTGACAATGAGAGCGAAATGGCGTAAATGCAGCTTTAACATGCTTTGTACGCGAGAGGATTGAAGGGGCTAATGGTGGAAAGTTATACCGTCCGTGTCCAGGGGCTGGCTCAAAACCAGTTTTTTTCTCAAAGATTTTTCAAAATAGCACCACTGCCACAGTGTTGCCCGTATTTCAAAATCACTCCTATCAGACTTGGTCCTAGTTGATACCAACATGTCCTGTAAATTTCATACTGATCGCATTATCCGACCGTCAGTTCTCGTGAACAGAAGTTTTGAGTGCTGAAAATAGAGGTAACATGATCATTGATTGTCTTTCTTGTTAACCGCGGAATTTGGTAAAGTTTCATTTGACTTGGGGGACAACAGTCAAAATTTGTCAATAATTTGAATTAATTTTCAAAAATCAAAAATTTTGGTGGAGGGTCGATGATTTGAAGGATTTTTTTTCAGGAGGCTGCTGTAGCTACAGAGTTGCCCGCACAGTCTTGAAGGTCCATATGTGTTAAATTTTAGTCGACATCAATACGCTCTGCAAATTTTACGATGATCCATTGTTTTTCCTAGAAGTTTTGAAAAATCGCAATTTGAAAAAAATCCTGGTCTACTTTTAGGCACTCAGTGCCTAAACAAGGCTCAAAATTTCCAATTCTATATCAACGACAAATTCAAACATAAAAGGTTTTGATTCCCAATTCTTTTCTTTAACAAAAGTTTACACACTACTTGGAAATATAGGAGTACCTGAAAATTCATCAAAATGCCCGCCGCTGCCAAAATGTTAAAGATATCTACATTCTAGCAGTCTAGTCATGGACCTACCTATTATATACATCTATGCCCTCCGAAAATTTCAGCTCAATCGGATCGGCCACTCCAGAGATTATTGCCCTTAATCAATTGGCTGATATATATATATATATATATATATATATATATATATATATATATATATATATATATACATATATATATATATATATATATATATATATATATATATATATATATATATATATATATATTATATATATATATATATATATATATATATATATATATATATATATATATATATATATATATATATATATATATATATATATATATATATATATATATATATATATATATATATATATATATAGAAATATGAATTTTCGGCAAAACGAGTTTAATACTAATTTTCTTCGAAAATGACAAATAACCCTCGCAAAATCAAGCATACAGCCACAAAACCACAAACATACCAGCCAAACATCTATCGCTAAAATCGTTTAACGGCTACGGGGAAGATGTAGTCTAGTTTTACCAAATTTTCAAAGCATCTTCACATAAATGAAACATTAAATAAAAATGCAGTAGCATTTGCAAATTATCTCAGCAAACATGATGCAATTGGGGGGAAAACCAAAAAATAAATATCTGACAACGGATTTAATAATATGAAGGAATATTCGCGGCAGAAATCTGTGGAGATACACTTGTCATCATCAAACTCTTATACATTACTTGATATTGAATCTGTAAACAAATTTTTTCATGCTAAAAATGTATTTGTCGAGGTTCAAATAATGACAAGTGTATTACCATTGCAACTTAATATACGAGATTATGTGACGAAACAAGTATGGTTTTTACTCACAGTTTCTTCAAATTAGGGTAAATAATCTCCACTGGATAGTGGTGCAATTACGCCTTCCACCATTTCCATCAAATTCTCATTGTCAGCCTGTAAAAAATGTTAGTTTGAAGGTACTAAAACAATAAAAATAATAATTTAAAAACAATTACCGTTATTGTACTTGGTATTTGAATACTTTCGACTCCTCCCATTAAGGTTTCACTGTCAGCCTGTAAAAAAGTTTATTTTAAGCCACTTAACAAATAAAAATAATAATTTCATAACAAATACCGTTATTGCACTTGAAATGGCTACATTCAAAATTGGAGCAGCATTTTCGGTTAAGTGGCTACTTCTGGACAGCCGGATAATATCCTTTTCCAGGAAATGCTCGGAGCATATTATGCTTTTTTTACGTAAATTTTGTTGATAAATCTTAATGGATCTCATCCACAAATTTTTCTTCTTAATATCTTTGGGAAACCTGCAACATTATATTATAAAGCACACATTAAATTAAATATTCACTGTAAACAAATTTGGTTGCATGTAAATATATAGGCATTTCATTATAGATTTTCATTTGCAAGCATATACATTTTTAAACATATTTTAGACTCATATACATATATAAATATATATATATATATATATATATATATATATATATATATATATATATATATATATATATATATATATATATATATATATATTTATATATATATATGTATGTTTCTGTATATATATATATATATATATATATATATATATATATATATATATATATATATATATATATAAATATGTATAAATACACACATATATATATATATATATATATATATATATATATATATATATATATATATATATATATATATATATATATATATATATATATATATATATATATCTTTTTTCTCACACAAACATACATAGAAAAGGTCGTAGGTGATTTAAAATTTATAATAAATATGGGGGCAGGCAATTGCCGCGCAAGTTTGAATCGTCATTTTTATGATGAATTAATTTGATATATAAAAGGTCTGTTCGCGTACCTGAATCTATTATAATATTTATAAAAAAATTCGCAGCAAGTCGTTTTTGTACTCTTGCTGCAAGCCAAATTTTGCCACAAAAAGAACCCCACGTGCAAAAATATATTGCGTGGATAACATTTCACTGCACATTTCATGTCTAGTTATTAAATATTTGTCTTAAAATTACAATTACTAGCTCTCTTTAATGTATAATACCGTCTCTAAGCTCACGTGTAAAACTGTCTGTTCAAATTTTGTGTTTAAGTATCATAAGAGAGCGATTGGCAAATGTTGCTTAAAAACCGCTTACTTAAAAACTGGGCTTGGGACTGGCTTTGGTCGAATTAAAGCTCTTACTTGAAAACCCATCGTATTACTCGGGGTCATAGAGACGCAAAGGTATACAAGTGGAAGCGCTATGATTGTTTTCATATAATGATACGTTTTTTTATGCACCTCCTTCCTTCCACACTTTGCGTTCAAGTTATATTTCACAATTATATTCTCGTAATATGCTTTCATTTTCACCCACAATTCACCCACATCTTAATTTGGAAAAAAATAATTCAAAAATATTTGTGACTCCCAACAACCAGGATAATTGATTCGCCTTTGACGCTCTCCACTCATAAAAATTAAAAAAAAACTCTAGCGCACCTGAACCGCTAGAAACAATAATGTTCGAAGAACAGTAGAAGAATCGTGCAGGTTTTGAGTGCATATTCCACCACATGTGCTGCTTATTACGGCCAAACTGTTTCAAATGCCACGTTTAACTTTGGTCTCAAGAATGCATTATAACTCATATGGTGGAAGGTTTCAGATATTACCACTGGCATGAATTTCAACGTTTATGAGAGTAAAAAACAGGTTAATTATAGGTCTGTTCCAGTACTTTCAGTAACTGAATTTTACTGAATTTTCCTGAATCATGTTGTGGGGAGTTTCATGAAAAGTACGGGAACGCTCTCATTGTATTTCCTGAAAATTGACAACCGAAAGTGTCAGTTTTCGGTTTTTGAGAGAACAATAGTGATTATAAAGCGATCCTAAGCTATAATAAATTATCGCCACAAAAATATTTGACCTTCATAGCAACATTACGCAAAAATATGTTGCTTGCCGCGCACATTTGAAAATATTTACTCCGTTTGACACTTTCAGTATTTTTCAGTAGCTCAGACCCTACTGAAATTACTGAAAGAGGGAAAATTTTCAGTTTTCAGTAAAACGGAGTACGGGAACAGCTTCATTGCAATTAATCGCGATTAATCGCAATTAATCGTGGTACGGGAACAGACCTTATATTCGTTATCAGTTGCTTATTTCACATAATTTTGAAAGCAGCATCTCATATAACATCAATGAAGAAAATGCTCAGTGCCTGCAGCACTGTAACTGCTGTTGATGTTTGGGGCTGCGATCCAAAAAATTTGCAGAGCTTTGGGAATTGAAATATTGGTTATATATTTTCATTGTAAATGTTTCCGGTATGAATACTAACTATAAGCATTTATTGATACAAAAGTAGCTTAACCGACTCATGCTCGCAACCTTTCGCCAGTATCAAAGCCAAGAATATATCAAATCTGCTTCACGTTGTTATATAACATTCGAAGTTATAGGAGTATAAAGAAATTTAGGCTTCCCTGCAGCGAGTTTTTTTTCAAATAATCGAAAACTTAATATTTGCTGTTTATTGTCACTACAATATCATTACCATTTGAAAACTCTACGATAAAACCGCTTAATAAAGATATTGCAATAAAACACAAAATCAACAATAGCTGGCAACCCTATCTTGGCCTTTAAACCAAATTTGGCCTGAATAATGTTTATGATAGATTTCATTAATTATATGAAATTCGTATTGACTTCATGACTGCACTGGAAGGTATAGGGCAAAAAGTTTTATTTTTCTGAGCGAATTTTCAAAACCAAAGACAAAAAAATTACCATAGCTGGCAACACCAATCAAATTTTTCAACCAAATTTCCACCAAACAGAGATTAGAGTAAGGTTCAGCTACTGTGTCAATTTAATGAAAATTTGGTTACTTATTCACATTTCATACGGCAAAAAGTAGTTTTTTTTGCTTTGTCATTTTTCAAGATGGCACCACTGGCACAGACTTGCCCACAATTCAAAATCGCTTCTATCAGACTTGGTCCTACTTAAGTCCAATGCATTCTGTAAATTTCAGCTGTATCTGATTATTGGTTCGTGAGTTCCCGTTAACAGAAGTTTTTGATGCTAAAAATATAGGTTAACTGGGAGAGGGTTACCGTTCTTGTCCGACATGAAAATTCCAAAAGTTTACTTTGAACGTGTAGATAAAGCATAAGATTTGTATACAGATTGGTTTTATTGTAAGAAACGGACATTTTTTAGGATATTCGATGGTTTGAATGTTTTCACTTCCACATTTTTATTTTTCAAATTTAAGACACCAAAATTATCATAGCTGGCAGCTCCAACAGAATTTCTCGACAACA
>OX376372.1:89077020-89101551 GCA_947369275.1 Nemotelus nigrinus | reverse complement strand
GATTACCCTATACATTTTTCTCGGGGGTCTGACACTTGACAGCTGGTGGATTTAGAGTTAATCAAGTACAAATCAGGGGTGTGTTCAATGTGCATGCTATAGCTGCTATTAGCTGCTAATTTAGCAGCTCTGGCTGTCCAATGTCACGAAATAGCTACTTTCTGATGCTTGCTATTTGACAGTCGAGCTGTCCAAGATTCCGGAATAGCTGCTAAGGTAGCAGCTATTCGCTGCTCGTAGTCTGGAGGATAGCTAGAAAGTAGCTAAGCAAAATGGCCGTGCGTACACAGCTGACATGCAGTTTTAAACGTCATTTTCAATTGGAAATTGAAATGAAAAGAAGTTTTTGCGCTTTTGTGACACAGGAGATGAGGAATAAATTTGAAAATAGTGACAGCATAAATTAAATACGGGCTTTTAAACACTTAAACTCAACTCGAATTTTAAGTTGGCTTGTACACGGCCATGCTTGTCCGTTGAAAACTCTGTTGCTATGTTGAAAACTATGTTGAAAACTCCTAAATTTCATACAGTTTCCAAAGTGCAATGGAAGTATTGAACTGATCCACGAAAAAGCAAAAATTACAATAAAAAAATTGAAACAAAATTATTTTTGAATTTCCTGTGTAAAGGCTGACCTTCGTAGCAGCTCTTGGCTGTCCAATATCCTTAGCTGCTTCACCTAGCTACTGCGAATTTTGACACTTGCTAAAGTGATGCTATGCTATGCTTTTTGGAGCAGCTATAGCATGCACATTGAACACACCCCAGGTACTATTGTGAATTTTTCCCGGCTGAATTGTTCTCAGAGTAGATTTGAATGAAATGTCACAGTAGATTTGAATGAAATGTCATTCGAATTTCATTCTAAAATAGCAAAAATTGAACAAAAATGAAAAATATGAGTTGTACAATGTGAAAAGAAAATGTTCTTGCATGTTCTTGCACCATTTTCAACTACTTTCACGCAAAAAAAATTGTACACATAAATTTGAATGACATTTCTCTCTCTAAATCTCTTCATTCTAAATCACTGCGGGTACTGTGAACGCCCTTCATATAAAAGGCCTATTGCGACTTGCAATCTGACAGGTATTAAGCTACTTTTTAAAATGGTGTAGTCCTCTCGTTATTAAGATTTATTGGGAATTGCACAATGACAATTGTTTGACATTTCTCTGACAATTAATAATGTGAATGGTGCTGCTCGTTGAATCAATGCCTCCTAGATGTACGGGCCGTCAGGCTACGTAATCGTTCTCACTGTGACGTCATTGCAGTAGGCCATGTTGACATTTCCACGAGGCAGTGCCGACACACACGGAAATTTCACTTGCGGTTTTTAAGCTAAAATATGATTAAAACGTTAGTTTTTTGTGCGTGGACGCGTTGTAGTGTTAATATTTAGTTATAACTTGCATTTTTGTGTCATCAATTGTATCGAAAGTGAATCGACATATAACACCACATAATCTAAGAACATCTGATACACATTTCGTGGCGAATTTTTTCTATTATACCGCGCGCACCGCATTAATTTGTGTTTTAGCTGTTCACTAGCACTGTTCCCCGGATCTCACTTTATTCACTTTAACACAACCCGTGCAATTAACATTTTTCCCACGGACGTCCCATAAGACTATGTGTGTTTTTCGCGACATTTTGGCCTACTGCTCTGACGTCATCATTCTGCATTACGGCCCGTACTTCTAGGAGGCATTGGGTTGAATCAGGGAATAGAGTCTATTTTCCTATTATCTGGAGACTGGTTTCGAAGTTTTTGTCGCGTAAAAAATATTTCGGATAAGTGTCGTGAAAGTGATTAGTTTATTGTGTTGTATACGCGAGAACTTTGCAATTTTGAATACCTGCCACCTACTCTCGGCAATGTGAATTGTAAACAATTGCCGTTTGTGGTTGGTAGGATTTATTCCACATTAAAAATCATCAAATTTTGATAATCTGCCAATTCTTCTGATAAAACGATATTTCGGATAAGTGTCCCGATGAATTGAGGTCTGATGTTAAAAACTTTTTATATCTAAATTGCTTGTGAAAGATCCCAAAACACATTGATTAACATGACATATGAGTTTCCTCATATCTTTTGTAGGTGGATATCGTGAATTTCTTGATAACCATAAAAAAACATCACTGTGCGGACTGGTTGGGAAAAGTAGCTTAGGTCCGCCATCTCATACGTTTATTGCTTTTGCGATAGGCCTTTTATATGAAGGCCATGATTATACCTCCTGTGCCTCCACCATATGCCTCCTAGAAGTACGGGCCGTCAGGCTACGTAATCGTTCTCGCTGTGACGTCATGGCGGTAGGGAATTTGACATTTCCACGAGGCAGTGCCGACACCAATGCCTCCTAGAAGTACGGGCCGTAATGCAGAATGATGACGTCAGAGCAGTAGGCCAAAATGTCACGAAAAACACACATAGTCTTATGGGACGTCCGCGGGAAAATGTTAATTGTACGGGTTGTGTTAAAGTGAGTAAAGTGAAAACAAAGTGAGATCCGGGGAACAGTGCTAGTGAACAGCTAAAACACAAATTAATGCGGTGCGCGCGGTATAATTAGAAAAATTCGCCACGAAATGTTTATCAGATGTTCTTAGGTTATGTGGTGTTATGTGTCGATTCACTTTCGATACAATTGATTGACACAAAATGCAAGTTATAACTAAATATTAACACTACAACGCGTCCACGCACAAAAAACTAACGTTTTAATCATATTTTAGCTTAAAAACCGCAAGTGAAATCTTCGTGTGTGTCGGCACTGCCTCGTGGAAATGTCAACATGGCCTACTGCAATGGCGTCACAGCGAGAACGATTACGTAGCCTGACGGCTTGTACATCTAGAAGGCATTGCCGACACACACCGAGATTTCACTTGCGGTTTTTTCGCTAAAATATTATTAAAACGTTAGTTTTTTGTGCGTGGATGCGTTGTAGTGTTAATATTTAGTTATAACTTGCATTTTGTGTCAATCAATTGTATCGAAAGTGAATCGACACAAAACACCACATAACCTAAGAACATCTGATAAACATTTCGTGGCGAATTTTTCTAATTATACCGCGCGCACCGCATTAATTTGGGTCTTAGCTGTTCACTAGCACTGGTCCCCTGATCTCACTTTGTTTTTACTTTATTCACTTTAACACAACCCGTACAATTAACATTTTCCCGCGGACGTCCCTTAAGACTATGTGTGTTGTTCGCGACATTTTGGCCTGCTGCTCTGACGTCACCGTTCTGCATTACGGCCCGTACTTCTAGGAGGCATTGATTATACCGTCCGTGACCAGGGCACAGCGTAATAACAACCAGCGTACCAACTTATTCCATTTTCCCAAAAAAACACTTTGACCTTGAAATTGAGCCTCCATTTACGCAATGCATTTTCTGTCAAAGCAGCCTGAGATTATGTTGGTATATTTTGCGAGAGTGGGCCGTATGTGAGCAGCGAAAAATCTAGCTTGAGTATGTAGTTGCCGAATTGTATATTGCATCTCTTTCTGTTCCATGCGATTTCTTCCAACTTTCCAGGCTGACCAACAATACAATCTCAGGTTAGATCACTGGATTTTTGGGCCGTATACATATACGGAGTTGGTACGCTGGTTAGGAACTAACTTCGGGTAAACTGGACTTGATGCCCCACACCCGGCAAATCCCGCCACCAGAGGGCGAAAAGGTGGTAGAAAGGTTAAAAAATGAAGAAAAACAGACAAAATTATACAAAAAAATAAAAAAGAAGATAAAACAATTAAGAAAAAGAAAAAAAAGAAAGAAAAGAAGCCCCAAAAGCAAACGCACAACCACAAAAACAGAAACATATTAGTCCGACATCTATCGGCGAAATTCATGTAACAGCTGTGTGGTCCAGTTTTACCCTAAAGGTAGAACTATAATGCAATTAAGTGAACTTAATAAGCCGTTCACACTCGACTCTAAATCAAGTAGATTTAGAAGCTGTCAAAGTTAATCAGGTAAGCGTTCACACTACCCGAAGTGATTTAGAATGAGGAGATTTAGAGAGCGAACTGTCATTCGAATTTGTGTGTACAATTTTTTTTGCATGAAAGTTGTTCAAAATGGTGCAGAAACATGCAAGAGCATTTTCTTTTCATTTTGTACAACTCACATTTTCCTTTTTTGTCTAATTTATGCTATATTTGAACGAAATTCGAATGACATTTCGTTGAAATCTACTCTCCCTCTCACGGATGGAATTAAGCACGCTCTGAGAACAATTCAGCCCGGAAAAATTCACAATAGTACCTGATTTGTACTTGATTAACTCTAAATCTACTTGATTAACTCTGTCAGAAGGGGAAAAAAATGTATGGGTAATCAGGTAGATTTAACTTGATTTAGCTCTAAACCGATCAGCTGATCGAAATCGCCTGATTTAGAGCCTAGTGTGAACGGGCTATAAGTGAGCGCTGAAACTGAACGAAAATTCACTCAATTGGAGTCGATCGGTTAATTTGCCCATAATAGAATTAAGTGAAGGTTCATGAAGCTGCCGTCAGAGTGGCGAATATGAATTTGAATTTGGAGGCATATGAGATGAACTGATGTGAGCGTTTACGCAATATATTTGAATAGATTTTTGCTGCAATTGAAATATAGTTGTCTTCATAGCCTGCTAGCTCTGTTGCAAGAAATCGTAGAAAATTGTAGCTGAGCTGAACCTCAGCACTTTGCTGTAGATTATTAGATCTATAAAGATGGGCTTGGTGCAAGCTCTTCATTTGTGCTTATATTCAAATAAGTGTACGAAAGAAATGTTTTTTGAGCAATATTGGTATGCGACCGGAATATATTTAATCAACAAGGTCTTTACTGCTGAAGTTTAATATTCAATAGTGGACAGCTGAAGCATGGTGTGTGGTTATTCTTTGAATGAAAAAAGCTGTAAGACGGCATTTTAAGTAGTTTATGTACTTGTATTTTTAAAAGTAAGTAATTTAAAGATACAAGTAAATAAACTACTATATAATTTATTATTTCGTATGTTGTTCAACGCGTTTTCTCTTTAAAATTATGGTTGAAACTCATTATTCCTACCTCCTGTAACAATAGCATTTTAGTGATCGACGAAAAAATATTTTAGATACTTGTTATTCTTTTTACAATGTCACGCAGAATCATATTCGAGACATCTAATTACTACTTCCTATATTGTAAACTGTCACTGAGCCGTTTAACAATAAAAGGTATGTTCGCGTACTACGATTAATTGCAATTAAATGCAATAAAGCCGTTTTTGCACTCCGTTTTACTGAAAACGGAAAATTTCCCCTTTTTCAGTAGGGTCTGAGCTACTTAAAAATACTGAAAACTGTCAAACGGTTTTTGGCCTAATGTTATAATATTATGAAGGACGAATATTTTTGTGACGATAATTTATCACCGCTTAGGATGACTTTATTATCATTATTGTCCTCCTGAAAACCGACAACTGACACTTTTGTTTGTCAATTTTCAGGAAATGCAATGTGAGCGTTTTTGTACTTTTCATGAATGTCCCCCACTACATGATTCAGGAAAATTCAGTGACTGAAAGTGCGCAAACAGACCTAAAATATTCAAATATTTAACATACCTATTATTGCGTCTACAATACCGCATACGAACCATCATTACTTCTACCTCCTGCAAAAATACCAAACGATCCTCGAAAACATATTCAAATATTTTACGTGCCTTCTATTGGTTGTAGTCGTTACGCAATCCTCTTGTCAAATTTACTTAATTGATGTACGGTCCCAGTCGTAGGCCACTTAAGGGGCCCGAATTGAACGAAACTTAACGAAACGACAGATAAGTACATTATGGGTATGCCGCTTGATTTCTATGCAACCGTACTGTCACTTAAGCTACTTAAAGCTCACTTAATTGCATTATAGTTCTACCTTTTGAATTTGCAGGCATATGAGATGAACTGATGTAAGCGTTTACGCAATATTTTTGAATAGGATTTTGCTGCAATTGAAATATAGCAGTCTTCATAGCTTGCTAGCCCTGTTCCTTGAAATCGTAGAAAATTGTAGCTGAGCTGCACCTCGGCACTTTGCTGTAGATTATTAGATCTATAAAGATGGGCTTGGTGCAGGCTCTTAATTTGTACTTATATTCAAATAAGTGTACGAAAGAAATGTTTTTTTGAGCAATATTGGTATGCGACCGGAATATATTTCATCAACCAGGTCTTTGCTCCTGAAGATTAAAATTCAATAGTGGACAGCTGAAGCATGGTGTGTGGTTATTTTTTGAATGAAAAAAGCTGTGTGATGGCATTTTAAGTAGTTTATGTACTTTTTTTAAAAAAAGTAAGTAATTTAAAGATAAATAAATAAAATACTATATAATTTATTATTTCGTATTTACGTTCATTTATTATTTCGTATGTTATTCAACGCGTTTTCTCTTTGAAATTATGTTTGATAATCATTATTCCTACCTCCTGTAAAAATAGCACTTAAATTATCGACGAAAAAATATTTTAGATACCTGTTATTCTCTTTACAATGTCGCGCAGGATCATATTCGAGACATCTAATTACTACTTCCTACATTGCAAACTGTCAATGAACTGTTCAACAATAAGAAGTCTAATTGGAATTGTTTTTGCGGGATGATCATAATTGAAATATTTTTTTTTATTTACATTGAAAATTTTTATTTGACAAAGTGGTTTCGAAAGTATGCACTGATTCTCATCAGACACCAGCACACAGTGCATACTTGACTGAAGTGACCACTTGCAGTTGGAAATCATTAACTTTTATTTAGGCTAGTTGTGACAAATTTTATCATCTCCGACTTATATCCATGGAAATAATTTACTCATAAAGGTTATCGATTTGTGATCATTGTTCCCTTCTTGTGATAAATCAGCATAGACAATGTTTATCGTCTCTAAAGCTTATCAAAGCAAAGAATATTGATACGGAAAACTCGATCGTTTTGCGGAATAAGCCTCCGAAGCCAAATTAAGCGTAAATAAAAAGGTCTGTTCCCGTACTTCAGCAAACGGCAGTAGTAACAGAATTTGGCAGCTGGCTTCTTTTTGCTGCGAAATTTGGCTTGCATTTGGCTTGCAGCAAAAGTACGAAAACGACTTGCTGCGAATCTATTTTAATATATTATAATAGATTCAAGTACGGGAACAGACCTAAAGTTAATGATTTCCAACTGCAAGTGGTCACATCAGTCAAGTATGCACTGTGTGCTGGTGTCTGATGAGAATCAGTGCATACTTTCGAAACCACTTTGTCAAATAAAAATTTTCAATGTAAATAATAAAAAATATTTCAATTATAATAATTCCGCAAAAACAATTCCAATTTGATTTGGCTCCGGAGGTTTATTCCACAAAACGATAGAGTTTCCCGTATCAATATTCTCTGCATTGATAAGCTTTAGAGACGATATACGTTGTCTATGCTGATTTATAGACAAGAAGGGAACCATGATCACAATTAAATAACATTTACAAATAAAAGGACTGTTCGCGTGCTACGATTAATTGCAATGAAGCCGTTTTTGTACTTCGATTTACTAAAAACAGCAAATTTCCTCTCTTTCAGTAAATTTCAGTAGGGTCTGAGCTACTGAAAAATACTGAAAACTGTCAAATGGTTTTTGGCGTAATGTTATTATGAAGGACGAATATTTTGGTGGCGATAATTTACCACCGCTCAGGATGACTTTATAAACACTATTGTTCTCCCGAAAACCGATAACTGATGCTTTTGTTTGGCAATTTTCAGGAAATGCAATGAGAGCGTTTTCGTACTTTTCATGAATATCCCCCCACCGCATGATTCAGGAAAATTCAGTAAAATTCAGTGACTGAAAGTACGCAAACAGATCTAAAATATTCAAATATTTCACATACCTATTATTCCTTCTACAATACCGCATACCAACGATCATTACATCTACCTCCTGCAAAAATAGCAAGCGATCCACGAAAATATATTCAAATAATTTACGTGCCTTCTATTGGTCCTAGCCGTTACACAAACCTCCTGTCAAATTTACTTAATTGATGTACGGTCCCAGGACGGCCATGGTCCCAGTCGTACGCCACTTAAGTGGCCCGAATTGAACGAAACTTAACGAAACGGCAGATAAGTACATTATGGCATGGCCTTCATATAAAAGGCCTATCGCGACTTGCAACCTGACAGGTATTAAGCTACTTTTTAAAATGGTGTAGTCCTCTCGTTATTAAAATTTATTGGGAATTGCACAATGACAATTGTTTGACATTTCTCTGACAATTAGTAATGTGAATGGTGCTGCTCGGTTGAATCAGGGAATAGAGTCTATTTTCCTACTATCCGGAGACCGGTTTCGAAGTTTTTGTCGCGTAAAAGATATTTCGGATAAGTGTCGTGAAAGTGATATGTTTATTGTGCTGTATACGCGAGAGCTTTGCAATTTGGAATACCTGCCACCTACTCTCGGCAATGTGAAATGTAAACAATTGCCGTTTGTGGTTGGTAGGATTTATTCCACTTTAAAAATCATCAAATTTTGATAATCTGCATATTCTTCTGATCAAACGATATTTCGGATAAGTGTCCCGATGAATTGAGGTCTGATGTTAAAGACTTTAAGACCTAAATTGCTTGTGAAAGATCCCAAAACAACATTGATTAGCATGACATATGAGTTTCCTCATATCTCCTGTAGGTGGATCTCGTGAATTTTTTATAACCATAAAAAAACGTCACTGTGCGGACTGGTTGGGAAAAGTAGCTTAGGGCCGCCATCTTGTACGTTAATTGCTTTTGCGATAGGCCTTTTATATGAACGCCATGATTATGGGTATGCCGCTTGTTTTCTATGCAGTCGTACTGTCACTTACTGCTGAAACACAATGTGCAGCCGTGGCCTGCTGCACATGCTGCCAACAACCAAAGCCTCCTAGATGTACAGGCCGTCAGGCTACGTAATCGTTCTCGCTGTGACGTCATTGCAGTAGGCCATGTTGACATTTCCACGAGGCAGTGCCGACACACACGGAGATTTCACTTGCGGTTTTTAAGCTAAAATATGATTAAAACGTTAGTTTTTTGTGCGTGGACGCGTTGTAGTGTTAATATTTAGTTATAACTTGCATTTTGTGTCAATCAATTGTATCGAAAGTGAATCGACACATAACACCACATAACCTTAGAACATCTGATAAACATTTCGTGGCGAATTTTTCTAATTATACCGCGCGCACCGCATTAATTTGTGTTTTAGCTGTTCACTAGCACTGTTTCCCGGATCTCACTTTGTTTTCACTTTACTCACTTTAACACAACCCGTACAATTAACATTTTCCCGCAGACGTCCCATAAGACTATGTGTGTTTTTCGCGACATTCTGGCCTACTGCTCTGACGTCATCATTCTGCATTACGTTCCGTACTTCTAGGAGGCACTGCAACAACGCTGCCATGAGTGATGTAGCCAGGCATTGCAGCATTGACCGAACACAATGATGTAGCCAATGCCAGGTGTCAAAACAATTTTTTTTTTGTGTGGAAGTTCGTTGCATATGGTTATTTGGTTTTGAATTGTCGCTGAGTTGACTGTAGGAGTAGGTTTACTAAAAAACTTTAGTTTTGTGATTGGTTTTATGTAATTGGTATTGACTAGCTGTTTATTTTTATATCAAATGAAGGCATTGTTGAAAATTTTGGCGGTTGAAAATTTTGTGTCCAAAGCGTTTTGTACTTGAACCTGCCACTCCGAGTATTGTGATAAGTATATTTAGGTAGTGGTCTGCTTCAAATTATTATTATAATATGATATTCGAGTTAGGCGTTTTAAACTAGGGCAGATATGTTTTCCAAACAGTTGCCGGTGTGGTTTAGGGGGCCTGCAGTGTGTAATATCCCAGTGTGACAAATTCGGCATTGCATAATAAATAATGTATAATAATTTAAGGTAAATCAGAAAACTGTCTCAATCGTTACAATTTTCTCAAGAGCGGTATATGGGAAACGTCGAAGGAAGTCTGGAAGTGTTCAAAGTTGCCTTCTTTACCTCTTGCAAAACTTTTAAACATTCACTGAAAGAAAAACTCTTGGTTCGTTCAACTATTTTTAATAGTATTGCAACGATTCATTCAAAATCGTTAAACGAACTACGGAAAATAATTATTTTTACTATGTTAATATAGTTAATTTAACGATATAAAAGTAGTTGGCTCTGGTTATACAAAAAATATCGCAACGTTCATGAAATCAACTGTTTTAATTGTTTCATAACCACGAAAAATAGTTCAAACTTCAATGTTTCGAATTATCAACAGTTTTTATGGTACTTAAACTACTTTGCAATAGTTGATTTCAACAAACGTAATTCAGTGAGCAACGTCTTTGGAATTATTCTACGCAAAATCAAATGGTTTCAACATTTGGACGCTTTTCATGCTCCGAATGAAATTTTTTTTGTTTATCAACCACGCGTCATGGTGCATAAAAGTAATCAACAATTTCCTTATAGTTGTTTTAACTATAGCCCTAGTTGATGCAAAAACAACTAAGGAAAAATGTTGATTTTTCATACTCCTCATACTTATGCTCTTATTCTATCATAGAAGTTTCATATGATACATGGCAAAATTGTGTTCGGTTTGCTGTTCGATATAATTCATATTCATGTTACGTGTGAAGCCTTTATATTACGTTGTATGACGCTATTTTGTTCAAAATACAGCGTTTTCCGCTGTGGCAAAGCAAAAAATTAGAATGCACTGTTTTGTATGGTAACGCGCACAATGGCTGCGGCCGAATTGCGGCAGCGGCAGAATTTGCTAAATTTCTAATTTTGCCGCACCGCTAGCGGTGATACCTACCATAGGTTGGCATCACCACTAGGTTGAATTAAATCTGTTTGAATTAGGTTGAATGGTCTGGTGGAATAGACAAGCGATGGCTGATGTGTATTGTAATAAGCCAACCTAATCCTCGTACAACAGGATTTAGCAATACAAAAGAAAAAAAAATGAATTTGGTTGGTGCCTTGGTTGCATTGACAGCGACATTGTCACTGCATTGTGATTCACCAAATTCAACTGCGGCATTCACGCCTCCCCTGCCTATATTTCGTACTATATATATGGTTGGAATACCATTGTTTGTGGTTGCTTCCTTTTTTTGCACCACGGACGTTGTTTATCAACCACGCGTCATGGTGCGTAAAAGTAATCAACTATTTTTTTTATGGTTGTTTTAACTATAGCCCGTAGTTGACGCAAAAACAACTAAGGAAAATTGTTGATTTTACTAAGATTTTTCTTTCAGTGTTCGTTTTTTTTGTCAGGGTTGTGTGTTCTTTGCGAATTATTTTTGGTTCCTTTGAAAATTGTTTTGAAAATTATTCTTAGTGTTTCTGTAGTTCTCTGACAAAGCTTCAAATATGTTTTCAACATATTAATATTACATATATTCAATAAAATACTAATTGTTTTAAATTCCATTACTGATTCTTTTATTGTTTTCATTCATGAATTTTATTTGTTTGCAATAAAAAATCTGTAAATTGATTTGTAAACCTTTTTTGATGCTATAAAAACCCTTCTTTTAAAAACATTGGAGCTCGTTTCATCTTGTTGAAGAAAATCTTCGCACGGGAACTTCCATACAAAATGGATAGGTTATTGGAGAATGAAAATAATAATTAACATTTCAAACCTTTCAAACATACTGTGAAATCAATTCTGAATGCCGAATGTGTCAATCTGGTTACTTTCGCAGTGTTTTGCTCAAATTAATTTCAGTGCCATTATGGGTCACTATGTCTGTTCGCGTACTACGATTAATTGCAGTTAATTGCAATTAATCTCTTTGTTGGTATCCGTTATACTCAAAACTCTGAATTCACACTCTTGTAGTAAATTCCAGTAGGGTCTGAGGTACATGAGGTTTATCAGTTACATCACATCTCTCCGAAAGCCCGCCTACATTTGACAGTGTAAAATATTCACTGAACACTGTACAACAATCATTTAGCAGTGTACAAAACGCACTGAATGCACGCACATGCAAGCTGTGATGTAGGAAATACATATTGGCCCAAGCCAAACCAACAGAGCCTATGGCCAATATGTGTACACCCCCTTGGTTTGAGATGGTTATGATTGGTCGATATTGGCCTGCATTCCGATCTGAGTGGGATTTGGGCACCAACATGCACCAACCAAACGGATTTCACAGGCTGATAATAGACAACTGAAGCTCACCAGCTCCGGCCATGGTGTGGACAGTAGCATCTGTCCTCGAATTGGTCTGTGGTGGCCCAACCCGAGATGGTTTAGCTTGGGCCAATATGTATTTGAAGCATTAAACATGTAGCCAGGCAAAAAGTAGAGAGTTGGTCAACTTCGGCTACGCCCACGGCGACATGGGCTACGCATTGTAACTGGTTCAATGCAATCCTGTGGTTTTAGCTTTTTGACAGTTCCTGGCTTCGCTGCAGGCCACGGCTACGGCTACACATTGTGTTTCAGCAGTTAAGCTACTTAAAGTTCACTTAATTGCATTATAGTTCTGCCAAAGTGTATAGAATGATAAGTGGGTGAACTCCTACCCTTTTCCAGAAAAAACACTCTGACCTTGAAATTACGCCTCCATTTACGCAATGCATTATCTGTCAAAGCAACCTGAGAGTGTGTAGGTATTTTTTGCGAGAGTGAGCCGTATGTGAGCAACGAAAAATCTAGCCTGAGTATGTAGTTGTCGAATCTTATCTTGCACCTCTTTCTGTTCCATGCGATTTCTTCCAATTTTCCAGGCTGATCAACAATACAATCTCAGGCCAGTTCACTGGATTTTTGGACCGTATACATATACGAAGTCCGCACGCTGGTTAGGAACTAACTCCTTACGCTGTGGTTAGGAACTAACTCCTTATAGCCCGTTCACACTAGGCTCTAAATCAGGCGATTTCGATCAGCTGATCGCTTTAGAGCTAAATCAAGTTAAATCTACCTGATTACCCATACATTTTTTTCCCCTTCTGACAGAGTTAATCAAGTAGATTTAGAGCTAATCAAGTACAAATCAGGTACTATTGTGAATTTTTCCCGGCTGAATTGTTCTCAGAGCGTGCTTAATTCCATCCGTGAGAGGGAGAGTAGATTTCAACGAAATGTCATTCGAATTTCGTTCAAATATAGCAAAAATTGGACAAAAAAGGAAAATGTGAGTTGTACAAAATGAAAAGAAAATGCTCTTGCATGTTTCTGCACCATTTTGAACAACTTTCATGCAAAAAAAATTGTACACACAAATTCGAATGACAGTTCGCTCTCTAAATCTCCTCATTCTAAATCACTTCGGGTAGTGTGAACGCTTACCTGATTAACTTTGACAGCTTCTAAATCTACTTGATTTAGAGTCGAGTGTGAACGGCTTATAACGCTGTGGTTCTGCCTTAACTTCTTACGCTGTGACCAGTGCTGCCATTTTAGCATTTTGAATGCTAGATCTAGCATTAATGTTTCCAAAACGGCATTCGTTATTTGGAGTTAGCATCTAGCATTATTTTTAGCATTTAAATTTAGATTTCGGAATAATCTGGCACTCATCTATTTACAATCTCGCCCATCAAATTTTTCTCAATAGCTCTGTTCGTGTACTTTCAGTCGCCTTCATGAAACGAAACTTCCTGAATTATGTGATGGCGGGAATTCATGAAAAATACAAAAACGCGCTCACGTCATTTTGTTAAAAGTGATAACCAGAAGTGACAGTTGTCTGATTTTGAAATAATGATAGTGAATCTAAAGTCTAAAATATAAAGATTATAAAGTCATCTATATTGCTTTAAATATGGCAACGTTCAATTTAATCGTGATGATGCTAAAAATCAGTGATGGGGTCCCATCCCCTTCAGACTCCCAGGAGCCTCGGGCATCTACAAGCTCAACTTTACCAAAGTATGTGCATTCTAGTTAGATATTTTTTCCTGAATAATGTGGATCAATTGTTTTGTTAGGGCTTCAAATGTTATCCGACACTAATAATTTTTCTTCACTTAAAAATAAATAATTGTTGCTGCTTTGATTGAGATTCCAACGATGTTTTGAAAAATATTGGTAGAAATGAGAAAAAGATTTAGACATAACTGATATGTCTGTAATAGATATTGAATCATTTTGAGATGTAAATTTAAAACTTCTAATTTGTTTTTTATACATACGATGATCAATAAGTGATGATAATGAATATAAATGATTAAACTTAAAAGATAATACATTTAGTCAATCTTTTTTCCAAACCCAGGATACCCTTAGAAAAAATTCTTTATCTGCACTCTCCCAAAATGCCTCAACAGTGGCCATCACTTCCCTATCATCTTCAAATTTCTTACTCCGAAGGTGTTGTTTGAGCCGAAGAAAGAGGTAAAAGTCACTGGGGCTAGAACTGCCGAATAGGGTGGGTGTTCAAGCAGTTTGAATGCTATTTCTTTAATTGCATCCATCGTAACTGCAGCCTTGTGAGCCGGTGCGTTATTTTAAAGAAACAGAACTAGGGCTAGCAGTTTGCCGTGGCTTTTCACCTTCATTGCCTCTCGCAATCTTCTAATTTGGTCAGCCTAGTAAGAGCCTGATATAGTCGCTCCTTCTTCCAAACATTCCACCACAATAATTTTTTCAGCATCCCAAAAAACTAATGCCATAATCTTTCCTGCCGAACTTGACACTTTGAATTTCTTCGGCGTCGATGAAGAGGGTCGCTTCCAGGTCATCGATTGCATTTTGGTTTCTGGATCAAAATGGTGGATCCAGTGTGGGAAACAACGATGTAAATAGTGTCATACGCACGAGCAGACACTGATGTCGGTATAAGACCAGGCAAGCGTTCGGCTTCCTCTCTTCTCCTGCACACCTCGGCAACGACGGTCGTATCGTTAATTATTATTGTTATTTATCATATGTGTTTCTATTGTGATATTTCGAGTAGTTATTAATAAAGATTGTGTTGTATAGATAGTGACAGTTCTTTTAATTACTACACCAGCTCTCGTAAATGGTCACGAAATGTGACAAAAAATTCTCATGATCTGCGTGGAACTTCTCGAGATTCATCCTTGAAATGTCGACTCGTTTCTTCTTATGCTCGTCCGTTAACATTCTTGGTACGCAACGTGCAGAGATCTTCTTCATATATAATTTGTTGGCAAAGATTTTTCGAATACTACCATATGAGATCCCTGTGACCTCAGCTACATGCCTGAGGGTCACTCTTTGATCTACCAACACGACATCTTTTTTTTTTACGTTGTCTTCAGTGAGGGATGTGGATGGACGTCCTTCGCGGTGTTCATCTTCAGTGGATGTTCCTCCCAGCTTAAACTCCTTGGCCTAGGGTGCAACGGTGGAATATGGAGCAGCAGAGTTCCCTAATTTTTCCACCATGTCGTCGTGTATGCCTCTGGTAGACAGTTTTCTCAAACAGAGGTACTTAATGACAGCTTTAATTTCGTTTTTCCCCATTTTTATGTTCTCTCTTCGATTGATCGTATTCAAAGGAATGTAGCTCCCTGGAATTAACACCTATTTATATGTTTTTTTCATGCTGATTAGTGAGTATATGTAGTAGTAAAAAAAATATTTTTTTAATTTTATGCGAACTGGAAATAACCGATTATCATTGCTTATTTATCAACCCTCATATAAATATACATATTATTTTCATATTGAACCATGTTTATTTCAATTAAATAAGAAAGCATTATTTAGCATGATAATTTTAGAAAATCTAGCATTATTTAACATCAAACAAAATTGAATCTAGCATTAGGTGCGTTTTTTTGCTCCGATGCAGTGCAGAGTACAACTATGCCGGAAAAACAACGATCTAGTATAAAACAGCAGTGCATTCGCTAAACCTGACATAGGTTGCTATATTCGCGGTGGTCCCACAAAACAGCTGAAAAAAAGGGAGAAAATAACGAGTATACACTACCACAATCGATAGAAAATAGAAAAAAAACTAACAGAAAATTCATTCTTTTAACTTTCTACACATTATGAGGGCCTTTTCTAATTTCTTAACTACCAAAACATTCAACATAACCATGAAAACCGAAAGCCACCTCACAGAAAAAAATACAACTTCCCATGAGCTTTTCTTTTTTCTATCAGCACATTCTACACTTCAACACGTGAACTACAAATGACGCATAGAATTTCTGTACTAGTGAATTCACTGGTGTAGGAGTGTTGTTGTTTTCAATGCGTCTACTCTACTCTCCGCTGGATAGAGGAGCAAAAAAACGCGCCTATTATTTCAAAAAAATAAATGGCAGCACTGGCTGTGACCAGGGGCTGGTTGTGACTTTTGCTAATAGACCTACTATGGCCACACTGAGTTCGCCATTTTGCTGAGCAGCTGAACGTAGCTGTCAATGAACTATTGACGTTCCTTTTGTCAATTGCATTGGTGGAGATAAACGCTAGTGAGATTTCTAGTAAATTAAAATCGGGAATTATCTTTGCATCCTGTCTCAATTGTAAGCCGAAACATAAATTTTACGCATTTAAGTATGTTAACAATCACTTGATGAAGGATATTGGTTAAATTTCAGAGCATTGAAGGTAAACAATGGCCAAGTCAAAGAATCATACAAATCATAACCAGAACCGTAAGGCCCATCGTAATGGAATCAAACGACCGAAGCGAAATCGCCACGAGTCAACATTGGGAGTAAGTATTTATGATTTACAAATTTCTGGCAGTTCTTTCGCTATCGAAATTTACGGTCATAGCATATTTTTGTTACTAAGTCATTAACGCAATGACAGTAAAGTTTCCGGACTTAAACGCTGACGGTCCTTCAACTACTTTGAAAACAAGTTGAGGCTTCTGTATTGTGCCCATGTCAAAGAAATTAATAAAATAAAATAAGGAATTACACGACAGCATGCAATCGCTACATAGCAGCTTCATGTGCATGTGATCTAAATCGGTACTGCGGTTGGTGCAATCGTCACATGGTATATTTCGCGCTTTAGCTGTGCTCCTCTGCATATATTGGGTCAGTGCAGGTCGCCTCCATTGTGTAGGGGGGGGGGGGGGGGGGGGGGGCGATGGATTTTAGAGGCCTACATTGGTGAAGCCTGGAAATGGGTTAGAATGAATTAAGGAGCAGCTTTGCTCATCAACAGATATAAGAGATAATGGATTAGAAATCGAACGAGAGAAATGGTCCAATTTTCGACTTTTTGCTTATTAGTGTGAGAATGAGGAACGGGCAGAGCATCTACAGTAGTATCTCGATTATCCGAATCAAATAAAACCAGGGGTATTCCGTTTAATCGAAAATCCGGGTAATTGATTTCAAATCAAACAATTAAAATTTGATATTTTGTTTTATTATGCCGGGTTTCCACCAAAGAGACAAAACAAAAAACACGGACAAAACATGTTTTTCTGAACAAAAACACGAATGTTTTGTAAAAACTGAACAGTTTCGCGAGCATTTTTGTCTCTGAAAACTGTTTTAGTAAACAAAACACCTTTTTTGTCCGTGTTTCTTGTTTTGTCTCTTTGGTGGAAACCCGGCATTAGGTCTGTTCCCGTACTACGATTAATTGCGATTAATCGCGGTTAATTGCAATGAAGCTGTTCCCGTACTCCGTTTTACTGAAAACTGAAAATTTCCCCTCTTTCAGTAAATTTCAGTAGGGTCTGAGCTACTGAAAAATACTGAAGTGTCAAATGGAGTAAATATTTTCAAATGTGCGCGGCAAGCAACATATTTTTTGCGTAATGTTGCTATGAAGGTCGAATATTGTTGTGGCGATAATTTATTACCACTTAGGATGACTTTATAATCACTATTATTCTCCCAAAAACCAAAAACTGACACTTTCGGTTGTCAATTTTCAGGAAATACAATGAGAGCATTCCCGTACTTTTCATGAAATTCCCCACTACATGATTCAGGAAAATTCAGTAAAATTCAGTTACTGAAAGTACGGGAACATACCTATTATGTCAAGGGTTTTACATACAGTGGCTCACAGCTTATTTGATGCAGTGCTTCTTTAAAAAATTAACTTGCAATAACTCAAAACATAATAACAATATGAAAAAAATTTGAACATCATTTTGAAGATAAATGTTTGCTGTCTATTAAACAAGTTTATGTTTGTTACAAAGCTGCGGTTTTACATCTTAAAAAACAAAAAAACTAAAAGTTATAACAAATTTCATGTCACAGCTTATTTGATACAGTTTGATTAAACATTGAAATTGCTGTGAATTATGAGGTTTCCAGTTGATTTCAATACTTCGTATGATAGCCCTTAGCCTTACGCAGAGCCTGGAGCCTATTTGGCATTGAAACAACGAGTTTTTTTGTGATAACAGGAGAAATTTTTTGCCATTCCTCTAGCAGTGCTTTCTTCAGGTCTTGTTTATTAGAAACCTTGTGCTTTCTAATGTTGTTAGCGAACAAAGTCCACAGATTCTCAATGACGTTCATATCTGGTGACTGTGCCGGTGGAGACATCAAATGAGGGCAATCCCAAATTGGCCAGGACTGCACAATTTCCGACTTGTTCTTTGGATCATTGTCTTGGTACAACCGAAATTGGTTGCTAACACCCAGTTTTTCTGTGCTTTGCAACAAATTGTTTTTGAATACATCAAGGTATTTTGTTTGGTCCATTGTTTCCTCAATAAACTTTAAACTTCTGACTCCGGCTGCGGACATGCAGGCCCAAACTATTACATTACCACCACCATGCTTCACAGTAGCTTTGAGGTTCTCCTTGTTTAGCTCAGTGTTTGCCTTGCGCCAGACATATGACATTCCGTCGGAGCCAAAAATGTTAAACTTGGACTCGTCCGCAAAAATAACCGTATTCCAGAACGCGGATGGCTTTCCCACATGCTCTTTGGCAAAGGCAAATCGGCTTATTGTATTCTTTTTGGAAATGAATGGCTTCCTACGAGCTACTCGCCCGTTGAAATCATGGTCGCGAAGCACTCGTCGGACGGTTTCAGCACTACATGATTTCCTTAATTCACGATGAACCTCAGTTACCAATTTTGGAGCGGAAATCTTTGTGTTTGCTTTCACTTTCCTTACAATGTATTGTTCGTCGGATACGGTGAAAATATTGTTTGGCGCATTTCTCCTCTTATTTTCTACCCGATTTTCGTGTACGAAGCGCTCAATTATGTGCTGCACGGTAGAGACACTCAAATTCACACTTTCAGTAATTTTTCGAACACTTTTTCCTTTTTTAAAGTGGTTTAATACCAATTCGCGCTGTTCAATTGTGGTGCGATGACCCATTTTACAATTTTGGCTCATTTTGGCACTTCAGCTTACAAGATCTTGCTAAAAATTACTCAAGCCAATGTCTAAACACAATCAAAAATTCAAGAAACAAAAACAAGACCGATTAACGGCGCGACAAATAGAAGTTTATTCGCATTGAAATGTCTGTATCAATTTTTCTGCACCAGTGGTATTTCTCTTTTACCGGACGCCGAGGAATATTGCTGGAACATTTTTTGTTTGCATTGTATTCGTTGAACATGCATCTAGTCAAATACGTTTAAATTTTTTGGATAGGGTTCTTTATATCAAAGTTACAGTGATTTGCATTTTTAAATAGTAACTGTATCAAATAAGCTGTGAGCCACTGTACGTAATTTAGACAATACGATGTATAAAATAAGAGCTATAAAGCTAATGAATTACATAATACCTTTGAAATTTAAAATATTGAAATTGGAATTGTTTTTGCGGGCTGATTAAAGTTGAGAATTTTATTGAAATTTTTTTTTTGACAAAGTGATTTCGAAAGTATGTACTGATTCTAATCCGACACAAGCTCACAGTGCATACTTGACTGATGTGACCACTTGCAGTTGGAAATCATTAATTTTTATTTACGTTAGCTGTGACAAATTTTAACATCCGACTTATTTCCATCGACATAATTTAAACATAAAGGTTATTGATTTGTGATCATGGTTATCTTCTTGTCTATAAATCAGCATAGACGACGTAAATCGTCTCTAAAGCTTATCAAAGCAGATAATAATTTATACGGGAAACTCGATCGTTTTGTGGAACAAGCCTCCGAAAGCAGATTCAAAGTTTCCGCAAAACGATCGAGTTTCCCGTACCAATTATTCTCTGCTTTGATAAGTCTTAGAAATGGTATACGTTGTCTATGCACTGTGAGCTGGTATCTGATGAGAATCAGTGCATACTTTCAAAACCACTTAGTCAAAAAAAAAAAAAAAATTTAATAAAATTTTTTCAATCTTAATCATCCCGCAAAATCAATTCCACTTTTCTGCTTTCGGGGGCTTATTCCGCAAAACGATCGATGTTCCCGTTTCAATTATTCTCTGCTTTGATAAGCTTTAAAAACGATATACGTTGTCTATGCTGATTTACAGACAAGAAGGGAACTATGAGCACAAATCAATAACCTTTATGGTTAAAATATTGGTTGGAAATAATTAGTTACTAATCTTTGACGTAAAGAATCACATTTTTTTATTGCGGCCAAGTCCCTGATGCGCTTCATTTGTAACTATGTCTTTCAAACCATTGAAAAGCAACATTTAGAGCTTCAAAGCTTCTCCGTGAGATGGTACTTGACATACATCACCAGTTTCAGTCTCTTCTTCATCTTCTTTCTCGTTACTGTTCAAATCGTCAATGATTTCTTCATCAGTTCAAATTTGGAATCCAGGGTCTTCACTATCGCAGTTCAGACAGTCGTTGGATATTCTCTTCATCACACCCTTCACCAATGCTAAGAATTTTCATTGCTTCTGTAATTTCTTTGAAATCGTCCTGCGGTTTAATTAAAAATTGGATGGAGTCTTTAATAATTTACTCCATTCCCTTTTTAATGTTTGCGATTCCACAGATTTCCACGCTTCTACCAGCTTATAGCAACAATCTTTTAAATTTATTTCTATAAAAAAATTCAACATCGTTTCTATTTCACTGATGTCTGCTGAAAAAAGACGACGGAGTAGCTGCTTTCGGTATAAACGCTTTAAAATTTCAATGAAACTTTGGTGCATAGGTTGCAATATCGATGTTATATTAGGGGGCAAAAACTTTACTGTAAATTTCCCATTTTCTCGACTTAGTGTTTCAGCGCAAGCGTGAGTTGGCACATTATCTAACAACAATAACACATCGCTCTCTTTCCCCACGTCCTTTTGCAATTTCTTCACCTCCGGAATAACAAGTAAGAAAAATATATGTGTTCATCCCTGCTTTTTGTTGGTTAGCGTAAGGCATTGACATTATTGAAACAGCGTGGATTTTTTGATTTGTCAACAATCGATGTGTTCCATAAGCGTTCGCGCAAACCATACCCGTAACTCTGGCCTTACTCACTTTGCGACCCGGTGCTGCATTTTCACGACGCGATGCCAATGATCTGCTTGGTAGAGCTAGACCTATTTCGACCACATTGTATACAAAATCTAAATCGTATTCCTTTTCATCTAGAAATGCTTTTAACTCGTCTACAAATGAGTCGACTGAGGTAACATTAGGAGACAGTTTTTCGCTTTGAATCTCCAATTCGCGAATTCCATGTCTAGATTTAAATCTTGCTAACCATCCACAGCTCGCCTTGAAAAAGTATCTCCACCAAGCTTTTGATTAAAATCCAATGCTTTTTACATAAAAGAGGTCCAGATATGGGCCGCCTGCATGCTCTCTTTTGTCAGAACCAAGTAAAAACTGCGTTCTCCAGAATTTCACTGTTCGATTTTTTCATGGCTTTACGTTGCGAGCTTCCATCTTCTTTCTTAAGCGTGCAGGTGAATTTCAATATGAAATCAGAGTTCTTTTTTATATCTGGTATCGTAGAAGCTCCTACGCCATATATTTGCGCCAATTTACTGCCAAATTTACCATTTTTTAAATTTTCAATTATCTTCACTTTGTCTTTAAGAGAAAAAACTACTCTTTTTCGCTTATACATTATGGATTTCTAATGCAAAACGTAAACAAAAATAGAAGATAACCTATCAGTTGAACGCTATCAAATCTAAAATGAGAGAATAACAAACACTATCGCGCAAACTCAAGAGAGCGGGAGTAAATACACGTCTGATGCGGGAATAGACTCGTCGTAACATGTCTCGTTGCGCAGTCAAATCATTTCTAAATCGGTAATTATAGCCATCAAGAATAAGTCTAGATAATTGATGTTCGGATAATCGAGATTCTACTGTAGATTAATAAATAGTACGGAAAGCGCGTGATTTGCGATATAAATTACGACATTACCCCACAAATTGCGAAAAATAGATAGCAGTACCCAATTTCGAAAATTGAAACAAGACAAAAAATACCCCGTCAATACGATGACATAACGATTCTTTCATTCCCACTAGGCAATATACATATACTTTGCGAAAACATCTTGTTAACGATTGGCGTTTTATGCAATATTAATTTTCTTAAAACCTAGCTGATCCGTAAACCCTCCACATGATACCCTTCTCTCCTATCGTGTTTTCCGTGCTATATATTAGTCTATCTGCTCTGGTACGGGTGTGTGCCCTACACAGTAGTGGCGTGGTGTTCATGGAAGCAAGGGAAGCATTGCTTCCCTTACATTTGGCTGACATAGATTTTAAATTGTTTTTTTTTCGAAATCGTGAAATAATCGAGTATTAGCATTTATTAAAAAAAAATTCTCAAATCTAAGTGTGAACATCTCACACAGTTGATCTGGTAACGCCACAGAATGAAAATAATGAAAGCACAACCACAGCTTGGAAGCAACGTAAAAATTGCATCTACGACCATTTATTTGACCCCATATAGACTAGACTGTGACGTCATTAAAAAAAATGTCTTCATATGATCTGTTTGGAAGCAATGAAAATGTTGCTTCCTAGGGGAAATTATCTTCTCAAGAGAGAGACTCAGAGCGGAGCTGCGAATGCATGACTATTGGTGGAACATATTCCTGCGTTCCCCTCACTAGTAGCAGGGTAAATTGTTATTGCTAACATTTTACTTTGCTTGTACAGATTTTTGTGAATGAAGAATACTTGCTGTGAGCGAGTTTGAGTTATGCTTGAGTTACAATCAATGCAACCAACATTCGCTGCCAAGTTTTGTTGGTGGAACGAGTTACAATCAATGCAACACAACATTTACCGTCATCTGTCACTGGCTATATTAAAGAAATTGCTGTTCGATAATTTGGATCCTTTAAAGCCTCGGAAAGATATATCAGTGAATATTTTATCCTCTAAAAGCTGCGGAGTATAATGCAAAGCAAAAATGAGACAAAAAAATACAATTTCTGATTGTCATTTACATATGACAGTTCCGATTTCCCGGACTCTCATAGGAACAGGTGGAATTGGATATTTTCAAAAATGTTGTTGCCATGCCAAGTTTGAGATATGAGCAAACTCTGCTGCCAAGCAAAGTTGTGTTGCATCATTGTAACTTGCTCTCATACGTTCTCATGTGTTCAAACTCATTTTGTTGTGCAACAAATGTTGGTTGCATTGATTGTAACTCTAGCTTTACGATATGTTAAGAGCGTTGCCAGAGGCTGTGGATTCAATAAGTTGTTATTTTATGTATTTTATTTATGATTTATATCATGACATTATTTTTTTTGTATGTTCTATTTATGTATGTTCAATTGGCGAAGACTTTTAGATACTTATAGCTTATAGGATTTGGTAGTAATAGGTGAAATTGTAGACTAGAATTGTACAGGATTGAATGTGTAAAATTACTGTGTAAAATTGCATGATACTTTTAATTGATATTTGAAATAGTGAAAGATTGAAATAGGTGAATGTGTTCACTTGTTCTGTGGGTCAAAATTTTAGAATTCGTCAACTTATTTAAATTTTATTTCATTGGATCTCGGCAATTTGCTGAAAAATTGGACAGCATCAACCAGGACCCTTCAAAACCGTATTGAAAATTGTCTCTATAACAAAGAGGTAATCTACTCGACAGTTTGATCGCAAAATTAATAAATGAAAAACTCGGAACAGATTATCGGTTGTAATATTAAACAAAAATAGTTTTGCTGGTCATGTGTGCTATTTTCAAGCGTTTCAGACATTTGGCGAAATATCGGATTTTGTAATTTAAATAATGTTAAAGCTGTGAACAGGCATGGTAGAAATAGCATTGATTGTTTCAATTCAGTCCTTTTACCTTCCAAGTTTGATTCCGGTGGTTTGAAGAATTGCTGAGTAGTCAATATAAATATTCAGTGATATTGCTCACAGTGAGGAGAAATTGAGAAACAATGAAGATTCTAATAAACATTGTGTGTCATTTAGGATGTCAAGAAGAAGCATTACATAGTCATAATGAAACATGTGTATTCTTGCGATAGGGGTAAATCACCTAAAGACAATAAATCTTTTGACAGTGCGTAATCGATAATTGCCAGGTGACTCGGACCAAGCAAGTGTTTCTTCCAGATCATTAAATTATA